>JAZHEH010001828.1:3000000-3500000 GCA_036589455.1 Ateles fusciceps
TGGAGAGAGACTTGCTTTTTACTATATGCTAGTTTGTATCTTTGACTTTTATTTATTTACTTATTTATTCGTTTGCTTATTTGTTTTGAGACAGACTCTTGCTCTGTCACCCAGGCTGGTGTGTAGTGGTGAGATCTTGGCTCATTGCTTTTGTTTGTTCATTTATTTATTGTGAGACAAATTGCTCTGTCACCCAGGCTGGGGTACAGTGGTGAGATCTTGGCTCATTGCAACTTCTCCCTCCCAGGATCAAATGATTCTCCCACCTCAGCCTCCCAAATAACTGGGACTATAGACATGTGCCACCACATCTGGCTATTTTTTCTTTTTTTTTTTTTTTTTTTTTGTATTTTTGGTAGACAAGGGGTTTCACCATTTTGGTCAGGCTGGTCTCAAACTCCTGACCTCAAGTGATTTGCCCTCCTTGACTTCCCAAAGTGCTGGGATTACGGGCGTGAGCTGCCATGCCTGGCCTATATTCTTTGACTTTAAAAAAGTTATATGCACATATTACCTATGAAAAAGGAACAAGGAAGAGAAGGAAAATTTCTCAAGTCTAGCTGGCTATGAAGTGTAGGAATCGTCATGGGAAGTTCTAACTCAGTCCACATTAGAAACCCATTGGGAACATTTAAAATACAGATGTCTGAGCCCCACTCACAAAGAGTCTGATTTACTTGGTTGTGGATGGGGCTTGGGTGTTGATATTTACAAACTAAAATTGCCCAGGTAATTCTAAGGTGCAGCTGTGGCTGGAAACCAACACATCTCAACCTTAATGTTCACATGCATCATCCAGAGATCTTGATAAAGTACAGACTCTAATTCAGTAGATGTGGAGTGGAGGAGCATTTCTAACAAGATTCTGCATTTCTGATGTGTCCCAGGTGATGCTGATGCAGCTGGTCCCTGGGCTCCATTGGTAGTAGCACAAGGCTAGAATATCTTTGGCTGAGAACAGATAGTTCCTGTGCCTCTGCTTACACATCTTTGGAGAGGAGCTGCTCACTTATTTTTGAATGTTGCTGTTTTAGGGAAGAGTGGGTGCAGATAATTAGCTTTCTTCATTTGGAAGATCTGAATGCTGCTGAAGTGGATTCTGGGCTTAAATCTGGTATTTTTATTATTCTTCTAGGTTTCTTGTTCTGAGAGCATAAAAGCTGGACTACAATGCAGTTTCATGGGTGATCTTGCAGAAACCATGGGCAGTTGAGAGGAGGCACCAATGATGTGGGTAGGTGGCCTTGAGAAGTGGCCCTAGATAGCATAGAAGACTTTAGAATAGAAAAGGAATGAAAGACAATGATGTTGTCAGCAAGATGGTGGAATAGGAATTTTGTATCATCATTTATCTATAGTGCACCGATTTTGACAGTCACCCAAAGATAACAGTACCTCTGTGGGAATCTGAGAATCCAGTGGGAGAAGTTCCAGCACACAGCTGAATCATAAAATCTGAGAATAGATGCGTTCAAGAGGGTAAGATTACTTTTACTATACCAGCAACTTCCCTTCACCATGGGGTCATAGCTAAATGACAGAAGAAACTCCCTCAGCCTGCAATTCTTCCCACGGGAAAAAATGAGAGCAATGAGTGAGTGCCCAGGTTCCACAGCTGTGTGGAGTGCTGTCCCAGAGACTCACCTTTTCCTCAGCCTCTCTAGAATACTGAGGAGATAAGTATGCTGAGTAGCCGGGAGAAGTTGGGAGTAGGAAAAAGAGGTGGAGACTCACAGTGACTACGGCATGGGACTCAACAATGAGCCACAATCCTACCAACGGTTTTGCAGAATCCATCAGGAAGCCTGCCCACAAGCTGTTTGGGATGCCTCACCTGCAGACTCCTCCGATTGACCCATGGACACCCCAATGCTGCAAACACCTCACCTGTCTCTTCACCCATGGCTGGCTCCCTGTGTGTACCCCTGGAAAGTGAGTGCTAGCCTTTGCAGATGGCTAGCAAGCATGTATAGTCAGTCAGCTTGACTCTGGGAAATTGGGAAAAGGCACACAAATTTGAGCATTTCAGAGGGAGGTTCTCAACACCCAGCATGGCTTTGTAAAATTGAGAGAAGGCATACAATCTTAAGAATGCCATCCTAAGAGGAAACAAAAAGGGTAGAATGGATGCTTTCATTAAAAAAGTCTGAGAGGGCTTAGAATTTCTTACCGGTGAAGGCATTTATCTCCCAAAGCAAGTCAGAGGGGTGACTGCTTTTTCAAGTGGAAAGACATCAGTGCAAGTCTTAGGGAACGTTACCAAAAAAACAAACAAAGAAAAAACCAGAACAAAAAACCAGGGAAATACACCACCATCAAAGGAACATATTAATTTTCCAGTAACTGACCCCAAAGAAATGAAGATCTATAAAAATTGCCTGACAAATAGTTCAAAATAATTGTTTTATGAAAGCTTACCTAGCTATAAGAGAATACAGATAGACAACTCAACAAGATCAGAAGAATAATATATCAGTAGAACAAGAAGTTCAGCAAAGAGAAAGAAATCACAAAAGTACCCAATAGAAATTATGCAGCTGAAGAAAGCAATGAATGGAATGAAAAAATGCAATAGAGAGCTTCAACGTCAGGCTTGATCAAGCAGAAGAAGGAATATGTGAATTTGAAGGCAGATCATTTGAAATTATCCAGTCAGAGGAGAAAAAAGAATGAAAAGGAATGAAGAAAACATACCGAATGAATGAGACATCACCAAGAGAAATAAAATTTTCACACTATGGAAATCTTAGAAGGAAAAGAGAGAGAGAAAGGGGCAAAAGCTTATTTAAAGAAATAATGGCTAAGAACTTTTCAAATAGTGGGAGAGATATGGACAGCCACATACTTGGTGATCAAAAGTCCCCAAACAGGTTTAACCTAAAGAATACTTCAGTGGGGAACATTATGATCAAATTATCAAAAATCAAAGACAAAGAGAATTTAGAAAGAGGCAAGAGAAAATAGATAGGTCACATACAAGGAAACCCCCATAAGGTTGTTAGTGGATTTCTCAGCAAAAACTTTGTATACCAGAAGAGAGTAGGATATAATAAAATATATTGTACTCAATGTGCTAAAAGAAAAAACTACCAACTAAGGACACTTTACTTGGAAAAGCTATCCTTCAGAAATGAAGGAGAGATACTTTCCCAGTCACATAAAAGCTGAAGAAGTTCATCACTGCTAGACCTGCCTTATAAGAAATACTGAAGAAGGCCAGGTGCTATGGCTTATGCCTGTAATCCCAGGACTTCAGGAGGCTGAGGCAGGTGGATCACGAGGTCAAGAGATCGAGACCATCCCGGCCAACATGGTGAAACCCCGTCTCTACTAAAAATACAAAAATTAGCCAGGTGGCGTGCGCCTGTAGTCCCAGCTACTCAGGAGGCTGAGGCAGGAGAATCACTTAAACCTGGGAGGCGGAGGTTGCAGAGAGCTGAGATCCTGCCACTGCACTCCAGCCTGGTAATAGAGTGAGACTCCATCATAAGCTGAAAACATTATAAGTTGAAAATGCATTTTGGTAGAGTCTTGGCCGGGTGTGGTGGCTCATGCCTGTAATCCCAGCGCTTTGGGAGGCCGAGACAGGCAGATCACTTGAGGTCAGGAGTTTAAAATCAGCCTGGCCAATATGCTGAAATCCTGACTCTACTAAAAATTCAAAAATTAGCCAGGTGTGGTGACGGGCACCTGTAATCCCAGCTACTCTGGAGGCTGAGGCAGGAGAATGGCTTGAACCCGGGAGGTGGAGTTTGCAGTGAGCCAAGACCGTGGCACTGCACTGCAACCTGGATGACAGAGTGAGGCTCCATCTCAGAAAAAAAAATTATAATGTCGTAGAGATATCTGCACTCCCACTTCACTGCAGCTTTATTCTTAAAAGCCAAGATCTGGAAACAAGTAAAGTGTGCACTGACAGTTGGTATGGTTTGAATGTGATGGGAAAGCACGTGTTGGAAAATTAATCCCCAGTGCAACAGTGTTTCAAGGTGAGGCCTAATGAGAGGTGGTTAGGCCATGAGGACTCTATTCCTCTGAGTGGATCAATGCTGCCATCTTGCCATCTTGGGAGTAGATTTATCACTGTGAGAGCAGGTTTCTTATAAAAGTACGAGTTGGGCTTTCTTTGCCTCTCTCACCCATTCTTGCCTTTTTGTTATTCCACCATGGGATGATGTATCAGGAAGGTCCTTGCAAGATGACAGCACCTTGATACTGAACTTTTCAGCCTCCCAAACTGTAAGCCAATACATTTCTGTTCATTATAAAATACCCAGTCTCTGGTATTCCGTTATAGCAACAGAAAAAAGACTAAGATAATGGTCAAATGGGTAAAGAAACTGTTGTGTGTGTCTTGTATGTGTCTATGTATGCGTATGTGTATGTGTATATGTATGGTATACACACACAGACATACCCACATACAATGGAATATTATTCAGCCTTAAGAAGGGAGATTCTGCCATTTACCACACATAGATGAATGTGGAGGACATTATGCTAAGTGAATAATCTAGGCACAGAACCTCACTTATATGTGGAATCTAACCAAGTTAAACACATAGAAACAGTAGAATGGTGCTTACCAAGGACTTGGTGAGTGGGAACAAGGGGGAGATATTGGTCAAAAGGTGTAAAATTTTAGTTATACAGGATAAGTCCTGGAGATCTAATGTACAGCATGCTGATTATAGTTAATAATAATGTATCAAACCCTTGAAATTTGCTGAGAGAGGAGACCTTAAATCTTCTCACCACTTTCCTCCCAATCCCCCCCCCCACAAAAGGATAACTATGGGAAGTGATGTATATGTTAATTAGCTTGATTATGGAAATCTTTTCATAATATATATATATATACACACACACATAAACATGTATATATATATACACTATATACACACACACACACACACACACATGAATCATTATATTGTATCTTAAATATATACAATTTTTATTTGTCAATCCTACTTTGATAAATTTTGGGGGGGGGATGTGAAATAGAAAAGTGGCCAGGAGATAGCAGAATTTCTGTATGTTGGTGGATATTGAGGCTTGTGCACAGCAGAGAGCAGCTGCTGGGATTCCTCAGATCCCTAAAAGAGGGAGTCACCTTGCAGAAAGCAGAGATGGCCTTGGATGTGCACCGGCAGAATGGTGTCTGTTCCAGGAAGGTGAAATTTGAGGAAGCATCCACAGGCAGGCTGTGGTGTCTGTTTCCTGAACAGCCTCCGTGGGCATCTCTCACAAGCTCCACGTGGTGTCCAGAGCCCCCTCTAGCCTGAGAATATGTTGTTACGGTGGATTGAGAAACTTTAAGAAAATGCGAATTGGTACCTTCCTTTGTCAATTTGACAGTCTTCAACCTGTGACTGCTCAGAATGCCTTTGTCCAGCCATAGGACTTTTCCTTCCACGTGGATGGCTGGAATACTTGTCTTTGGACTCTTTCATGAGGAGCAGAAGCAAATTATTGGAGGGTGGCTTGTCGCACCAAGGATGCAAGAATAAAACACACCCATTCCCACCCATAAGGACTGCCTCAGAATAGAGCTGGACCATGAGAGTGCAGGAGGGGCAGGAAGGCACAGGAGACACAAAGAGATCATTTCCCTGCAGGCTGGCTCCCAGGGAAACCTGTCCCTGCTTTCACTGCTGTTGTAAGATACTCGACTGGGTGAGGAATGAGGGACTGGGACATTGAAGGAGGCAATGAAATCTACAAAGTGTGGAAGTCCAAGAGCCTTTTCAGGATGGGTGTTGAAAGTGGGCTCCCACTCATCACTCATCAGCATGCCCTGCCCATTCCTGTCCTTGCCCACACGGTTCCTGTGCCCTGCAGTGTTCCCTCCCCCCTGGCACTACTTAACTCTCCCTGTTGGAAATGGACCTCTTCCAAAATGCCTCTTGATCTCCTGTCCACCTCTTCCTCTCTCCACCCTAAGCAGGCAGAATCCAGCTCTCCCACCCTGTACATTCAGGGCTCCTTGTAAGCTTAGCACTGTTGTTTATTTCTATTTCTTTTTCTTTTTTTTTTGAGATGGAGTTTCGCTCTTGTTGCCCAGGCTGATGTGCAATGGTGTGACCTTGGCTCACTGCAACCTCCACCTTCTGGGTTCAAGTGATTCTCCTGCCTCAGCTTCCGGAGTAGCTGGGATTACAGGCGCCTGTCACCACGCCCGGCTTATTTTTCTGAGTTTTAGTAGAGACGGGGTTTCACCATTTTGGGCAGGCTGGTCTCGAACTCCGGAGTTTGTGATCCACCCACCGCCACCTCCCAAAGTGCTAAGATTACAGGCGTGAACCACTGCACCTGGCCTGACTTTTACATCCTTCATCTCCCAGTGCCTAGCCCAGAGCCTTGTGTATAATAGGCTGGATTTAATCTGCAAGGTGGGCAAAAAACAAATGTGAATTAGAGGTGACCAAAGCAATTCTACTCACAGACATAAACACTAGCCTGCAGCTCCCGTTTCATGGGAAAACTCTGGGTGAGATGAACTCTTTATTTTGCAGTTAACAAGAAATTAAGAAAAATGAGCTAGAGAAATGAGGTTCTTAGATCAGCCTCAGGGATTCAGTCTCACTGGATCTCACTCCCATTTAGCCCTATATGTCCTTAGAAGGAGGCCAGACCCAGGACAAGAGGCCTGTAGACCAGGACAGGGCTCAGCATGGAGGAGAACTCGCCAGGGCCAAACCCAGAATTTGGACCCAGAAACTCAGAGTGAAGGTGCAAACTAAACACAAACAGTGCTGGATCGGCACTAAGAAGAGTCCTCAAGCCTTGCAGTGGAAGCAAGAGATCTTCTCTTCTCAGCCTCCTTCTAGGCAGGCCAATGACCTGATGAATTGGGCAGTTTAGAATATCCTTTTGTTCTAAGTGAAGTAACTCAGGAATGGAAAACCAACATCGAATGTTCTCACCCGTAAGTGGGAGCTAAGCTATGAGGATGCAAAGGCATAAGATTGACACAGTGGACTCTGGGGACTCTGGGGGAAAGGGTGGGAAGGGGATGAGGGATAAAAGACTACAAATGGTGTGCAGTGTCTACTGCTTGGCAGATGGGTGTCCTGAAATCTCACAAATCACTGCTGAAGAACTTAACTCCTATAACCAAACACCACCTGTCCCCCAATCACCTAAGAAAATAAAAAAATTAAAAAAAAAGAATATCCTTTTGTTGGATATTCTATACCTTGGATTCTGAGCATCATGGATTCTTGGGTATGTTTCTTGTGGTTTTCAAATCTGTCTCCCTCAGTGGCTGTAAGCCCTTTAAAAATATGTATCAAGGCCGGGCGACATGGCTCAGGCTGGTAATCCCAGCACTTTGGGAGGCCAAGTTAGGAGGATCCCTTGAGCCCAGGAGTTTGAGACCAGCCTGGGAGACATGGCAAAACCCCATCTCTACAAAAAATACTAAAATTAGCCAGGCATGGTGGCCTGCACCTGTAGTTACAGCTACCCAGGAGGCTGATGTGGTAGGATCACCTGAGCCCGAGAGGTCGAGGCTACAGTGAGCCGATTGCATCACTGCACTCTAGCCTGGGCTAGAGAGTGAGACCCTGTCTCAAATAAATAAATAAGAGAAAGAATAGATATCCAATATCTTAGTGTCTTGGGCATGCAACAAATTGTAGATGTTTAATATTTTTTTTGAACGACTCAGAGAATGTATAATATTTTACATCGACTCCAAGTACCCTGATTTCCCTTGCTCAATTTTTGGGATTGATGTTTCAGACCCTGGAATGTATGCTGGCTCTCTTTAACGCCACCATAACAGTTTAGTGGGAAAAGCCTGACCCTCTTCTGATATTCCTTATATAGCCCAGGATGAGGGCTGTGCAGCACCAGGCCCTCAGTAAGTGCTCCTATACCCAACCAGCAGGAAAACAGAATTCATGCTTTACTTACAATAGGTCAGAGTCACTTTAACCAGGGTTGCTGGCTTGCTGTTCGGGAAATTGCTTTTCTACCCAGGTGGAGTGTAAATCAGTTGGTCCCCCACTGACCCTCAGGAAACGATTGACTAAGTTACCTTGCATAGACCCAACTTTGGAAAGATTCAATTTTCCTAATTTTCCTCCAGGTTCTGAGGCATGTCAGTGACTGATTAGCTCCAGAATAGTCATGTGCTGGTTGTATTTATAGCACTAATTAATGAATACAGGTAAAGAGCTGGGAAGATAAAGTGCTAGGAGCGTGTGGTGTCTTAACATGACTATTAGCGCATGGGCCAGGGACCTTTGAATGTGAGTGCATGAGAAAAAAAAATGCTGTCACAGGTAGAGCCTTTTAAAAAGCCTCAATGTGATTACGGAAGACATAAATTAACTGGAGGAAGTAGCACTCCAGTCAGTGACAGACTGTCGTCAGAATTCTTCCCCGTTTGGTTTCCATTTAAATCGACACATATGGCGAGGGTTTTAAGCATACGTGCACTCTCCTGCGGGAATATTGAAGCCTCAGTTTCAATGAACTCAGTGGGTGGTGTTGCTTATCCCCATCAACAGGAAAAGAAATGTTGAGTTCTGCAAGGGTTAGGGAGCTCAAAGATGGGTGGCTTGTTTCATTTGATTGCATTTTGTCGGAGGCATCTGAAATCCTTCGAAAATTTAGTGTGGACACAGATGCCTGGAAAATAGCGGGTGCCACCAAGGTCCAGCCTGGTGAGCTGGTGATCTGGGGAGGGCTTGATACAGTCTTCTGGGTTCTTCACTTAGTGAGAGGAGACATGGAGAAAGATTTCTGGCTGCTGCAGGTCCAACTGCCGAGGAGCTCCATGAGGGCAGGAATAGGTCAGTTTCCCAGCGGAAATCACACACAATAGAAGGGAGGCCTGGAGATGTTTTGAGCAATGGAGAGCCAGGTTTGGGGCTGCACCAGAAGCTTTGCTGGGTCTCGAATCTGCTTAGGTTTGGCCTGGCCTCTACCTAAGTAGAATGGTTCATCAGTTCTGACCAAAATGCTTTTCCTCTGAAATGTCCAAGTCAGCCCAGAAAACGGCCCTGGGGGTATGTGGGAGGGTGCTAGGGGATTTGAGCTTTTTGGAAAAGTGCTGGCCCCACCTGTCTCAGCGGGTTTATCATCTGCCTATATATATCTTAGAGAAAGGCCTTCCCCACCCGCAAGGTGAGTGCTGTAGTCTGGGCACAGGGCTTGGAGAGCAGGTCTCAGCTGTGCATGTACCCTTAGCAGGGCATTTTTGTGCAATGAACAACCAGCACAACCATGTGAAAGTGGCCTGTGTCTTAGGTGGGGCCTGGAAGACCGTGGGGCTGCTTCTTCTTCTTTTTTACTTCGAGATGGAAACTTGCTCTGTCGCCCAGGCTGGAGTGCAATGGCGCGATCTCAGCTCACTGCAACCTCCGCCTCCCAGGTTCAAGCATTTCTCATGCCTCAACCTCCCGAGCAGCTGGGATTACAGGTGTGTGCCACCACGTCCGGCTAATTTTTATATTTTTAGTAGAGACGGGGTTTCACCATGTTGGCCAGGCTGGTCTCGAACTCCTGACCTCAGGTGATCCACCCACCTTGGTCTCCCAAAGTGCTGGGATTACAGGCGTGAGCCACCGTGCCGGCTGGGGCTTCTTTATAACAGATTCTGCTGTGCAGAGATGAAGAGGTGGCACCATCACTAGAATGACCCTGGGAGGAGGGCTGCCCTGACTTCCCTAGACACTTGCTCTAAGAATAAGTTAACTGTATCAGTTGAAGTCCCATCAGCCAAACACCCACAGGTCTTTCAAAACAGGGCCTTTAATCTAAGGAGTTGGTTACAAAGGTGTTAGAAGAGTGAGCGGAGGAAGAAAGGGTGCAGTGAATTTACTCAATGAGTAACAGCTATGGAAGCTGCTACCACCAGCTGTTAAGGATGAGCTGCCTGAGCAGGAACCTGAGCCTGCGTTTCCCGGCCCGCTGCTGATGTCACAATTGTTCCTACCTTGACCACTGTCTCCTTCCCTGCTGACCCTCCTCCATTGCTGCTACTGCTACTTCTGCCACAGAAGCCTCTAGAAGGTAGTTTAACCTTTTCTCATGCTTTTCATTTTTATCCCCCAGTGCTTTGTATTAGGGAGACCTGGCCCCAAAGTCAACCAGCTGGCAAAAGAATATGGAAAACGCAGTTTGCAAGCATCCAGCCCCAGTGGTAGAGGTGTGCATAGCAGGGTGAGTTTTTGCTGAGAGATAACACACGTTGTTTTGTAAATTCACCTATGCCTCCCTTTTTTTGTGTGTGTGTGGTATAAAATGTGAAGATTAGAAAACTTGCTAATAGTATGTACCTACTAAGTGTCGGGCACTATGCTAGTTCCCAGAGATATAGTGATGAGCAAAACAGAATTCTTCTTTTTTTGAGACAGAGTTGCTCTGTCGCCCAGGCTCCAGTGCAATGGCGCCGTCTTGGCTCACTCCCACCTCCACCTCCCAGGTTCAAGCAGTTCTCCTGCCTCAGCCTCTCGAGTAGCTGGGATTACAGGTGCCCACACCATGCCTGGATAACTTTTGCATTTTTAATAGAGATGGGATTTCACCATGTTGGCCAGGCTGGTCTCAAACTCCTAACCTCGTGATCCACCCACCTCGGCCTCCCAAAGTGCTGGGATTACAGGCGTGAACCACCGCGCCCAGCTCAAAACAGAATTCTTGCTCAGATGGAGCTAGCATGTTAGAGAGCAATAGTCAATGCTGTGTCAGGGCCTTCCTAAGGCCAGGCACTGAGCTAAATATTAACACGCATGATTTCATTTAGGTCTCACAACCATTCTATGAGCTTTCAGATGAGGTGATAGAGGCTTAGTCAATTTAACCAGAGATCGGTAACTTACCCAGGATCACATCCACTGGAAGGTTTGCTGCCAACCTTTGAGACCTCATGCAAAGTCACTGCCCATGAGGGTGCAGGGCAGGAGCCTCACTGTGCACTCCAGGTGAGAGGCCTTTGAAAGGCCTATCTTGGAGCTTGTCTAATGGGACCACCAGGCTCTTAACACAAAAGGGTGGTCCCCACTGTTCCATGTCCTGGCACCTTTCATGGCCCATCCCCCAGTGCTCCACCAGCCCACGCCAGCATCTCCGTTCTCAGAGCTCCTGGAAGAGCTATTGGCACTCCTGTCTGGGACCCTGTGGGAGCTGAGTAAGCACCATTCCTGACATTTCTGCGCCGGAGCCTCTTCTCTTCCTGGGGAGGGCCTGGGGCGGGGGGGCCTGGAGGGGCCTGGAGGGCCTGGCCTTCCATGTATATCCATCTTGTTGTCCCTTGAGCCTATCATATACCCTGCACGTGAGAAGTGCTCAGAGACATTTAGGTAGATTGCCTGTAAAATGGTGAGGCTGTGCAGCTCACATTCAGCTACCTTCAAAAGTAAATTCAGCTGAAAGAACTGAAAACAGGGTCTGAAGCAGATATGTGTACACCCATGTTCACAGCAGTATTATTCATGATAGCCAAAAGGCAGAAGCAACTGAAGTGTCCATTGACAGACGAATGAGTAACCAAAATGTGTTATATCTGTACAAGGGATTATTATACAGCTTGTAATAGAAAGGATTTTTTTTTTTTTTTGAGACAGGGTCTCATTCTGTCACCCAGGCTGGAGTGCAGTGGCACAATCATGGCTCACTGCAGCCTTGACCTCCCAGGCTCAAGCGATCCTTCTGCCTCAGCCTCTTGAGTACCTGAGACCACAGGTATGCGCCACCACATCCACCTAATTTTTTGACGTTTTGTAGAGATGAGGTCTCCCTGTCTTGCCCAGGCTGGTCTCAAACTTCTAGGCTCAAGCAATCCTCCCGCCTCGGCCTCCCAAAGTGCTGGGATTGCATGCATGAGCCATCGTGCCCAGCCAAGGAAGGAAATTTTGACCCATGCTACAACATCAGTGAACCCTGAGGACATTCTGCTCAGTGAAATAATCCAGGCACAAAAAGACAAATACTGTATGATTCCACTTACATGAGGTATCTGGAGTAGTCAAATACACAGAGATAGAAAGTAGAATAGAGGTTGCCCAGGGCTGGAGGTGGGAAAGAGGAATGAGGAAATAGTGTTTAGTGGGTGCAGAGTTTCAACTGGGGAAGAGAAAAGGAACCCTAGAGATACATGGTGGTCATGGTTGCATACAATATGAACGTATTTAATGCCACAGAACTGTACACTTAAACATGGTTAAAATGTAAGTTGTATGTCACGTATAGTTTACCATAATTAAAAGAAAAGTAACTCCAGGATTCTGCATGGTCGCCTCTTGGTTTATCAGGCTCCTGACACTTCTAACCTGAGAATCCTGTTTGTAAAAGGGTCCTAGAGAGAGCACTGGGTCTATCCTCTGTCTCTGTGAAGGCTTGGAATCCCAAGGATCATTTCTGGCTTTTGAAATAATGAAATCATAGTTCTCATTGCTTTATCTGCACCTGTAGAGAAGCACACTGGCCGTTTTTCAGTAGGACCTTGTATTAGTCAGGGTTCTCTCAAGGGACAGGACTACCAGGATACACGTATATATGAAGGGGAGTTTATCACGAGAATTGACTCACATGATCACAAGGTGAAGTCCCACAATAGGCCATCTGCAAGCTGAGGAACAAGGAAGGCTGTTGGAGGCCCAAAACTTCAAAAGTAGGGAAGCTGACAGTGTAGCCTTCAGTCTGTGGCTGAAGGCTCGAGAGCCCCAGGCAACCCACTGGTGTAGGTCCAAGAGTCCAAAAGGTAAAGAACTTGGAGTCCGATGTTCTAGGGCAGGAAGCTTCCAGCACGAGAGAAAGATGGAGGCCAGAAGACTCAGCCAGTCTAGTCTTTCCATGTCCCTCTGCCTGCTTTTCTTTTCTTTCTTTCTTTCTTTTTTTTTTTTGAGACAGAGTCTCACTCCGTTACCAGGCGCCAGGCTGGAGTGCAGTGTGGCGCAACCTCAGCTCACTGCAACCTCTGCCGCCCGGGTTCAAGCAATTCTCCTGCCTGAGCCTCCCGAGTAGCTGGGATTATAGGTGCGCGCCACCACACCCAGCTAATTTTTTTGTATTTTTAGTAGAGACGGGGTTTCACCATGTTTACCAGGATGGTCTCGATCTCTTGACCTCGTGATCCACCTGCCTTGGCCTCCCAAAGTGCTGGGATTACAGGCGTGAGCCACCATGCCCGGCCTGCCTGCTTTTCTTCTAGCCATGCTGGCAGATGATTAGATGGTACCCACCCAGATTGAGGGTGAGTCTGCCTCTCTGGGTCCACTGACTCAAATGTTAATCTCCTTTGGCAACACCCTCACAGACACACCCAGGATCAATACTTTGCCTCCTTCAATACAATCAAGTTGACAGTATTAACCATCACAGACCTCTGGAGGCAAAATGAGTGTTTGCCTGGAGATGTGGGGTGCAAGCACTTTTGATGCCAGTCTTAGTAGCAGGCCCTGGGGGATACACCCATCTTTACCCATCAAGATTCTTTGCTGACAGGCCACTGCAGCAAATTCCGAGAGTATCAGCACATTAGGAATTTACTGGAAGGTTCCCAGACAACTCAAGAGAGGCAAGAGAACAAAGCTTGGGCAAAACACAGGAAGCAGGGTGGCTTGAGACATCATGTGATGTGGTAGAGAAGAGACATCTGGCTGCTTCTGCAAGTCCAAACACCCAGGACAGCAATGACAGGGCTCCCTCCAGGATCTGGGTTAAGAATCCTGACGGGTCAAGTCCAGACAAGGGAACACAAGTCCCTTAAAGAAAACCAGGATCTGAGAAGAAGAAGCAATTTTAACAGCCTAAATGGTAAATGTCCACTTGAACAAAGACTTCCTTAACGCTGAGACCACACAGAAACACACAGCAACTCTGGTGTCCTATTAAGCTTGTGCTGAAAGCTCCAGGCAGGGCTGTGGATCAAGAGAAGGAAGAAGGGGTCTCCTGTTGCCTTCTGCTTAGACCTGGGTCTTGCCCAGGCTGGTCTCCAACTCCTGGGCTCAAATGATCCTCTCACCTCAGCCTCCCAAAGTGCTGGGATTGCATGTGTGAGCCACTGTGCCCAACCAAGTTTGGGAACCGCTGCTTAGACCCCGGTTGGGCATGAGGTCCAGCCTAGTTGTGGATGCATCTGACTCAGTTCCTGTGTCCCCAGTCCTCCGGCTGTGGGAGGGCATGCGTGGACGTGGCTGTCTTCGTTTCTGTAGCTACAGCGCCATCTTCTGGCTGGTGCCTCCAGGACTATCTTGAGGGAGAATGCTTACTATTGCATTTAACCCAAATCCCACAAATCTCTAGGAGTAGCAAAGCGGCAGTGTTTGGGGCCTTCACGAATCTTTACAGGATCCCATGCGAGGGAAGATCAGCCACAAACCAGTGCATGACCTCATTTGCCCCAGAAAAATATGAACCTTGGCTAACTTTTCCCCTTCCTCCCAAACATGCAGTAAAATGTTTACTTGCACGACTTTTAAATGCACCACCGATGCGCTTGCTCCCCCAAGTATATCAACAGATTTAAAAGGTTCATAAAAATTCCCCTTCGCATGGCTGCTGTAAACTTTTGTGCAATTGTTCTTCTGTGAGATTTAGTGGTTCACAGACTGTCTTTTAAAGTTTGATCACTGATTTGTCTGAGACCTAATTATTAGCAGACTGCAGAATGATGAAGCTTATTTATCACCAAAGCTGGTAACTCAGCATAGTCCATTGAGCCTCTGGGGTTTATATCTCAAGGACCCTCTTCCTTTGTGGAGCATGAAATGCCGTTCTCTCTCCTATTACCTCTCAAACACGTTGCTCATTGGTGAGCAGCTGTGGGTGTCTCGATCTGGGACCAGCATTGCATTCTTAGGGCTCGGAGGGAAAATGAGGACGAGGAAGTGGCCTCGTGAGGCTGGTGGTCTATCATGTCACGTGCAGAAACACGTGCTACGTAGATGCACTTTACAAGATGCTTATCTCAGAAACCTGACCAGCAGGTGCTTCAACAAGTTGACAATACATTGAAACCTGCCCAAGAGAAACTAAGGTCTAAGACAGTGGCGGCATAAAATGTCACCGGCGTGGCATGAAGTCTAGGGGGATGCGGTCCCACTCCAGGGCTTCTGGGGTCTACTTGGCTAATCGCATCACCTCCTTCAAGTGCCCACTCAAGCTTCACCTTCTTTCATCATTCTTATTGTCGCTGTTGCTTTAAATGGTTGTCAAATACACATAACACTAAATTTATCACCCTGACAATGTTTAAGCGTATAGTGCAGCGGTCTTAGGTATATTCACATTGTTACGCAACGTGCAACTATTGCCATCATCTCCAAAATTCTTTTTATCTTGCAAAACTGAAACTTTGTACCATTAACTCAGGGGTCCCCAAGCCCTGGGTGGCAGACTGGTACCAGTCTGTGGCCTGTCAGGAACTGGGACGAATAGCAGGAGATGAGAGGTGGGCGAGCGAGCATTATTGCCTGAGCTCTGCCTCCTGTCAAATCAGCGGCGGCATTAGATTCTCATAGGAGTGTGAACCCCGTTGTGAACTGTGCATGCGAGGGATCTAGGCTGTGCAATCCTTATGAGAATCTAACTAATGCCTGATGATTTGAGGTGGAAGAGTTTCAACCTGAAACATCCCCCGCACCCACACTCTGCCCCATCAGTGGAAAAACTGTCTTTCACAAAACTGGTCCCTGGTGCTAAAAAGGTTGGGGACCACTGTATTAAACAATTACTTTTCATTCCCCTTTCCTTCAGCTCCCGGTAACCACTATTCTAATTTCTATCTCTATAGATCTGACTACTGTAGGGACCTCATATAAGAGGAATCACAGAATAATTGTCTTTTTGCGCCTGGCTTATTTCACTTAGTATAATGTCTTTGAAGTTTATCCACATTGTAGCATGTTTCAGAATTTCCTTGCTTTTCAGGCCGATAATATTCCACTGTGTGGTTGTACTACAACTTTTCTTTTTTTTTTTTGAGACAGGGTCTCTCTCTGTTGCCCAGGCTGGAGTGCAGTGGTGTGAACACAGCTTACTGCAGCCTCAACCTCCTGGGCTCAAGTGATCCTCCTGCCTCAGATTCCTGAGTTGCTGGGACCACAGGTGTGCACGAGGACACCTGGCGATTTTTTTGATATTTTGTAGAGATGAGGTCTCACTACGTTGCCCAGGCTGATCTCGAACTCCTGATCTCAAGCAATCATTCCACCTTAGCCTCCCAAAGTGTTGAGATTACAGGTGTGAGCCACCACAGCTGGCCTATACTGCATTTTGCTTTTCCATGCATTTATCAATGGGCACTGGGGGGTGCTTCTGCTTTTTGGCTATTGAGAATAAAGCTGCTATGAACATGGGTGTGCGAATCTCACTTTGGGACTGGTTTTAAATTCTTTGAGGTATATACCCAGAAGTAGAATTGCTGCATCGTATGGTAATTCTATGTTTAATTTTTTGAGGAACTACCTCATTGTTTTTCATAGTGGCTGTACCATGAGGCCATTTCTCCACATCCTCATGACACTTACTATTTTCCAATTGATTGATTATTTGGTAGTAGCCATTCCAATAGATGTGAGGTGATATCTCCTTGTGGTTTTGATTTACATTTCCCCCAGTTACTAATATTGCTGGACGTCTTTTCATATGCTTACTGGCCATGTATAGATCTTCTTTGGAGGAATGTCTCTTCAAGTCCTTTACCCAGTTTTTAATTGGGGTGCTCTTTTGTTGTTGAGTTGGAGTTCTTTATTTTTTCTGGATATTAACCCCTTACCAGATTTGTGATTTGCCAGTATTTTCTTCCATTCCATGCTTTGCCTTTCATTCTGTGGATTGTGTCCTTTGCTGCACAGAGATTTTTAAATTTCATTTCATTTTATTATTGTTATTTTTTTGAGGCAGAGTTTCTCTCTTGTTACCAGGTTACAGGGCAGTGGCACGATCTCAGCTCACTGCAAGCTCCACCTCCCGGGTTCAAGTGATTCTCCTGCCTTAGCCTCTGGAGTAGCTGGGATTACAGGTGCCCACGACCACCCCCAGCTAATTTTTGTATTTTTAGTAGAGATGGGATTTCACCATGTTGGCCAGGCTGGTCTTGAACTCCTGACCTCAGGTGATCCACCCACTTCGGCCTTCCAAAGTGCTGGGATTACAGTCATGAGCCACCGCGCCTGGCCAACTTTGTTCTTTTTAAAGGTTGTTTTAGCTAAAACCTCATCTTTTCAAAAAGGCATCCCCCTCAGGGCATGAAGTAGGGTGAAGCTGCTGAGGGGTTGCTTGTGGCATGAAATTCAAGGAGTCACTTAAAATTCTCAGGGTCTCAGGGGCTGACCTTGAACTTGCAGGACACTGAGCATGAATGCCTCCTTAAATGTGGGACCCTGGTCCCCTCCTGGCTCTCCTTACTGTAGTCCCTGCCTGTCCTGCTGTCACCCTGTTAATTTCTGCAGCCCGATCTATCTTCCATCACCACCAACATCCTCCCTTCCTCTGCTCTACGCACTTAGTGCATTTTAACATACTATACCATCACTTATTTCATGTTTATTGCTTTTTTTTTTCTTTCTGAGACCGGATCTCACTCTGTCACCCAGGCTGGAGTACAGTGGCGCAATCTAGGCTCACTGCAACCTCCAGCTCCCAGGCTCAAGTGAGCCTCCCAACTCAGCCTCCTAAGTAGCTGGGACCACAGCTACTTAGTGCATGCTATTATGGCTGGCTAATTTTTATATTTTGTTGGCTAGAGACAAGGTTTCACCATGTTGCCCAGACTGTTCTTGAACTCCTGGGCTCAAGCGATCCCCCTGCCTCGGCCTCCCACGGTGCTGGGATTATAGGTGTGAGCCACCACACCTGCTTGTTTATTGCTCTTGGCTGCCTCCTATCACTGGAAAGTCAGCACCACTTGGCTGGGATCTTTCTTGGTTTGAGTCTCTGATGTTTCCAGAGCCTGGGGCAGGGTCTGACACATGATAGGCACTCAATGCATAATTACAGAATGAGTGGATGAATGAATGAATGAATGAATAATAGTGCTTTCTACTGGACTTTGTAGCCTTGCTGGGTGGGGCAGAGCCCACCCTCAGGAGGTCCCTCTGGCCAGTGACTGGGCTGAAGGGCTGGCTGCTCAGGGCTTCCTGTCTCCACTGTTGGGTTGGGGAGGGACTGGGGGAAGGGAGAGAGAGAGACAGAGGGAGGGAGGGAGGGGAGGGAGAGAGAGAGAAATTCTGCTGGCAGTGGAGCGTCCCTGCTTCACTGTGGGCTTTACGACTTCATGCTGCTTAAGCATTACAATGCTGTGATGGATAGTCTGGTCCCCTCTGCCTCATAAGAGGACACCAAGAAAGGTCTTTCCCCCGACACCTGCCCAGCAGCCTGCAAGCCAGCGTTGGGGGTCTCTCTTCTCTGGCCACTCAGGCATCTTCGGGGTCTATGTCCTTGTATTTATTCCTCCAACTGTATTTCTTACTGTGAGGGGAAGTGGGAGCCAAGAGAGTGCCCCCAATTGAAGACAGCTTGACCCCAATTTTATCATTCATCTTTCTTTCAACATTGTCTTGGATGTTGTTTTATGTTGCCATCTTGAAGCTTCTGCTCTTGTTGACTAAGCTAAAAGCAACCTTGTGTGCACATCTATATAATTTACCCCTTAGCTGAATTAAAATATTCACAGGAGTGGTGTATTTAAAGTGATATATACAGGTTTTGGCTTTTTCAACTAATTTTCTCAAGGTAAGTCACATCCTCCTTTTGAAGTCCGTGAAAATAATTTAGGTAATGTTTACAATTTATTTAACAAACGTTTAAATAGCACTTACTCTGTTGCAGACACCGTTCTATTATACATCCTTCCCACATATTAACTCATTTAATTCTCACCCCACCCCATGATCCTGTTATTGTCCTTATTTTACAGATGGGAAAATGAGGCATAGTGGGGTAACTTGCCCAAGGAACTTCAAGATAATTGGCTGTAGCTTGCCCAAGGTCACCCGGCTAGTCAGTGAAAACCCAACGATAGAACATAGCTTCAGTACACAAACCAAGTCTTTCAACTCCAAGCCTACTGCAAATCATTTGCTTTGGTTCTGCAATCATCAAAAATTGACTGTGAGGTAAAACGGACACAGCCATAGCAATGCAAACATCAAAGATCTTGCACTTACTTTGTTAATGTATTTTTAAATTTTTTATATATATATATTTTTACATAATTTATTTCTTTTACTTTAGGTGCATACTATATCTGGCATTTCTCCCCATGTTACTCCCTCCCCACCCTCCCCTCCCTCCCAACCCCCATCGTCTCTCCCCTACCCCCCCCCACAACTGTCCCTTGTGTGTGATGCTTCTCTCCCTGAGTCCATGTGTTCTCGTTGTTCAACACCCGCCTATGAGCGAGAACATATGGTGCTTGGCTTTCTGTTCTTGGGTGAGTTTGCTGAGAATGATGGTTTCCAGATTCATCCAAGTCCCTACAAAGGACACGAACTCATCGTTTTTATGGCTGCGTAGTATTCCATGGTGTCTATGTACCACATTTTCTTTGTCCAGTCTATCATTGATGGGCATTTGTGTTGGTTCCAGGTCTTTGCTATTGTACACAGGGCTGCAATGAACATACGTGTGCATGTGTCTTTATAGTAGAACGATTTATAGTTCTTTGTGTACATACCCAATAGTGGGATTGCTGGATCAAATGGAATTTCTATTTCTAGGTCCTTGAGGAATCGCCACGCTGTCTTCCACAATGGCTGAACTAATTTACACTCCCACCAACTGTGTAAGAGTGTTCCTGTTTCTCCACATCCTCTCCAGCATCTGTTGTCTCCTGATTTTTTAATGATCGCCATTCTAACTGGCGTGAGATGATATCTCAGTGTGTTTTGATTTGCATTTCTCTAATGACCAGTGATCATGAGCATTTTTTCATATTGTTGGCTTCATATATGTCCTCTTTTGAAAAGTGTCTGTTCATATCCTTTGCCCGCTTTTGAATGGGGTTGTTTGTTTTTTCTTGTATATCTGTTTTAGTTCTATCACCTATGTGAACAAAGAATGGGCGACTCCGATTGTCTTCTCCTGTTGGGGGCACCTCTAGGAGAGGAAGGACCACCAGTGGGTGTGGAGCCCCGCTGCGGGTGTGCAGGGGGGACAAGGTTTGGTTACTGGTACTGTCCAGTGGGGTGCTGAGGCCCTGGTTCAGAGGGCCTTGAGTAGGGTGGAGGTAATTCCTGATCCTCCGCTGAGGTGGGGGAGAATGGCTGGCCCAGAAGGGGCTTTCTTTGGGCCAGCTAACATGACCTGAAGTCTAGCCTGTTTTATGCAGCGTTTTAGCCACGGAGGGGGTTGTTGGACTAAATCCAACCATTGGTTAATGTATGGAAACTGGTCAGGGTGTCCAGGAGTTCCTGCGACCATTTTCCATACAGCCTGGGTAATTTTTTGAGTCGTAGGTCCCAGTATCAGGCCACCCAATTCGAAAAGATGGCCATTCTAGTTTACATAAAGAGCAGAGTTCTCCAGGGCTTAATTTTACCCCCATATTGGCCTAAAAACCCAACCTTGAAGTTGGCCGTCATGCATTGGAGAGGGGTACACGGTCGGGAGCTAGACGACCTCATTTGGTTTTTCCTTCAGCTTTTGAATTTCCCCCAAGAGGTTTCACTAATTTAAGACTGGCTTCACTGAGGATTTAAACCAACAACCTTGCAATTGCAGGCCTTATACCTTAACTACTGTGCTAACAGGTCACTTGCATTACAAAGAGTTAGAAAGCTTTTTTAAAGCCATATTTTGGATGCAAATACTGCATCCTGAGGCAGTGTGGCCTGCCTGAAAGCTGGGAGGGGCTGGCAGCCGGCAGAGAAAGAAAAAAAAAACAACGCTTTTTGTGTCAGTTTAAAACTGAGCTCGTAGCTGCTGGGTGGGCTGCGAGCTCCCCACCCCTGCAGCTTTTGGTCGCCTTGACACAGGGACACTAAAAAGCATTAAACTCCTCTTTCCCCAACTCTCTCTCTTCTCGCTCTCTCTCTTTTTTATTTCTTTTCTCTTTGTCTCTGTCTCCTGTCTTTCTCCTCTCTTCTCTGTCTACTTTCTTTCTCTCTTTTCTCTGTCTCCTCTTCTTCCCCCTCTTTACTTTCTTGTCGTCTCTCCTCTCTCTTCTCTGTCTACTTTCTCTCTCTTCTCTGTCTACTCTCTCTCTTTCTATCTCCTCTCTCCTCTTCCCTCCCCTACTTTCTTGTCCTCACTCCTCTTTCCCTCTGTCTGTTTCTTTTGACAGAATAGATAATTACTCCTTTTTTTACCCTAAACGGGCAAAGAGGGCTGGTAGTTTATTTAAAGTTTGATTCCCTAAGACAGAGAAAAAAACTACACCCAAGTTGTCAGGGCAGAATTTTCTCTCGGATGTGAAAAAAGGAAGAATGAGGCCTCAATGATAGAATAAGAAGAAGAAAAGGAAAGAGAACAGAATTATTTCCAGGGGTGTAAACTCGATTAGAGTTCTTTGAAGTCAATGGTCACTTAGCCAATGGAGACTATTATCCACCTCAAGAGTAACAGGTCTAAACCACTGTATATCAGCCAACAGGAGTCTAACAAAACTGGTGAATTTACAATAAAGACAGAACTGTAAGGGTTATTGCCGAGTTTAAGATGAGGAAACTGAGGTCAGTATAAGAAAATTAAATGCCAGTTTATTCAGCTCCCGGGCAAGGTTCTATGGTCCGGGAAAGGGGGCCAGAGAAGTCGCGCTGACTTCTGGGGTGGGGGGTTTTTATGGCTTTGAGGAACGAGCAACAGTAGGGCACTCTGATTGGCTCCGGGGGAGCGGGATTGAGACGGGGCGGGCCGCTATTGGTTGGCGAGTTATCGGGGCGAGGTTTTTGCTGCAAGAGCCGGCCAGGGTTGCATCAGCCGGAGCTCTTCTGTCTTCGGCTTCTGGGCCCTGGGCGCCGGTTTCCCTACGTCACAAGGTACTCCAAATGAGGCCGCCAGCCTTACAAGAACCACATATAGGATTGACAGACAAAGGATGGGTGCCCCCCAGATGGGACACCAGTCTGATGCCTGCCTGTCAAGTCCCCGGAGGGATGTTTCAGAGCGTCTTGGCTCAGGTGTACCCCTATAAACCCCGGGCCTGGTCGCCTCAGAATTTTTAGTCCTGAGGTGAATCACCGTTATGCCTTATGACGTCCCGTGGACCGCGGGTGAAGGCCCAACAAGCCCCGTAGCCTTCCAGCCGTGGGACTGCATATATACACACTCACTCTCTCACTCACACCGAGGTTATGGAAAATAGCCGGAAACTAAATTACCCGAGGCCCCACTGAGGCAACCCGAGCCCCCACTGAGGCAACCCGAGCCCCCACTGAGGCAACCCGAGCCCCCACTGAGGCAACCCCGAGCCCCCGCTGAGGCAACCCGAGCCCCCCGCTGAGGCAACCCGAGCCCCCGCTGAGGCAACCCGAGCCCCCGCTGAGGCAACCCGAGCCCCACTGAGGCAACCCGAGCCTCTAGTGAGGTAACCCGAGCCCCCGGTGAGGCAACCCGAGCCCCCGCTGAGGCAACCCGAGCCCCCGGTGAGGCAACCCGAGCCCCCACTGAGGTAACCCGAGCCCCCACTGAGGTAACCCGAGCCCCCGCTGAGGCAACCCGAGCCCCCCACTGAGGCAACCCGAGCCCCCGCTGAGGTAACCCGAGCCTCCACTGAGGCAACCCGAGCCCCCGGTGAGGTAACCCGAGCCCCCGCTGAGGTAACCCGAGCCTCCGGTGACGTCTCACGGTAGGCTTGCCTGGTCAGAGTTGCAATGACCGTGTCAGGGTCCCCTGACTTAGGCCCCCCTGACGGACCGGTCCCCAGACCTGACTTACCTCCGGAGGTTCCCGGGACCCTAGGAATTTCGGGTGAATGTTGGCCGGGTAGTACTTATCCTCCACGGGGCCGGAAAGATGGGGCCCTGGAACAGCTCAGGGGGCGCCTCCCCTAGAGGTCCCCCGAGGTGGGAGCGGCCGCCCGGCGAGACTCTGAGACGGCTGTCTGGTGATGGACGAAGATAAAGTCTCAGTGGGACCTCCAAATGTTGTACTGGCCCGAGCACAGAAAGTCAGCACCAAGACAAAAGTAGGCCAAATTGCAGGGTCTCTATTGCCGGCGGCCATGGAGGACTCGCGTCTCTCCAACCCGTGGCCCCAAAAGGAGGGTGTCAAGACCTTTTATACCCGTAAAAATCACCTTGGGAGTGAGGGTGAGGGGCGGGGGTGGGGGTGAGGGGCTCTGGACATTCCGAGGGCCAGGGGACTTTTTGACATTCTGATTGTTACTTAAGGGGTTCACAAAAGTCAAGATTAGCATTTGTTTACACATTGTCTGGGTAGGGTGGCAACTACAGTCCTTAATTACTTATTCACATTCGGGTTATAGAGAGCAGTTTCAACAGAAAGCCTAGGTACGGTTGAGGTATGCAGGTTTATGGGGCTTTTTACCATGTCATATTTGGTGGTTTCACCTTTTTTGCGCTGGTTTTTTCCCATCTTTGTGGATTTACCCGGCTGTGGTGTCAGAGAGCCGCTTGATGAGGTCGCTTGTCTGCCTGTGGGGGCGCTACTGGGTTTCTAGGGACTCCAGGTTACCAGGGAAGCTTCCTGTGTCTTTTTCCTTTATGCTGGGAGATTAGGCCCGCCTCTTCCGCTGACCTGTAGGTGCTGCTGGGTTGTGGAGAACGCTGGTGAGAACGCTAAGTAGGCTTCCTGTGTTTTTTGTTAAAACATGTAGCCCAGTCCTGCTCCTCTAGTGGTGGGTTGTGTCCTTCCTCCACTGGGCTGCATCATTCAGGGCTCCTCTCAGACTGTGGCACTGGCTGCACAACCCACTAGAGTCAGAGCTTCAGCCCTCTGGGGTTTGTGGGGGGAGGTTAGGACCCGCCAGCCGCACCTGGCCGTCTCCCCCCTTTCAGCTTTCTCTCTCTCCGCTCATGGGGTAGGGGCCGCCCAGCTGCTCCTGCTGACAGCTCCCCTCTCTCTCCGGGCAGGGGGAGGGGGCGATAGCTCAGTCTGCAGACTCTTACTCAACTCCGTACTTGTAATTCCTGGCGCTTGACTAGCAAAGATCCCCTGTTCTGTGTATTGCTGAGGCTTTGGGGGAAGCGCTGTATCTGGACCGGAGCGCCAGAGGTGGAGCCTCCGACTCGCCGGTCAGATGCCCTTTCTGGGTGAAGCAGCACCCCTCCCCGCCTTGGTCTGCCCTGAGGGGGCTTTGCTCACCCTCGGACCAGACCCGTTGAAATGCACCTGATACCTCGGTTGGAGCTAGGAGATCTCTGGGTTTCTGCGTCTCTTTCGGTGGGTGTTGTATGATGGAGTTGTGTCTAATCCGCCATCTTGGATCGAGAGTGTAAGGTATATTGTTGAGTTGAAATGAGGAAACTGAGGACAGCATAAGAAAATGCAAATTTGATTTATTTAGCTCCTGGGCGAGGTTCTATGGTTCAGGTAAGGGCTAGAGAAGTTGCACTTAACTTTTTAGGGTAAGGGGTTTTATGCGGAGTGAAGGCATTTGATTGGATATAGGGGAGACAAAGCATAAGGCACTTGACTGGATATTGGGACCCAGGAAGTGGAGTGAAGGCAGTTATTACTGGTAGGTAGGCGGGATTTTTGGTGAGTGGGCCGTTTTGGGAGAAATGACCTTGACGGGGCAAAGTGCTTATTGGGCAAGGGAGTGCTATTAGGCAAGGTTTGTTGGGGCTTTTAAAAAAATTTTTGGGCGGGGTTTTTCAGTGGGGGCTACATGTTGGGTGCAGAGTGGTGACGTAATTCCCCTGTTGCCGGGAAGGGTGGGCGTGTCTGAGCTTCTGGCAAGGCAACCGGCCTTACAGGGGAGCCTGAGCTGGTACCAATTTTTTATATTCTTAATGCAAAAATGTAAAATATAACTGAAATTATTTAAACTTCATTTCCAATTGTTTGCTACTGCCAGTATTTAGAAATACTATTTACTTTTGTACCCTGAGTTACCTTGCAACCTTGCTAAATTTACTGATTTTTTAGCAATTTCTCTGCAGATTTCTTAGAGTCTTCTACATAAACCACTATACTATCTGTAAATGAATACAATTTTACTTTTTCTTTTTGATCTTGGCTGTTTTTCTTTCTTAATGCACTGGCTAGTATCTCCAGGACAATGTTGAATAGACATGGTGGAAGAGAACTTCCTTGCCTTGTTTCCAATATTTAGGGGAACATATTTAGTATTTTACCCTTAAGCATAATGTTGGTTGTAGATTTATCAGAAGTCCTTTATCAGATGGATGAAGTTCTTTTGTTTTTCAAATTAAAATTTTTTTCTTCTACAAATGGATGTTGAATCTTGATAGTTCTTTTTTTGGTAACAAGTCAGATTATTTTTTTCTTTCTCTTTTTCTGTTAATATCATGCATTACACTGGTTTATTTATGATTGTTGAAACAACCCGAAATTCTGTGAAAAGCTCTATTTGGTCATTATGTATTATTCTCTTTTTATATTACAGAATTTTATTTGCTAATATTTTGTGACAATTTTTGTGCCTGTGTTCATAAGGAATATTGGCTGGTAATTTTCCTTTTTTGTTCTTTGTAAGGTTTGGAATCAGTATTCTCCTATCCTTATAAAACTTGTGAAGGAATGTTCTCTCATCCTCTATATTCTGAGAGAGTTTATGTAAGGCTGAGATTATTCTTTTCTTAAACATCTAATAGAATTCACCAGTGAAACCATTTAGTCCTCAGGTTTGTTTTTGATTACAAATTTAACTTCTTTAATTAAATTAATATTTTCCAGATTTTCTATTTCTTCTAATATTCATTCTGATGAATCAAAATCTTCAGTCAATCTGTCCATTTCATATACACTGTCAAATATACTGGAATTAAGTTGTTTGTAATCTCACCTTGTTATCCTTTTAGCATGTGTAGAATCTGCAGTGATGGCCTCCTTTTCATTTCTGATACTGAAAATTTGTGTTTACTTTATTTTTTCTAGTTTTTCTTGGGATTCATCAACTTTGTTATTTTTTTTCAAAGACACTGGTGGTTTTGCTAATTTTCTTAATTATTTGTCTATCTTTTAACTTCATTGATACTTGTCGTTATTATAGCTTTCCTTATACTTACATTGGGTTAAACTTAATTTGCTTTTTCCAGCTTCTTAAGATAGAAACATTAATTGTTGATTTTAAAACTTTCTTCTTTTCTAACATAACCCATTAAAAGCTATAAATTCTCTCTAATTACTGCTCTAGCAGCATCCCACAAACTTTCATATGCTATGTAAGAACACATTATCATTTAGTTTAAATATTTTGCAAGGTTTTTTTGGTAACTTCTTTAACCCATGCATTATTTAGGAGCATGTTGTGAATATATACATATTTGCAGCTTTTTAATTGTGGTGAAATTTTACTCTTTAAAATTTCAATATTTTAAATTTATTGAGACTTCAATTTGACCCAAAATATGATTTTTCTTGGTGAACATTCCAGGCACACTTAAAAACAATGTGCATTTTACAATTGTTGGGTACAGTGTTCTAAAAATGTCAATTAGGTCACATTCATTGATAATGTTCTTCAAATATTCTATGTATTTATTTATTATTGTCTAATTGTTCTATCAGTTACCAAGAGACAGGTATTAAAA
Source organism: Ateles fusciceps (assembly GCA_036589455.1). NCBI lineage: Eukaryota > Metazoa > Chordata > Mammalia > Primates > Atelidae > Ateles > Ateles fusciceps. Next base: position 3,026,640 of record JAZHEH010001828.1, read on the forward strand.
TCTTCAATAACAATTGTGGATTAGTGTTTTTTCCCTTTAGTTTTGTTTGGTCTTGCTTTACATATTTTGAAGCTTTATTATTTATTGTATACATATTTTGAGTTGTTATGTTTTCCTGATAAATTATCTTTTTTTCCACTATGAAATCACGATTGCTGTAAAATGTCCTTCTTTATCTGTGTTTATATTCTGTGTTCTGAAGTCTGATATTAATATAGTCAAGTAGCTTTTTTCTTTGTCTTTTTTTCATCCTTTTACATTTAACCTATCTATTTTCATTTAAAATGTCTCTTGTAGACAGTGTAAAGTTGGACATAGCTTGCTGAATCCCATCTGGCAATTTGTGCTTTTTGATTGGAGAATTTAGTTCATTGTATTTAATTTAGTGATTGATAATCTACAAGTCTACCATATCGCAATTTTTTTCTAGTTATTCCATCTGATTTGCATTTATCCGTTCTTCCTTTTCTGGATATACTTTTGCATTGTTGTACTCTGGTTTCATTTTAATCCATTTTAAAATATATTTTATTGCAAAGAGCTCTTTGTATCTTTTTTAATAGGTGGCTGTTCTAGGAATTACGATGTGCATTCTTAACTTACTATGGTCTATTTTGAGTTAATACTGTACCACTTCATGTAAAGCATAAAATCCTTACAACAGAAAAATTCATTTACTGAACCATCCTTTGTGCTTTAGATGTCATATTTTTAGTAATATTTAATAAACCCTATGACACTGTGTTACTATTTTTGATTAGACAATTGTTTTACTAAAAAATTAAGAGAGGAAAAATATTCTTTTATATTTACCCACATATTTACCATTCTATGGTTGTTCATTCCTTCTTATAGATCTAAATTTCAATCTGGTAAGTCAGCTGTCATTAATATCACTGTTTTTCTGTAAGCTACGAGCCTTTATTAATTGGCTGCTTTTAAGATTGTTTCTTTATTTTTATTTTTTGAGGTAGGGTCTAACTCCAATGCCCAGGCTGGGGTGCAGTGGCACAATCATGGTTCATTGCAGCCTCAACCTCCTAGGCTCAAGGGGTCCTCCCACCTCAGCCTCCAAACTAGCTGGGACCACAGGCACAAGCCATCACACCTAGCTAATATATATATATATATATATATATATATTTTTTTTTTTTTTTTTTTTTTTTTGTGGAGATGGGATTTCACATGTTGCTCGGGTTGGTCTCAAACTCCTGGGCTCAAGCAATCCACCTGCCTCAGCTTCCCAAAGTGCTGGGATTACAGGTGCAATCATGTACCCAGACATTCCTTTATCTTTGGTTTTCAGCAGTTTGACATTGATGTGATCTAGGTGTAGTTCTCTTGGTATTTGTGTCATTTGGGGTTAATTGACCTTCTTGGCTCTATAAACTGATACTTTTCACAAAATTTATATAAATGTAGTTGTTAGTCCTTCACATATTTTTCTATCTTCTTTCTTTCCTTTCTTTCTGGGCCTCCAATTACATATCTATTTGGTTGCTTGTATTTTCCCCATAAGTCCCCAAGCCTCTGTTTATTTCCACGCCTCCCGCCCCCCCCGCCAATATTTTTGTCTGTGTTCTTTGGTTTAATTTGTCTTTAAGTTCATTAACTTTCATTTGTAGTCTCTAATTTTATATTACGTTTATGCAGAACTCTCATTTTAGGCATTGTGCTGTTCAGCTTCAGAATTTCCATTTGGTTCTTATTAAAGTTTTTTTTATATCTCTGCTGTTTACTAATTATGGTTATCTTTTCTTTTAAGTCCTTGAACATGTTTTTATATAGTTGTTTGAAAGACTCTTCCTGCTAATTTCAACATGAGTGATTCTTGGGGTCATTTTCTGTTGATGCTTTAAAAAAATTACGGATCATATTTTGATGTACCTTTTCATGTCTAGTAATTTCTGACTGCATAGTGGACGTTGTGAATAATGCATGGCAGAGATTCCAAATTATGTCATATATCTCTTTAAAGAGTTTTAATGTTTGTTCTGTCAGTAACAAACATTAGATCCTTTCTGTCAGGGTTGGCTTAATTTGTTGTTCAGATCTACTTGAATTTTGAGCTGAGTCTTAAAGTGTTGACTTCACTTAGGACCACGGTCCTTAACCTAAAGGCATGGCCTTTTTGAGATCTTAACTGGAGGCTTGGAGCACCCAGTGAATTTTCTCTACCTTGACTTAGCCAAAATTTCAGTGCTTTTTAGCAGCACATGATCTCTGGTATCACCATACCATTCACAGCTCTGTAGTAGGAGACATCTGCTAGGCTTCCTGGAATATCACTCTGCATGCACTTCTGTGCCCTCAGCCAAAGCTCCACGTTCTTTGTGAAGATCACTATTCTCTGTTATTCTGCTTCATAAAATCCAGCCACTTCAACAGGGTAGGACTCCAATATCCACCTCCTCAGCTCCGTGCAACTGTTGCTCCATTTGTACTCCTCCTCTTTGCGCCTTGGCAGAAAGGGGCCTCCATCCAGAAAGCTTGATAATCAATGGGGCTCATCTCATGTGTATGCCTTTTCTCAAAATTACAGTCCTGCACTGTCCGTTGTTCAATGTCTGAAAACAGTTGCCTCATATATTTGTCTAGTTTTATAGTTATTTTTGGCAGGAAGGCAAGTCTCATATCAGTTACTCTGTCATGGCTAGAAGCAGTTCTCCAATTTCTTAAGAGAGAAAATGTTATTTAAAATATAAACACTGATGGTTTTTGTCTGTCTGTGTGTTAAATTTTAGCAGGGCCTATTTAATTTAGGGGTCGATTGCATGGGATTTAACTCTTTCTCTAATGCTTGAAAGGTCTTTAAGACAGAACCAATTATTTTATTTACACTGGAGATACAGTTTAACGTTGGTATTAAGCTACTGAAGAATGAGTCCTAGACTGGTTGTCAGGAGAGCTGGGTCCTAGGCCTGGCTCTGCCACTAACCAGTGGTGTTACCTTAGATTTCTGGTCATAGCTTCACTATCTGTGCAATGAATTGAATGGGTTGTATGCCCTCAGGTACCTTCTAGCTCTGATATTCTGGGACTGTCTTATGGAATGCTGATATTTCACATTTTCCTGATAACAAGCTTTTTTCTCTCCTTTTTTGAGACAGGATCTTACTCTGTTGCCCAGGCTGGAGTGCAGTGGTGGTTCATGGCTCACTGCAGCCTTGATTTCCTGGGATGAAATGATCCTCCCACCTCTCCCTCCCGAGTAGCCGGGACTACACACATGCACTACTGTGCCTGGCTGGGTTTTTTTTTTTTTTTTTTTTTTTTTTGTATTTGTAGAGTGAGGGTTTTATCATGTTGCCCAGGCTGGTCGTGAATTCCTGAGCTCAAGTGAACTGCCTGCCTTGGCTTCCCAAAGTGTTGAGACTACAGGGGTGTGCCACCATGCCAGTCCTGACAGCAAGCTTTTCCTAAGGAGGTGTGTCTTAAGAGAGCCTGGGTATGCTGAGTCTTTAAATGGGTGAAACAGGCAGAAAGGAAAAAAAAAGGGTCTTGAGACAGAAAAGCCAAATTTTATCAATTGATAATTTTGCATGTAACCCACCTTCATCATGAAAGATGAGAGTATCAGTGAAACTGATTAATGGAACCAGATTTTCTCCCATATTTTCTAGACTTTCACTAATAATGACCATCATTGCTTGAGCACTTGTAGGTACTTGAATCAACACTTAGATTCTCTTCCGTTCTCTTTTCTCTCAATCTTGCTCTCCCTCTTTTCTGATACATTACCACTTTTTAGCTTCACAGTCCTCTCAGGGAGGCCTTGCTGCCCTAATTTCACAGAAACAGATTAAAAAAATAAGGATCAAAGAGATTGAGTGACTCCTCAAAGGTTATATAGTAATCCGGGTCTTTCTAACTTGCTGTGGTCTACCTTTCCAATACTGTGGGGAGAATTCTATCTTAACACTTGGTGACTATAATACTGGCCTCAGGGACCCACAGTTTCCTTCTAATTCCTAACATGGATATGTAGTTTAACAGTTTGCAAAGCACTTGGGTATATAAAATCCAATTTGATTCCTACAAGAACATGATGGTTACAGGCCCTTCACAGATCAGGAATCTGAGGCTAAGTGAAATTCTCCAAAGGAACACTCACAGCTAGTAAGTGGCACAGCCAGGATTTAAACTGAGCTCTGGATGCTTTCCATGCTCTACACATAGCCTCTGTTAGTGGGGTCATAGTTAGGAACAGAGCTGCACTAGTCAAGGCAGTAGTAACTAGTGGTAAACGGTGTTCAGGAAGGTCTTACTGTTGCTAGGAGCATAAATTGGTGTATATACTTTAGAAGACTATTTGCCTTTATTTACCAAAGGTGAACCTGCATCAGTTCCCTGCCTACACAGAAACAGAAATGTCTGTATATGCATCAGAACATTCACAGCAATAGCCCAAATGATAATCCCGAATAGATTGCTTACGCAGATTGCAGAATATTCACATAAACAGCAAGAACAATGAATGAGCTATACTGTATGTAACAACTTGGGTGACTCTCCTTTGAAAGAAGGAATCCAGGCATAAGAGTGTACACTGTGTAATTCCATTTATATAAAGTTCCAAAAATAGGCAAACTTCATCTACGTCGTTAGAAGTCAGGACAGTAGTTATCTTTGGGTGGAAAGGGGAGGATACTGATTGAGAGGGGGATCCCAAAGGAGTTTCTGGGGCACCAGTAATGTTCCATTTCTTGACCTCAATGACAGTTACTTGAATATGTTTATGTTGGGATAAGAATTGAGGTGTACACTTAAAACTTGTGCACTTGCCCATAGGTATGTTACATTTCAACAAATACAGTTTAATGGATAAAAAAAGAACTTCTTGAAGTTGAAACTAAGTGGTTGCTTTAAACAATCTTGGTGCAAGTGTGTCTGTGTTTATCTATCTCTTATAGAAAGCAATTACTTAATCTGACCTGTAATCTTAATTAAATTTAAAAAAATATATATATAAAGTGCAAGTGACGGGTCCTGCAGTTCACCTAATTTCTTTAGTTCTTGGCCAGGGAGTGTTTAATCTTCTGGCCTGAGTTTCATAGCTCAAGAGTGGCAGCTATTAAAATCCTGGACACTGGTGGATGCAAAACTCCTCTTCAGGAGTCCTTTTTGTGAATCCATCAGATTTTGGTGATGCAGGAGCCATATTCAGTCTAGATGTAGAAGGTATAGGACATTCAATACAAGTAAGCGGCTATATTCTCTACTCAAATTGTGAGTGAACTCTAGGGATGGTATCTTGGCCTATGGAATTGGAGATTTTTGGTCTGACCAAAGATGACATCTTGAAGTGGGCATTTATTGCATTTGAACTCCCAGCACCCACTCCTTCTGGTTTTGCCACCTGGGGCTCACACGTCACTTCTCTCTGACCACATGCTTTGGTGAAGATCTTGCCCTCATGCTGCAGACAGGGGCATCTGACCTAGTTTAAGCCAACCACTGCATTCCATCTCTCTGGCTGCAGTGATTGGCTCGGGCATGAACACATGACCCAAGTCAATGCAGTCTTGGCCAGTCAGTGTCAGTTCTGAGCTCTGGTTTGAACTCATTTTCTGCTGGTCCAAGTGTTATGCTGGGGAAGAGGGTTACCCCAGGAAGCAGAGTAGGAAGGGCTGGGAATGGCAGGTTTCTGACTGATTCCTGCCCAAAGCCAGTTCACTCTGGACTTTTCACATACATGAGCCCATATCTTCTCTTTTGCCTCAACCCTTTTCAGGTTAGACTTTCTGTTGCTTGCAACCAAAAGTGTCCTAATTGCTACACCCACCTATTCTCTGCCTCCCCTGTATCTCTGAATGGATTTCATCATATGAATGATGGAGGTAATTCTAATGGCCACCCTCCCATGGCTGTTGGGAAAGACCTCAAGCTCAAGGGTTTGGAAAATTTCTCTGGCCTGATGGCAGTGATGATGAGGATGATAACAATACTGGCAAAACCCCAGGGTTTTCCAAACTTCTCAGCAGTTGCATGACAGGTTCACACCATCTTCTCTTGGCAAGATGTGGCAAATATTGCAGCTCAGCAGCAAGAGTGAGAAACCCAGGTCCTAAGCAGTTGGGTGGCTCTTCTTCTTAGCAGCTTAGGCTCTATTTAAACCTCCTAAACTTTGCTTTGCTTTGCTGTGTGTGTGTGTGTGTGTGTGTGTGTGTGTGTGTGTGTGTAGGAGGGTTTGGACTCTTTTGTTTTAAGGGGGAACAGGGAGCAGATTAGAACAGGTTGTAGCACTTCCGCATGCCTGTGTCCTGGTGCTTATTTCATAGTGCCATCTGCCAATTGGTGTCTGGATCCTATCTCTCTTTGATTTATGTATTTATTGTACAGCAGCCAAATTTTAGAAAAGACAGGGTATTCTAATTTAATAGTAAGAGCAAGGTGTAATTTCTTGTAAAGAGGGGTATTCTAATTTAATAGTAAGAGCAAGGTGTAATTTCTTGTAAATGCACTCACATTCTTATTTGATGTCAGAAAATAAGTATCTGTTTGGGGCTTTCCTTTACCCATTGAAAAATTAAGACATGGGATGTCATTTGCCAAATGATTATCTTAATGTTTTAGAAGATATGATCATTTCGTGTGTGTGTGTGTGTGTCTGTGTATTGTGTGTGATTTAAAATTAGGTAGGCGCCAGGTGTGGTGGCTCATGCCTGTATTCCCAACAATTTGGGAGGCCAAGGTGGGAGGATTGCTTGAGTCTAGGAGTTTGAGACCAGCGTGGGTAACATAGTGAGGCCTTATATCTACAAGAAAAATTAGCCAGGGATGGTGGCATGCACATGTAGTCCCAGCTACTGAGGAGGCAGAGGTTAGATGATCGCTTGAGCCTTGGAGTTTGAGGCTACAGTGAGCTATAATCATGCCACTGCACTAAAACCTGTCTCTGAAAAAAAAAAAAAGAGAGAGAAAGAAAATAAATAAATTAGGTAGATATTACCTTAAGAAATAAAGATAAGCATAATTAAAAAAAAAAAAACCAGCTAATCTTCCAAAGAAACATAGAAGCAAACAAATCCTTTACATTTTACCACCAATCACTATTTTCCTTTTCAATTAAGTTGAAAATACTGCTTATAGAGAGGACACGAGTTTGCATGCTAGAGTTAGAGGCCATTTCAAAATTCCTGGGCTGAGGGCTGGGCACGGGGTGGTTCACACCTGTAATCCTAGCACTTTGGGAGGGCAAGGTGGGTGGATCATCTGACATCAGGAGTTCGAGACCAGCCTGGCCAACATGACGAAACCTGGTCTCTACTAAAAATACAAAATTAGCTGGGTGTGGTGGCGCGTGAGTGTAATCCCAGCTACTCCGGAGACTGAGGCAGGAGAATCCTGAGGCAGGAGAATTACTTGAACCCAGGAGACAGAGGCTGCAGTGAGCCGAGATCACACCACTGCACTCCAGCCTGGGCGACAGAGCAAAGCTCTGTCTCAAAAAAAAAAAGCAAAAACAAAATTCCTGGGCTGAGATGATGAGCGTCTATGATGAAATGGCTGGGAGGGCCTGAGTGGATCTGTGAAATGATTGGAAGGTGAAGGATAAAAATGACTGCAGTGGTAAACAACCCCCCGGGGCTCCCTGAGGCACCAGCTGGGAGGTCCTTGTTTGCCTGACTTGCATTAAGAGCTCCCGTGGGACCCCCTGTCCCCGTTGCCTTTGGAGGAGCGTTTCTTGCTTTGGGTACCACCCTCCTTCGCTTCCCTCCACAGAAAGTAAATGTATTCTATCCGGCTAAATGATGCTGCTAAGCAAAATGTCAGTGTGTGTTGGGGAGGGCTGGGTACGTGGGAGGGGAGGACCACAGGCAGGGCCTGGGTCTGGGCTGGCATTGTCTTTGCCTCCTTCAGCACCTGGCACACAGTAGGAGCTCAGTCTGTGTGAGCTGCAGACTTGAAATTCTATTCATCTGGTTTTGAAATGTGAAATTTTGCTTTGTTTTGTTTTGGTTTGTTTTTTTTGAGATGGAGCCTCCTCCGTGGCCCAGGCTGGTGTGCAGTGGCGTGATCTCAGCTCACTGCCACCTCCCAGTCCTTGAACCTCCCAGGTTCAAGCAACTCTCCTGCATCAGCCTCCCAAGTAGCTGGGACTACAGGTGCCCACCACCACGCCTGGGTAATTTTTGTAGTTTTAGTTGAGACGGGGTTTCGCCATGTTGGCCAGTCTGGTCTTGAACTCCTGACCTCAAGTGATCTGCCCACCTTGGCCTCCCAAAGGGCTGGGATGATAGGTGTGAGTCACTGCGCCCGGCCTGAAATGTGAAATTGTCTCTCCTCCTCCCCCACCTCTGTGGCTGCTACTCCCACCTGTGCCACCTGTACTGAAGTTCCTGTATCCTCATGAGCACTTCTGGGAAGTCTTTGTTTTGCCCTGGATGTGCTGTGACTTTGGAGGGGCGGGCTGGGAGTTGGACCCAGTTTCTAGCCCTTGCTTTGCCAGTGTCTGACTAATGTAGAGAATATCTCAATCACAGCATGCCTCGGTTTCCCCCTCTTTCAAAATCGGTATCATAATATTTATCTTACCTCTTCAAGATATTATACAACTAAAATAACACTCCTGTAATCCCAGCACTTTGGGAGGCCGAGGAAGGCAGATGACTTGTAGTCAGGAGTTCGAGACCAGCCTGGCCAACATGGTGAAACCCCATCTCTACTAAAAAATACAAAAATTAGCCGTATGTGGTGGTGTGTGTCTGTAGTCCCAGCTACTCAGGAGGCTGAAGCAGGAGAATTGTTTGAACTGGGGAGGCGGACGTTGCAGTGACCCGAGACTGAGCCATGGTACTCCAGTCTGAGCAACGGAGGAAGACTCCGTCTCAAAAAAAAAAAAAAAAAAATTAAAATCAAAGAGGATAGATGTGAAAGTAATTAGGAAAAAGGATCTATGAAATTCATCACTGTGATTAGCAATAATATTTACTTTTATCAGAGACCTAAAGAATCATACACTTCCGTGTAAAGACGTGATCTGGGTAAAGGAAGAGAAATAAGAGCTGCATCTGCCTGCAACCTTTGTGTAGAAAAATCCCTTATTCTGTTTCTTCTTTCAGGAGAGAACTTGATGTGATAGGGTCATTGCATGTAAAATGCTTTAAGAATGTGATCTGTACTTCATCATTTTAAAATTCAAACATTCCTGAGCCTTTTCTCCCCCTCACCCTCTTCATATTTATCTTCTTGGTCTTGCCTTCATTGGGCACCACATTTGTATTGATAAATTGTAGGTAGTAGGAGATGTATTGATGGGATGGAGACAGTTCAAAATGTAGAGTGCTGTGGCTTTGCATATCATTACACCTCGCTAGCTTTTTGCCTCCTGAAAGGTGTCGATTTGTGCATTATTGCTATTCAGGCTGATAAATGACAGTAATTGTTCTTAAGTTGAAGAGCTGGTTTAATATGCTGTCTGGCCTGGGAATTTCCTGAGCACCAGGGTTAAACTAGTGCTCCACTAGAGCTGGCAAAATGGCCCTTTTTTTCATCACAGACTGTAGAGTTAATTGAATTACTCGCTATTCATGCAGTTTGTAGCCTTGATTCTAAAGATACCATGAACTGTAGGGGGAGGGAGGAGCGTTCTAGGGGCTCAGGGTAACTGTGGGCCCTGCTTCAAGGACATGACCCCCCCCCTTCTCTGAGTGGAGGCAGTTCACATTCTGCAGCTCAATTTGCTTTCTACTTCCTCGACTTGCTGTCGGTAATTTTTGGGCAATTTTTCTGAGGCTGCCCAAGCCACAGAATCCTACAGGATGTCAGGGGTTCTCTTGCAACAAAGATGATTTTCTTTCTGAGGCTGTTTTTGCATATTTTCTACAATTCAAAAATCAGAGCACCTGAATTTCTTGCATTTTGTTTACTTTTTTAGCTTTTGGGCTGGGAACTTGGGCTATGATTTGGATGGAGTCTAAAAGTGGCGCCTCTCTGTGGGGAAGTCTCAGAGACAACTCACTCCGAGTTTTCCTCCCAGTGACTCAGCCTCTCACCCAGCCATTCAATGGCAAGGTCTCACTCAGGCCATGATCCTCAAACAGATGTCCCTTGCTTTGATGGGAGGAGGGGGAAGGAATTCACTTGCAGGGAACTAGAGAAGAGAATCTGTCTCTCGAGGCATGTCCCATCTGATTCTGGTGCGTGAACAGAAGTTTCCAGAAAAGTGTCCTTGTAGCAGTTCATCCAACAGCCTTACCCTTATGATGTTTCTGAGCTGGTTGGTTGTCCAGGTGCACCCTGGAAAGAATGATCCCAAAGGCCAACGTAACGTAGGTGGGAGAGCTGGTGTGCTCTAGCTGCTTCTACCTTTGAGGTGCCTCGTTACAGCATCAGTACAGAAGGCAATATTCCAGATTTGTGTCTGTCTGGAGGGCAGTACCCTCTCTCTCCCTAACCCTGAAAGATTAAACTCAAATTGTTTCTTAGACATTTTCTTTTCTTTCTTTCTTTTTTTTTGAGATGGAGTCTTGCTTTGTCACCCAGGGTGGAGTGCAGTGGCGCCATCTTAGCTCACTGCAACCTTCACCTCCTGGGTTTGAGTGACTCTCCTGCCTTAGCCTCCCAAGGAGCTGGGATTATAGGCGCCCACCATCACACCCGGCTAATTTTTTGTAATTTTTAGTAGAGACGGAGTTTCACCCTGTTGGCCAGGCTGGTCTCGAACTCCTGACGTCGGATAATCTGCCTGCCTTGGCCTCCCAAAGTGCTGGGATTACAGGTGTGAGCTACTGTGCTCTGCCTTCTCATACATTTTCAAGTTTTTGCTACAGCCTTTGGCTTTATTAGTGGACAACCTTTCTTCTCTCTCTCTCTCTCTCTCTTTACTCTCCTTCTGGATGAAAGACAATGTTAGGTACCAAATGGTGTTCAATGCCCTAACTGGAAATGTTTACCCTATTTAGATCCAACTTAAGAAAAGTTTGTAATGTTCTTTCTCCATGCCTTTTCTTTGATCTCAGCTCTCAAATATGCCTACTGAAGCAGAGCTGAGGAATGGGACCCCTCGTCAGAACGGCTGGAGTAGAGACAGATGCCCATTTAGGGGCATTCATCATTTCTCATCATAGAAACCCATAAAAATCCATCTTTTGCTCCCCCGACAAGGTATGAGATAATGAAAAAAGATTGCTTAAAATGTAAATCATTTGAGGTTGTTGGTAACACTGTTTAGAATTAAATTCATGTGTAATAGAACTTCCGATCAGAAATGAACAGTTTCCCAGACAAAGCCATCATAAGTCCCATAATTTCATATGGATGCTTCCAGCGCTAATGGAGCTGGTGCAGTTCACTTGATCGTGGCCGAGGAAGGAAAGGATCATTTTTCTGGTTCTATAACTGGCAAACATGACTGCAAATCATTCACTCCAGTTTCTCCTGCCCAGCATCCCAGAAGCTCACATCTCACACCTTTAGCAGGCTAGAGAGAGCAGAGCTTGCTGCCTCTCTCACCTATGTTTCTTCCCTAGGGTGGGAGAAGAGAACTCTTTAAGGTCTAAGAGTGACCTGTGGGGTCAGTGTAACCCTTCAGTCTCTGGGCTTCTCACTGTCCCTCTCTGCACTGTCCTACACCTGGAACCCAAGGGTGTCCGTGTTACAGGAAAAGGGTCCTGATCCAGACCCCAAGAGAGGGTTCTTGGATTTCACACAAGAAAGAATTCAGGGTGAGTCTATAAAGTGAAAGCAAGTTATTAGGGAAGTAAAGGAATAAAGAATGGCTACTCCATAGAAGAGCAGCCCTGAGGACTGCTGGTTGCCCATTGTTATGGTTATTTCTTGGTGATATGCTAGACAAGGGGTGGATCATTCATGCCTCCCCATTTTAGGCCATATAGGGTAACTTCCTGGCATTGCCATGGCATTTGTAAACTGTCATGGCACTGGTGGGAGTGTAGCAGTGAGGAGGATCAGAGATCATTCCTGTGGCCATCTTGGTTTTGGTGGTATTCAGCCGGCTCTCTTTACTGCAACCTGTTTTATCAGCAAGGTCTCTATGTCCTGTATCTTGTGCCGAACTTCTGTCTCATCCTGTGACTTAAAATGCCATAACTGCCTGGGAATGCAGCCCAGTAGGTCTCAGCCTCATTTTACTCAGCCCCCATTCAAGATGGAGTTGCTGTGGTGCACACGCCTCTGACAGTAGGGGTCTAGGTATAGGACAGTGCAGAGAGGGACAGTGCAGAGAGGGACAGTGGAGCCCCAGCATGGCAGAGGCTGGTGCACTCCAGGGCTTCATTTAGGCTCAGTGGTGAGACCCAGTGAGCCCTGGAGTGTGGGATGCCTACCATTGGTAGCCTGAGAAATGCTTGTGGGTACTACAGGAACATGGAAATAAATGACATGGGATCAAATTGAAAAGAAATTAGGTAGGCAGATAGTGAGGGTAAAGATGTCCTCGGCGAGGCTTCCCTTTCAACAAAAAGCAGCCCCCAAACCAACAAAGAGTAGCTTGAAAAATCAAGCTGCAAACATAGATAAGCAAGCTAGAAGCTTGCACAGGTAAATGCTGGCAACTGTGCCAATAGAAAAGGGCTATCTGGAAGCCCGGTATGTTCAACATGGAGGCTCCACCTTCCCTTTTCTTTGTCACCACATGTACAGTAAAGAACCAGGTTGGCTGGGTGCGGTGGTTCATGCCTGTAATCCCAGTACTTTGGGAGGCTGAGGCGGGTGGATCACTTGAGGTCAGAAGTTTGAGACCAGCCTGGTCAACATGGTGAAACCCTTTTAGTCACTACATAGACATACATAGAAATACATAGAAATTAGCTGGATATGGTGGCATACACCTGTAATCTCAGCTTCTTAGGAGGGTGAGGCAGGAGAATTGCTTGAACTAGGGTGATGGAGGTTGGGTTGCAGTGACATGAGATCTCGCCACTGCACTCCAGCCTGGGCAACAGAACAAGACTCCATTTAAAAAAAAAAAAAAAGAACCAGGCAACATAGTACCAGCCAGATAGAGAACCATCTGTATAACAAAAGATTAGGGAGGGGGTGGCCAGCTTCTTCACACCTTATGCAAATGACACACCTGGTCCGACCAATCCTTTGTGCCCTATGTAAATCAAGCACCGCCTCCTCTCGCTCATCTGTAAAACCTCCTGGATTTCATCGCTGAAGCAGCAACCACTTTCTCCCGGGTCCCTCTGTGTGTTTGCAGAGAGTTCTTCTCTTTTTTTTGCCTATCAAACTTCCTCTCTTAACCCCTCTCTGGTGTTTCTGAGTCCTAGTTTTCCGTGGGTGTCTGAGTCCTAGTTTTCTGTGGCAACGGGACAATGAACCTCGGGTACTACCTCAGACAAAGATGCCCCTTCAACATGTCATTCCTCCTTCAATGCACTTTCAAGCCTTCTGAAAATGTCAGAAGAAAAGCTTATTTGTTGCAAATATGTCTTTAACGCTCACCTCTCTTATATTTGCTAACCTCCCTTTGTTACAAAAGAGCCAGCAGGCCTCTGGCTCAGAACCTTCTGCGGGCAACAGTATTCAGCTAGAGCTAAATAAGGCCACTTAAAGAAATGAAATCTATTGTACAGTTTCATTTTATTTATGACAAGCGATACTGATTTCCCTTTATGGTCGTGATCAAGATTTCCCCTAAAGAAATGTCTTTAAATAAAAAGCATCAATTTAAGGAAAAATATTCAGTAAACAAGAGGACAAGTGGTGCCGGTTTATGCGTTAAGACCCTGAAGGCGCCATTTTGACTGTAGTCTGAGAATCTGCTGAATTGCTGGGAGGTGATGTTGGCCAATGAGCGGGTCATTCCCTGGAACTCCCTGCCAACTCCATTATTGCTTCAGAAATCACCATAACTCTGCACGAATTCCTACTTTACTGTCTTCCTTCCTTCCTTCCTTCCCTCCCTCCCTCCCTTTCTTTTCTTTCTTGGTGGAGTCTTGCTCTGTTACTCAGGCTAGAATGCAGTGGTGTGATCTCAGCTCACTACAACCTCCACCTCCCATGTTTAAGTGATCCTCCTGCTTCAGCCTCCCGAGCAGGTGGGATTACAGGTGCCGGTGCCCGCCACCATGCCCAGCTGATTGTTGTATTTTTAGTAGAGACAGAGTTTCACCATATTGGCCAGGCTGGTCTCGAACTCCTCACCTCAAATGATCCGTTCATCTCAGTCTTCCAAAGTGCTGGGATTACAGGTGTGAGCCATCATGTTTGGCCTCACTTACTGTCTTATTTTCTGTTTGAAAAAGGAATACATGTTATTTGTAGAAAATTTGGAATGCTCTATATAGAACACACACACACACACACACACACACACACACACACACACACACACACAGAAATATAAAAGAAATGAAAGAAGGGAAAGAAAGAAAAGAAAAATTCCTAAGATCTCATTCACGAGAAATAGCCTTTGCTAATGTTTTAGTTTACTTTGCTTTAGTCTTTTAATATGCAACGATACATATATTTCTTTTCCTTTAAACAAAACCGTGGTTATGATGTACATAGAGTCTTACAATCTGTTCCTTTTTTTTCCCACTTACTGTATTGTGAACATTTTCTCATGTCATAATTTTCCATGGTGCTGGGTGTTTCATCATTCAGGTTGAACCAATCTGATATATATATATATATATATTTTTTTTTTTTTGAGATGAGGTGTCACTCTGTCACCCCAGCTGGAGTGCAGTGGTGCAATCATGGCTCACTGCAGCCTTGACCTCCTGGGCTCCAGTGATCCTCCCACCTCAGCCTCCTGGGTAGGTGGGACGACAGGTCCACATCACCGTGCCTGGCAATTTTTTTTTTTTTTAAGTAGAGATGGGGTCTTGCTATGTTGCCCCTGGTCTCAAACTCCTGGGCTCAAGCAGTCTGCCTGTCTTGGCCTCCCAAAGTGCCAGGAGTACAGATGTTAACTACTGCTTGGCCAATCCAATAATATTTAATGAAGGTCATTTCATGAAGGCATTTGGGATAAACTGGTGCCCACACAAAAATCCCTGCCCTGGAGGAGTTTAAATTCAAGGTACTTGTTTGTTTGTTTGTTTTTTGGAGACAGAGCCTCACTCTGTCACCCAGGCTGGAGTACAGTGGTGTGATCTTGGCTCACCACAACCTCCGCCTCCCAGGTTCAAGTGATTCCCCTGCCTCAGCCTCCTGAGTAGCTGGGATTACAGACACCTGCCACCACACCCAGCTAATTTTTGTATTTTTAGTAGGGACTGGGTTTCACCATGTTGGCCAGGCTGGTCTTGAACTCCTGACCTCAGGTGAGCTGCCTGCCTTGGCCTCCCGACGTGCTGAGATTACAGGTGTGAGCCACCACACCCGCCCTCATGGTACTTTTGGGTGAAACACAATTTGCCCATCTAATGCCTTGTCGTTGGAGATTTAGAGGGTTAAATATTGTAAGTAAATAATGGTAAAATTGACATTCTTTTTTTTAATTTAACTTTTATTTATTTTAAGTTCAGGGGTACGTGCAGGTTTATTATATAGGTAAACTTGTGTTAGGGAGGTTTTGTTGTACAGATTATTTTGTCACCCAGGTATTAAGCCTAATACTCACTAGTTATTTTTTCTAAATCTGTCCCTCCTCACACCCTCCACCTACTGAGGTCCGGTGTCTGTTGTTTCCCTCTATGTGTCCATGTGTTCTCGTCATTTACCTCCCACTTGTAAGTGAGAATGTGCAGCATTTGTTTTTCTGTTTCTGCCTAGTTTGCTCAGGATAATGGCCTCCAGCTATATCCATGTTCCTGCAAAGAACATGATCTCATTTTTTATGACTGTATAGTATTCCACGGTGTATATGTACATTTTCTTTATCCAGTCTACCATAGACTTGACATTGTAGATCTTGAAATAATTTTGCACATTTCTATTTCCTTTGGAGAAATCTGCAGAAGTAGACTCTCTGAACATAAAGATAATAGACTTTTCAAAACCTACTGCCAAGTCTACTTTGCTTTTCATGTTGTCAGAGGTGTTTGAACCATAGCAACTCCATCTTGAATAGGAGCTGGGTAAAACATTTGTTTAGTTTCATAAATGGGTTAAATTATGAGGGCGATAAGAATGCCTCCAAGAAAGAGAAAACAACGAAGGCACCATCAGCTATGGTAAGTTAGACAGTGTCAAGGAATGCCAGAGGCCTGAGATGTAGCTGGCATCCCTGTGTGTCAGGGATTGGACCACTTCTGTTTGTTATTCTCTAAAGCTAGCAGGCTTTGCATGCAAGGGGAGCTGAATGATAGGCATGGGCTGGGAGGTGGGGGCGTGGTAGAAGTGACAGGCTGTGGCTGGCCGATTGGCATGGATGTGGCTTGGAAGTGTGCATAGTTAATTCCATATGCCATAAAGCCAGGTCTTCCCGGGGTTGCCTTCACAAATTTGTTCCCATGTGTAGGGACCATTTCTGAGTACCCTGAACTAAGCAGAATTCTGGAAATGCCTACTCCCTGGGATATTGAATGCCTTCACCCGTCTAGGGTTGTCAGGCGAATAGCAGTCTCAGGATTGTGATGAGACAGAGGACAAGAGAAAAGAATAAGAGAAATGGGACTTTCAAATCAGACCGTGCTTGGAATTTTCATTTGTAACACCCACGGGACACGCACTCACTGCAGGGGTGTTGGTGCTTAGCCACAGCCTGCGACCTGACCCGTGAGGAGCATGGAGATGTCCTGACAGTGCAGAGTGTGCTTTGGACCTGAACTGTGTCCCCAGGGAGGTGTGCTGGAAAGTGGAGCATAGTATTTTTCGGGTGCATCCTGTCCCCCACTCCAGGATGTCCCCAGGGCTGTGAGAGGCTGTTCCCGTCTTAGCTTCTCAGCACCCTCACCCATTTGGAAGCACCCCCCCCCACAACTCTCCACCACCCCCGTGGAGGAGATGGGTGTTTGGAACGTGCGTGAGTTCCTCTGAGGCTGTGCACCCACCACGCTGGCTCTTTGTGGGTGGGGTGTGTGGGGGGGGGGGGGGAGGGAATAGGCCAGTTGTAACACCAGCTGTCGGCACACCAACTGCTTAATTTGAAAATCATGCCACAGACAGAATTAAAAACGCCACACTTGAGTTAAAGTGAGCTAAGGGAACAAAGAGAAGAATTTCCAGCACAGAGCAGAGTGACAAATGTGTAGGATGCTCTAAGGGGCCTGGGAGCTCTAGGAGAGGGTCTCTCTCAGCAATGCCCGGGAGACCCATTGGGCTTTTGATGATTAAACAAACAGATAACCCTTCACCACCTGCCTGCCTCCCTCTAAGAGTAACCAGGATCTGTGGGTGTATTAGACTCATCTCCCTTACTGGTCTGTCACGTGAAATTTGGCAAATGGTTGACTCTGGGATGCTGCAAATCCACCTTTATTTTAACAGTTTGGATAATCGTATCTGAGAGGCAGACAGGAGAAGAATGCTGATGTCCTCCCTTCTCACCTTCCCGGAGGAGGGGGCTGTTCTGTTTCTGCCCCATCGCTAGGACTCAGGCCCTCCGAGTGGTTAGGATGTTTGGCACGCAGGTCCGAGTGGAGTGGCCTGGGAAGTGCTTAGATATTCCATTTTACTGTTATATATGTTTTCAAAAGTAGACACAGCTTCAGATGAAATGCAAAACAGCAGCTCTGGGTGGCGGCGGCCCCCATGCCCGTCATGGTGTGTGCAACGTGTCTGAAATACCTAATGGCAAAGGAGGCTTCGGTTCTCAGTGGACTTTGCATGCTGAGTTTGCTCAGCTGGGTGGGAGGAGATGGGCCACAGCCCGTGGGATGGTGCCTCCTTGCCCAGAATGAATTTCCCACCACTTCGGGCTCCTTTGGACACTTCATATTTTCCTTGGGTGGGTCCTGGCCACTCTGCCATGTCATTGGTCCTTTCATGGGTGTTTGCAGGGGCCTATTTCAACCCTACCTAGGCTTGGTTCCTGGGGGAGACAGGAAGCAAGACATGACCCCCAGTCCTCTCCTTCCTCCTCCCCTAGGTGAACTGGGAGCATCTCCTTATTTTCTTTTATTTTTTCAGAGACAGGGTCTGGCTCTGTTGTCCAGGCTGGAGCGCCGTGGAGCAATCACAGCTCACTGCATCCTCAACCTCCTGGGCTTAAGCAGTAGTTCCATCCCAGCCTCCCCCAGTAGCTAGGACTTTCAAATCAGACTCTGTTTGGAATTCTCATTTGTAACACCCACAGGACACCCCAAAGCCACCATCCCTGACTAATTTAAACAATTTTATTTTTTGTAGAGACGGTGGTGGGGTGGGGGGCTCATCATGTTGCCCAGGCTAGTCTTGAACTCCTGGCCTCAAGGAATCTTCCCACCTGTGCCTTCCTAGGTGCTGGGATGACAGGCGTGAGCCACTGCTCCAGCCTGTGAGCACCCTGAGAGCAGAGGTAGTATCTTATTTCTCTCTGGATTCCCCAGGCATAAGATAGCACCTGGTGAATGTTGAGCTGGAAAATGGTGTTAGGAATGTGGATCTTTTCTTTCCCTCTTTGCTGCCATCTTGGGCTCAAAATCCACTCCTGCAGCCAACCCGTTCTGAGCCATCTCCTCTTGGCCAGCACAGTGCCAACTGTTAAGGCAGCCGAGAGGAGCCAGCCCAGCTGCCTGGGGAGAATGCAGTCATCATGGAGTGTGTGTTTGGGGTGTGTGTGGGATGTTGTGTCTGGCTGTGCTATGACCATCACAATACCCGTGGCCTGCCGAGACCCCCAGATGTGCCAGGGAAGGTAGTGGGGGAGGGTGATTTAGGACCCCTGTCAACTGCAAGGGAGATAGTAGAATTATGCATCTCATAGCCCTTGGGGAATTCTATGCTCGTCCAGATTTTACTAATGAGGAAAACACCTCTAATAGGTGAGGTTTAGAGCCAAGTACCCAGATTTTTTTTTTCCAGCGGAGTTTTGCTCTTTTGCCCAGGCTGAAGTGCAGTGGCGCAATCTCAGCTCACTGCAACCTCTGCCTTCTGGTTTCAAGCAATTCTCTTGCCTCAGCCTCCTGAGTAGCTGGGATTACAGGCGCCTGCCATCACAACTGGCTAATTTTTGTATTTTTGGTAGAGATGAGGTTTCACCATGTTGGCCACGCTGGTCTGGAACTCCTGACCTCGTGATCCACCCTTCTCAGCATCCCAAAGTGCTGGGATTGCAGGAGTGAGCCACTGCACCCAGCCAAGTGCCCAGATTTTCAACAAATAGTTTAATTTAGGTGGAGCGTTCACAGATGGACACAAAGTCGCCACTCCGGAAGTAAGAGCTCAGTGACACAAGCTATGGTGGACGCAACCTTCCGATATGCTGCCTGCTTAAGACCTTCAGCCAGGGATAGATCTTTACAATGGGTCTATCCAGGAGCCAGTGCGGACCACGAAACTCACTCTCAATTTTCCCTTTGCTTTTATCTTATCACTGGGAAGGATGGAAAGTTGGGAAGAATGAGATGCAGGGGTGTGGGCCTGGGGGATTGAGCACATAGGATTATGTTGTTTAGGTGGCTTTCAACCTGTTCTCAGGGGAAGGTCACCCCAAAGCTATGTTTCAGCTTTGGCGCCTGGAGCTGCTGGCCTGGCCTGGGCTGGGGGGATTTGGCTCCCGACGTCCCTTTCCCGGTCTTCTTAGCCACAAGGACACTTGGCTCCTGCTCTGAGCTTTTCTGTCTTCTCTCCCCCAGTGAGCAGCTTCCAGGAATTCTCACCTTCCCCAAACCACTAGGGGAAGCCCCTCCTTGCCTCATCTGACTTGATTACAAGGCTCCTTCCTCTCTGAAACTCAAAACAGAGAAGTATACTGAGGAGGAAAACTTATTTTTTCTCTCTTCCCTCTGGAAGCCAGCCTTGATCCGAATGTTCCTATAGCAACATTAATTCTCCCAAGTTGCACCTACTGTATAATAAGTTATATATATAGAAGACCTACTGGGATCCAAGTACCCCATATGTGCAAGTGAATGAGTTAATGCTGCCGTGAGAATCAGCAATGTTCCGTTTCCTGATTTTGAAGTTACAACCTGTGTTCGCTGGGGGCTCAGCGTGTAAGGTTTTGGGGGCAGGGGTGTGGGCACTCTTCTGGCAGGCACCTGCCTTCACCGCAGAGCGAAGGGTGTCTCTGGAAAATTTCTGAGTCCCGAGATGAAAATAGATTCGGGGGATACCAGCGTCCTTCCTAGTCAGCACGGAACGATTTCTCGAGCTCGGCTCTGGCTGTCTTGGCCTCCACGGTTATCTGGAGGCCTTGGGAGTGAGGGAAGGAACCGGGTAAGACTTCCAGACAGATGGGGCCCAGCCAGGCCCAGAGTCAGATGGATGCTGCTGGAGTCCTGTGGGTGGGGGCTGCAGAGGTGAGTGTAGGCCAATGCTTTTGCCGCCTGTCCCCGCAGGTGGGTGGGAAAATGCAGATTGCTTGGCTCTTGGGCAAGCCTGGGCCCTCTGCAGGTCACTGGGCGGTTGTTTACATTGGGTAGGATATGCAGTGTTAGTAGGAAAGTGGTAGCCAGGATGATAGCCAAGACAGCGATGGTTGGAGTTGAGAACCAAATTGTGGGCCAGGCGTGGTGCCCAGCACTTCCTATGCGTGGGTTGCCTGCTCTTACAACAGGCCTGCGAAGCGACTTCCTTCTGTGATTCTCTCCCATTGTACAGATGAGGAAACCAAAGCTTAGAGTCGGCGCGCAGGTAATGCAGGAGCTGGAGTCAGAGCTCTCCAGCCCGTGTTCCCGAGTGTGCTGCTGTGCTTGGCTCTGGCTGGTGCCGACCGGGTGACCTACAGAGCTAGCATGACCGCATGGCTGGGCTCTGCTGCTCTAAGCCTGGTGTCCTTGCTTCTACACAGGGGCCTTGGAGCCCACAGTTTGGCATTAACACACGGATGGCAGTGGAGGGGTTGGTCTGAAGCAGGTGGGGAAATGTGTGAGGACCTGGGGGCACCTGAGTACATTGTGTAGCTGGCTGCACTCCCTTCCAGGGCCTGGGGGTGTGGCTGGCTATGAGTTGGAGGGGGAGGGAGGTGAGAGCTGGGTTCTTTTTTTTTTTTTTTGAGACAGAGTCTCGCTCTATCACCCAGGCTGGAGTGCAGTGGCACGATCTTGGCTCACTGCAACTTCTGCGCCTCCTAGGTTCAAGTGATTCTCCTGCCTCAGCTGCCAGAGTAGTTGGGGTTACAGGCACATGCCACCAGGCCCGGCTAATTTTTGTATTTTTAGTAGAGACGGGGTTTCACCATATTGGTCAGGCTGGTCTTCAACTCCTGACCTCGTGATCTGCCTGCCTCAGCCTCCCAAAGTGCTGGGATTATAGGCGTGAGCCACTGCACCCAGCCAAGAGCTGGGTTCTAAAACGCCCTTCTCTCTCAGGCCTACCATCCCTCACCTACCCACTGGTGTCAGGCCCAGCCCCATGGAATCCAGTGGCCTGGGTCCCAGAAGGGCTGGTGCAGCTTGTCTTCAGATATGCTCAGCAGGTGGTAGCCAGAGGGGCCAGAAGCAATGGTGCTACCCTCTGGCCACCTTTTCTGAAAATGGCCCATGGTCACTACGAGGATGGGAAGAGAGAGAGGATGGGAGGGAGGTGAGGAGTGAAAGGAGGGTCTGGGAGTGGAATTGGGTGCAATGGGTGACCAGGGAAGAGAAGGTTCAAGGAAGGGAGGAGGGGTGTTTCCAGGTCCCTGTGGGTGACTCTGCTTCTTGGAGTGACTGCAAGCATCCTCGTGTGAATCTGTGTGTGTGTATGTGTGTGTGTGTGTGTGTGTGTGGGCGCACGTGCACTCGTGGGTGTCTATGGGGCTTGCATGTCTACGGGTACATGTGGGCCTGGGCATTCCTCATCCAGTGGGTCAGTTCCTTGTCCCTGCCAATCGTGGCCCCCAGGAGGCCTTGGCTGGGGGAGGTGGGAGGCTGCAGGCTGCTGTCCGGACCTCCCCTAGGACACAGATCACCATCAGCGGCTAGAGGGTGCTGCCCGTCACTCTGCTGCCTGCTTTCCCATGGGAGCTGAGTTTTAAAACTCCCAAGAACTACCTGAAAGCCAGAGAGCGAAGAGTCCAACGCATTTCTGGCGGTTTCTTCCTTCGTGCATTTAATGAGAGGCCTCTTCCCACTCTGCCCACAGTCAACAGATACCCTGAAGGGGTGTAAAACGCAATAGACACTCATGGAGATGAAAGCCCCTCTAAAAATTCCTGGTTCTAAACCTTCTTTTATGGCCCGTGTGGAAGTGTTCCTGGAAGGCTATTTAGGGAAATGAAATGGCCCATTGTCCCGTTGTAAAGCTGAGCTGAGCCCCAGGAGCTCTTGTGTTCCCACCCATGCCTCTGGCCCTCCCGCCCTGCACCACTGGGCTGGGCACTGCAGTGGGGTAGGTGACAGGGAGGGGCTGTCCCTGGGTGCACGGGTGGCATAGGGAGGCACGGTGGGCTCCTTTGGGTGGGCTGTGGAGCTGGGTTGGCCACCTGTGGGAATTCACAGCCACCGAGGGGCCAGTGCCCAGCATTGCTCTGTGCCTGGGTAGACAGTGGGAAGTACACGATGAAGTGCCAACCCAGTCCAGATGCATGCACGAATTAGTTTGTTTCGTGTTGCTATAAAGGAATTACCTCAGATCCTGCAGGCTTTACAAGAAGCATGGGGCCCTATCTGCGTCTGGTGAGGCCTCATGAAGCTTCCAATTATGGCGGGAGGTGAAGGGGGAGCAGGCCAATGTCACATGGCAAGAGAGGGAGCCAGAGAGAGAGGAGGAGGTACCTTTAAACAACCAGCTCTTGCGTGAACTAACCGAGCGAGAACTCACTCCTGACCATAGGAAAGGCACTAAGTCATCATAAGGGATCTGCCGCCATGACCCCAACACCTCCCTCTGCTCACTTCCAACACTGGAAGTCACATTTCAACATGAGATTTGGAGGGGACAAATATCCAAACCATATCAACAGGGGTTGCCCCAGGTCCCTCCTGCTGACATCGGCACTGAGGGAGGCCCAGGCCACGGGCCCCTGACTGATCTATGTTATGTCCACCTCCAATGTTGGGGGCGAGTCTGAGGGGGCAGTATGGTGACTGGGGTTGGGGCTGACGCAGTAAAACAAGTTATGTCTGTTCCGATGGAAAACACAAACTGTACATGGAGATCACACAGTGGTTCTGGGTGATCATTTGTTTATGTTCATTGTGTCTTTTAGATGAATGCACTAAGGGAAAACACTCACAAAATTAAAACTTACCGGCTGGGTGAGGTGGCTCATGCCTGTAATCCCAACACTTTGGGAGGCCAAGGCAGGCGAATCACCTGAAGTCAGGAGTTTGAGACCAGCCTGGCAAACATGGTGAAACCTCAACTCTACTAAAAATACAGAAATTATCTGGGTGTGGTGGTGCATGCCTGTAATCCCAGCTACTTTGGAGGCTGAGACAGGACCGTTGCTTGAACTCAGGAGGCAGAGGTTGCAGTCAGCCGTGATTGCACCACTGCATTCCAGCCTGGGTGAGAGAGGGAGACTCTGTCTTAAAAAAAAAAAAACATTAAAACTTACCATAAGGAGTCATGAACCCCTGAGAACATATCTATGGGCCTCAGTTTGAGAAACTCAAGGCTCTGACCAAGAGTGGGGTTGCATAGGGCAGTGGAGGACATTACCATGAGGGCCCATCAGCCCTAAAGGCAGAGGATGTGGGTTTCCTTTTTTTTTTGAGACAAAGTCTCACTCTCAGGCTGGAGTGAGACTGCATGTCCGGGCTGGAGTGCAATGGTACAAACATGGCTCACTGCAGCCTTCACCTCCTGGGCTCAAGCGATCCCCCCGCCTCAGACTCTTGAGTAGCTGGGGCCACAGGTGTGTGCTACCACACCTGGCTAATTTTTGTATTTTTTGTAGAGATGGAGTTTCACCATGTTGGCCAGGTTGGTCTTGAACTCCTGAGCTCAAGTGATCCACCTGCCCCTACCTCCCAAAGTACTCGGATTACGTTGTGAGCCACCATGCTCAGCTGGGTGTGGGTTTCAATTCTGAGGTGCCACTCATTTACTGGGTGCCTTTGGGATGGTGACTTTACTCCTCTGGTTTATCAGTTTTCTAAAAAATGGTGATATTCACAGGGGCCACTGTGACCCCAGGGCTACATGTAGTGTGACCTTGTGGGCTGGGGTGGTCTGCACAGCTGGAAAACGTAGCGGGTGGGATGGCAGGCGCCCAGGGTCTGGGGCTGCTCCTTTTGGTCCAAGTGCCTGGGTGTGGGGGCAGCTGGTGAGGGGCAGAGGGGTTTAACTGCTATTAGGGTACATTCTTTTGTGAAGACAGGGAGGTGGATGGGCCTCATCCCAACTCTGATGCTTGATTCAAAGTATGAGGCATAACCCTAATATCACCCTGAATGTGCCTGGTCTTGTCTGATCTCGGAAGCTAAGCAGGGTTGGGGCCTGGTTAGTACTTGGTTGGGAGACTGCCTGGGAATACCAGGTGCTGTAGGCTTGACCAGGCATGATGGTACATGCCTGTAATCCAATCACTTTGGGAAGCTAAGGGGAGGATTGCTTGAGCCCAGAAGTTCAAGACCAGCCTGAGCGACATAATAAGATCCCATCCCAACACCCGCCCCCCCCCCCCCCCCCCCCCCCCCACACACGGCGAGGACACTGAGTGAGAACTCCGGCAGAGAGCCATGTTGCACCTGGGGTAGAGCCGGCGTTGTGGGGGAGCGGTGGGGCACAGGAACCCTGGACGGTGCCCGGGGGCCCCCAGAGCTCAGCCTTCCTGCAGGGTCCTTTCACAGCTAGAATGGCTGGGACAGAATTCCCCAAACAAACAAGGGCTGAGGCACATCTTTAAGTCAGGTAGGAGAAAGGCTCTGGGAGCACCTTCCTTGGAAGCTGCATCAGAGGCTCCACAGCAGGCAAGGGGTGCTTAGCATTTGTTCCCTCCAGGGCTCAGGTTCAGTGACAGCTCTAAGTCCACTGTGCTGTGTGGGCTTGGAGGGGCCCTTGGAGGGAAGTAAGGGTCCTGGAGAGGGGGAGAGAACAGGCATGATAGGCTTTGGAGGTGAGCAAAGGCTGCAGCCAGGTAGGCCAATGTGGGAGTCTTGCCCTCGCAGACAGAGGTGGCCCACCTGGGGTTCCACTCCTAATGTGGGCAGAAGGGACCCAGTTCTGGGGGTGCGAGCCAGCATGGCCTCCTGTGGCCAGCACTGCTTTCCTCTCCTCCATCTTTCTGGAACCCTGGTGCACTCTGCCTGTAACTCAGACAAGGACCTGCAGAGCTGGGTCCCACTCACTATCACCCCGGGTCTCCCAGCCTCAGAGGCTTTGCTGTCCCTACCTCTGTATGGGTCCATGTACTGTGTGCGTGTGTTTGTCATATGGATGTAGAGCAGGTGGGGACAGAGGGTTGGGAAGATGGAAAAGGAGGTGAGACAAAGCCTGAAGGAAGGGCCTGGGAACACAGGCTCATGTCAGGTGTGATGGGGGAGGTGTTTTGGGGGCCAGCCTACTGCAGGCATCGTGGGGTCGGTCTCCATGCCCTCAAAGGCGCCTGGACACTCCCTCCCCTTCCTGCAGGAAGTCTCTGCTCCAAAGACAGCCAGGACCATTTTCTCCTGGAGCCCAGATGCTGGCTGTCCACACATCCTCCACGGAGAGGCTGCAGAATGGTCCCTGAACCAACCCAGTGCTCTTTCTCTCTATAGGGTGCAAGCGAGTGAGCCTCAGTTCAGAATTGTTTCTGTCCTTGGAGATGGTAAGGGTGGAGGTTAGCTTGGTGACTCCAGGCTAGGGAAACATATTTGCTGTCATTACTGCTTGGTAATTAACACCCTTGTTGCCTACTCCGGAAGCATATGTGAGAGATTTAGGGAATATTTTAATCTGAAATCTCGTGGCACAGAGATAAACGTGGCGCGATGAAGCCGGGCTGCAATCGACATATTTATCGTCCGAGGCTGACCGTCCAACGAGTGCGATCTGCTCTTCCCTTTGGATGGATAGCGAATCACTCTCTGTTTTTATTATTTCAATTCCTGTCCTTCATGGGGTTGTGGTGAATTAGCTCAGTGCCATTTTCTAAAATATCAAGCATTTTTATACATTAGGTATAGTGAATGGCAAATACTTGATGTAAAGTCTGCAGTTTTACTCCATAACCAGATTGTAAAATATGAACTGAATTAATCATAACTGCGAAGACTAATGGTACGTTTTCTCTTATTTTATCTTTAGTGCCTTTCAGATCATGTTTTAAAACCTTCCACGTCTGGCGTTGGGAACGCAGCCGCGGCTTGGTGGTGGATAGCAAGAGGCAAAGGTCAGACCGGAGGCTGCACAAATATTGTGTGCTGGATTTATTGTTTTAATTAAGAGCGTGGCAGTTCATCATAAACTGTTTATGGCGTTTCTGCACAGAGCAGCATTTTGAAATCAGCTGTTTTAATGAAAACATAATGTCATATCTGTCAAAGTTCTAAATATTTTGAAAGTGAAATATAGAAACAAGAACTTTAATTCTAGGTTTACTGAGATTAGCTCATTGAATTGCTTTTAAATCCCTTAAGAGGGTCACATCATGGGGACTGCATGGTTTCTTGTAGGTGACTGGGAAAAAAAAATTCTAGGAGGTTCTCGGGCTGGTTATTTAATAGTGAAAATACAAGTTGAAGGTTAATGTATCGAAAAACAAAAACCATTATGGTTGGCATTGGGGTTTTAGATTAAAGATGCAATAATGGGTGTTCAGGGGCTTTGATATCAGATGGTTTGGGGGAGCCTAATTGTGCCGAGAGGGAGCTGGGAGCCTCTCAGGGCAGGAGAGAAATGGATCCACCCTTGTCCTTTCCCAGTTGCGAAGCCTCAACATCTCAGTGTCTGCAACTAATTATTTATAATGACCTCAAAGATGATGGGGTTTCACGGACTTTTCAGGCTGAGCAGTTTGCAATCCTAGTAATTCCCTCTCATGGTCACTGGGCATCTGTGTAGACTTGTCAGCCATTCTTGGTTACATTTGTTAGGGAGTCGGATAAAATATTTGTCTAATCTGGAAATTGTATTTTTAGCTGTACTCTCATTGGAAACAGAAATTAAGCTTGTCATTAGATGCGGGGCCACAGGAGTTGACTGAACAGGGTAATGTATGTTATATTCTGTGCTCTATTTGGTCAAGTTTCATATATATCGTATTCCACGTTATTTTATTAACTTTAATATCTGCACTTCCTATTACCAGACATGCCCCTCATTCAAAGCACAGAGGCACAGTTCTCTAATCAGAAGTGACAGGCTATATACTTTTTCTCAGCCATTACTCGGTAGCCTAGAGCAAAGAACTCTGTTTCCTTGAAAATGTTTTGAATTGGGTTATTTTTATTGAAGTATTAAAGTAATTCTTCAGATTTTAGGCTATTATTTAAGTACTTTTGGGAGAATACAATAACCTCTGGATTCTATAGGCTTTGTTACTTTAACCATCGGAGCCGCTAAATGCATCTTTTTAATGCCGGTTATATAAGTGTCTCAGAACTCATCTGACCAGCGGAAGCTAAGAGCATGCAGGTAATTATAGAAAATTAGTAGGCTAAATTAGATTAGGAAAGCACAAAAGTCCAATGTTAAAACTGCTTGCAAAATATAGGTTTTGCTTGCCACATTCTCAGTGACTAATGAGCACTTCTAATTATTTTATCTTCGCTTTTTTTGCAATTTGGTTGAAATAGCCAATAAATTGGTTAGGAAAGCTGAACTAGGCATTGGTTGGTGTCGTCTCGGCATGAAGCCATCATTTCAATACTCATTCCCATCCTGCTGCTGGGGTCACTTACCACAGCATTGGAGGAGGTGGCGAAGGTCAAACTTGTGTGTTGGGCTGTTGGGCAGGAAAACCCACTATTGGACGGTTCTGTTGGAGGAAGTTTCTGGAAGTCACAGCTCAAGCCATGAGAAAGTCTCATGGGTTCCTTTCTGGAGATGGTTCCATGTTTTTCAATGGAAAGTTATAAAGAGGGGACCATTTATGTGCACATCCTGTACCAACTTGTCCAAGACTCCTCCGCCAGTACAGTCCTCTGATACTTCGGGTGCCCCGTGATGAGTGTGTCACATGACGCTTAAGAGAACTAGACTTCACCAAATGCTCAGTAACCACCAAGTCATAGTCCTTGGCATGTTGTCTTATGGAGTCCTCTCCTGTACCGCCCTCCTCTCCTGCCAGGAAAGGCCTCACACAGGAAGCTGTATTAGGCTGTTCTTGCACTGCTATAAAGAAATAACTGAGGCCGGGTGTGGTGGCTCACGCCTGTAATCCTAGCACTTTGGGAGGCCGAGGCGGGTGGATCACAAGCTTGGGAGTTCAAGACCAGCCTGGCCAAGATGGTGAAACCCCGTCTCTATTAAAACTACAAAAATTAGCCAGGTGCGGTGGCAGGTGTCTGTAATCCCAGCTACTTGGGAGGCTGAGGCTAGAGAATCGCTTGAACCTAGGAGGCAGAGGTTGCAATGAGCTGAGATCGTGCCACTGCACTCCAGCCTGGTGACAGAGCACGACTCCGTCTCAAAAAAAAAAAAAAAAAAAAAGAAATACCTGAGACTAGGTAATTTATAAAGAAAAGAGGTTTAATTGGCTCACCTTCTGCAGGCTGTACAGGAGGCATAGCACCTGCATCTGTTTCTGGTGAGGCCTCAGGAAGCTTCTAATCATGGCAGAGGGCAAGAGGGGGCAGGCACCTCACACGGTAGAAGCAGGAGCAAGGGAGAAGGGGCAGGAGTCACATACTTTAAACAATCAGATCTTACAATACTTTACTCATTATCGCCAGGACAGTACCAAGCCATGAGTGATCCACCCCCATGACGGAAACACCTCCCACCTGGCCCCACCTCTAACACTGGGAATTACATTTCAACATGAGATTGGGTGCAGACAAATGTCCAAGCTATATCAGGTACCATCTGTTTAAGGCCACGTACACAAATGGCAGAACTGAGATTGAAACTCAAGTTCAAAGCCAAGTTTCTTCCACCCTGCTATGCCATGCTATCTCCAAAAGAACCCAGCAAGAAAGAATCCATCCCATTCTTTTCCTTTGTCCAGCTTCAAGGTGGTTTTGTTTGCAATTGGCCCTTTCTGATGTGACCCAGAGATGACCACATGCCAAGAAGCTTTTAGGAAGAAGAGTTTGCAATACACGGTTAACAAAAACAAAAAACAAGAAAAAAGAAACAATAAAGTCAGCATTATACCATTGGAAAAATAACCATACCCCATGATCTTCTCCAGTATTCATTGGAATTCACTTTTGAGTGTGGCAAAATAAACAATCTTGACCATGAGCTAAGTGCAAATGGAAGCACCTGCAAGGGAATAAGGTACCCGGGGTAAATGCCTTTAAAAAGTTCATTAAAAAATTCCAGCTAGTAGGCCAGGCACAGTGGCTCACACCTGTAATCCCAGCACTTTGGGAGGCCATGGGAGGCAGATCACTTGAGGTCAGGAGTTTGAGAGCAGCCTGGCCAACATGGTGAAACCCCATCTCTACTAAAAATATATAAACTAGATAGGCTTGGTGGTGCACTTCTGTAGTCCCAGCTACTCAGGAGTCTTGCACCTGTAATCCCAGCTACTCAGGAGACTGAGGCAGAAGAATCACTTGAACCTGGAAGGTGGAGGCTGCAGTGAGCTGAGATAGCACCACTGCATTCTAGCCTGGGCAACAGAGTGAGACTCGATCTCAGAAAACAAAAAAAATCCCAGCCAGTAGTCTAAGGTAAGAACAAGTAGTCATAACTACAGACGTTCATATCATCATCAGATATGTTAAAGCAGAGGTGAATTTGAAAGGCACTACAAACAGAAGCAATCACCAAAGCAGCCAGCTAGATATCATATGGAACTGGATTGGGGTCACCATCTGGTGACTGGATGCTAAGTTCTAGGCATTGAACCAGGGCTTCTCTGCCCCACATGCTGAAATGCTGACCCAGTAGCTATGGTTATTCCTTCCACCGACACACATGTGTGCATTAACGATGTGCAGTTTACAAATGCATGAAGTCTTAGGTCTTCATAGTAAACTGTTAGACTGGCACTGGTAGCCCTGTGTTACAGATGAGGAAATCAGGTTTGCTCCATCACTTAGCCCAAGGAATGCAGTTAAAGCACAGTTTAGTTGTAGACAGAGGGAGCAAACATATTGCACAATATAGTTTAGGGAAAGTGCTTAAAGGATCCTTTATGATGCATTCTGCAATCCCCCAGGTGATGAGTGGCTCTGTGAAATGATCTGTCACCTGTGGTAGACTTAGTGATGTTCACCAGACATGCCCTTCTCTTCTCTCTTCTCTCACATTTCCCAGCTCCCTTGCAAATAGGTAGGTGTGCCTTATTCTGGTCAAAAGGCTGCTTCCAGGTGAAAGCATAGAAGAGCCTGTGTATGACTAACTGTGGCTTTCTTTCACTTCCTCTGCCTGGGCAATCACAGAGGCCTTGTGTGGAGGTACAGGAACTGCAGAACAATATAGGCTGATCATTGAGACACATGGAATGTGGGACAGGTGCCCTTGTGAGTCTCCCAGACTCTCAGCACAAGAAATAAACACTGTGGCCAGGGGCAGTGGCTCACTCCTGTAATCCTAGCACTTTGAGTGGTCAAGGCGGGAGGATTGCTTGAACTCAGGAGTGTGAGATTAGCCTGGGCAACATAGGGAAACCCCATCTCTACGAAAAAAAAATATAAAAATTAGCTGGGTGTGGTGGCATGTGTTTATAATTCCAGCTACTTGGGAGACTGAGGCAGGAGGATTGCTTGAGCCTACGCGGTTGAGGCTATAGTAAGCCATGATTGCGCCACTACCTTGCAGCCTGGGCAACAGAATCCTGTCTCTAACAACTTAAAAAAAAAAAAGAAAGAAATTAACAGTTGTATTAAACTGTATTAAACTACTGAGATTTTGGGACTGTTTGTTGCAGCAGCGTGAGCCTGCCTTGTCCTGACTTATACACCTCTCTAGGCCCTTGCTTTGGTGGGATTTCAATTACCGCTGGGATTCTTTCCAGGGTCCAGAAGTGGCAATTCCTCTTCCTCCTCCTTCTACCTTCTTGGCTTCCCCACCCTGTTTGGTTTAGATCAGTGACGCCTGACTCCTGCGAAGCCCTTTCCAATCTTCGTATTAGGGATGCAGTATAGAAATGAATTGTATTGTTTGTGTATATGCCACCCTTGGCTCTTCCTCGCTGAAATTGACTGTAACAAGTGGTTGGAGTTTCCACTGGAGGGTAATTTATATTTATTTGAGCTGCCAGAAAGTCCTTATTTAGTTTGCATAAACTACCCAGGACAAAAGAGGAATCTCCCTGGACCCTGTTTATCTTGTGAAAGTGGAGCTCGTTCTGGAGGGCGGATCACTCTTCACGTGGACCTCCCTCCATCCCTTTTAGCGATGAATAATCAGTCATCAGCAGAGGGGATTAAAAAATAGATTTATTGCTATTTCTAAAAGTCAGAACGAAAGGATGAGTAAACACAACAACAGATGTATAAGAACGTAAGTAGGAACACTATTTTACAATAACATGTACTGAAACACATTTATGTACTGGAAACTATGAAAAATAGCTCTCTTTAAATGATTTAACATTTGCTCTGTCTTATATACAGTTGAATTTCCAGTGGGCGAACAAAGATGCTCGCAGCTCTCTCAGCCCTCGTGAAAACCCTTCCTCAAAACCTTCTGGAAGCTTCCATGAAGCAGTTTATGGCTTAGGAGGAAACAGGGGCTTTCTTCAGTGTACATGTGTGTTGTTCTATCTTCACATCTCCCCTACACTTTGTGGGATTATTACAGGGGTTCAGGAAACCCCATGGCCAGAGTCAAGCAAGAAGGTCATTACAATTTTTTTTTTAGAAGAGATGAGGCCTCAGTCAATATGTTGCCCAGGCTGGTCTTGAACTCCTGGGCACAAGTAAACCACCAGCCTTGGCCTCCCAAAGTGCTTGGATTACAGGCATGAACTGAGGTGCCTGGCTAAGAAGGTCATTTGGAACAATTTCTGGTAATGACATTCCCTTCTGGAAAAACAGCAGAGCTGACTTTCTCATAAGGAGGCTTGCATCGTGTGTCTGTGATTGCTTTTCTGAGATAACTCTTTTTTGTAGAGATGGGTTGTGCAGGCTGGTCTTGAACTCCTGGCCTCAAGCAATCCTCCTGCCTTGGCCTCCCAAAGTGCTGGGATTACAGACGTGAGCCACCGTACCTGGCCTCCTGAGAGACTTCTATTCAAGAAGCTTCTAGATAACTCATTTCTGCTGGCGATAGGGGTGCAAAGCATCAGATTTCACAGCTTTGCTCTTTTGAGAAATCCTCATCAGGTGGGCTGTGTGGCTGGCTGGATTGATAACATGGAAAAAGATTCTAAAAAAATACATCAGTTCCATAGCTGCATCTAGACATACTCCATTAGTCATTGAAAGTGGGTGATTTTTGTAGGGTCCTAAAACATGGATTGGTTGGAAGAATTTTGCCTTGGGGTTTTCGAGGACCCTAAATACCAGGGCAGTCTGACGCTGTCAGAGTCAACCTCTGGGTAATGTTGTGACCCAGAGGTTGGGACAGCTACACAGTGTCACAGCAGCACAGATATGAAAAGCCACCTGCAAAGTCCAGCCCAGTCCACATACCAGGGAGGAGTATCTTTTCTAGGGAGCGGCCTCTTTCTAATGACCTCAGTCGCTTGTTTTGGTGTCTGTTTGACTGTAGTCTTCTCAATTAGGTGACTGGAGAATGATAAAGGAACAACATAATTTGAAATAGGGGACAGAATTGAGGGCTCAGATTTCATATACCTTTGATGTAAACTAATCTCTCTTTATGCTGCTTCTGGGCATGGCTTGGATAGCAGAGGTCTGGTTTCCACAATCTTCTCCCCGACTTTTGTGCAATTAGCCAAGCCATTTCTTTTTTTTCCTGAAGAAAGTGATTTGAATGAAAGGCACAGGTGATTACAAAATTCCCCTAAAAAATAAAGGCAAAATCTGCAGTATTTGGAAGGGAGAAACAGAATGTGTGGCTTGTAATCTGGGTTTTGTGTATACTAGATCACAAGCATATGCGTGCGTGTGTGTGTGTGTGTGTGTGTGTGCGCCCGCGTGTGGGTGCACAGGAACATGCGTGTTCCCTAAGTGTAATAGCCTGATTTGAAAAACTGGGGCAGAAAACATAGGTGTGTGCTGATTTTTGCATGCATTGCGTCTCTGGTTTCAGTATTATTGAACTGGCTTCTATCTTTTTCTCTTCCGCAGTGGCATTGAGCAACCTCCCTACTAATGCAATTTTAAGGACCGCATAATTAGCCACCTTAATAAATTTTTCGAAGATGGATAGGCAATGTTTGGCTTTACTCAGAAGAAAACATTTCTCTAATAGTATTCTGTGGGAAGCTATGGAGAGAAAAATGAACAGAAAGATCTGGAAATATATTAAGATATATGTGCATATATTGGATATTAGCACCATAGACTACGCATATTGGGAATATGCTTCAAAATATTTCAAACATTGTTGACCTTTGTTATGTAATCCTGGGCTCGGGGAAACATATTTGCATAGACTTAGCAATATATTGTAAATAACTACATAGGACAGTGTGTATTTTTCCTTAAGATGCAGTATTATAAGCAAGACATTAAATTATGCCTATCAGACAAAGCAGCCGGATCTCCACATTTTTTTATAGCACATTCTATCGGGAAGACATCCCTGCTTCTAAAAAGCACATGTATTAACTGCCTGATTCATGTGGTGACATGTGGCATATCCGAGTGCGTTATGGATCTCTCAGGAATAAAAACAACATAGCAAAACCATCACCTTGGGATGTTCATTGAGTGAATATTTTACAGACACACTCCTTTTATATTTATATAATAATTTAGTGTTATGACAATTTTTTTAGCAGAGTTGGCAGTTTTTCTTTTTTATAATGGTATTATATTTGTGAGCCTATTAAGTGCATATGGGATAAACTACAGAAAAAGTATTTTTCATAATTCCTCAGGGTGCTCGTAGTGAAAAAAAAGAAAAAAAAAACTACCACACCAAACATATTGGTTTAGAAAAATATTAATAAAAGGTCAAGCAGAACTTTCCAATGCTTAGCATGACAGCAGTGGCAATTTGGAGGCCTTTTTTGAATTGTGCATTGAGGAGACATGGGGACTTATGGGGCTTCCAGCAGGAAAACGGCACCTAATGTCCTTTCTGAAAGAGAGATTGACCCTTTAGTAGGGCTTGTGAGTTTTTTTTTTGTTTTTTTTTTTTTCACAGTCTTGCTCTGTCACCCAGGCTGGAGTATAGTGGCATGATCTCGGCTCAATGCAACCTCTGCCTCCCGGGTTCAAGTGATTCTCCTGCCTCAACCTCCCGAGTAGCTGGGACTACACACCCCGCCACCACACTGGCTAATTTTTGTACTTTGCTGCAGAGACGGGGTTTTGCCACGTTGGCCAGGCTGGTCTTGAACTCCTGACCTCAAGTGATCTGCCCGCCGCAGCCTCCCAAAGTTCTGGGATTTCAGGCTTGAGCCACTGTGCCCGACCAAGTTTTAAACAAAGAATTAAAACCGCATGTTGCTTCTCTCTCCTCATCTGTCTCCCCCACTACAATGAGCCCAGGCCAGTCTCTGGCTTGGCCTTGGTCCCCGGGAGCTGGCAGTGCTGAGCCTGCTGGCATTGGGCACCTCTCAGCTGGGCATCTTCCCAGGAGCTGGTGGAGTGAATGGTGACAACTTGGGGTACTTCCCCCCCTTTTCCATATTCTGAGGCAGAAGGGCAAAGCTGTCTCTCCAAGTCAGAGGAGACAGGACAGCTGCATGCAGAGGACTAGGCCAATGCCCACGTAAAGAAGAGGAGCTGGGCAGAGGCTGTGGGCAGGACCATGGCCTGGCTGCCCATGCAGGTCCCCCTGCACTTTTCCCCTCCCTTCCTAAATCCCCTGCAACTGGGAGGTCAGGTAAGAACAGAGAAACATCTTGTAGTTTGTTTCAAAAAAATTTTTGTTTTCTTCTTATTTTCTAAAGATGGGGTCTCACTGTGTTGCCCAGGCTGATCTTGAACTCCCGGCCTCAAGCCATCCTCCTGCGTTGACCTCCCAGTACTCTGAGATGACAGGTATGAGCCACTGTGCCTGGTCTTATATTTCTTAATCTCTTCCTCCCCGCTTTTTTTTCCTTTCAAAGAACTCATAAAAATGCAAAAATAGGGCATGGCTGTTTGGAGATTTTTATTTAGGCATTGCCTGCATGTGAGCCTGTTTCAGGCAAGCCCATACACTATGATTCCGACTGGCCTCAAATTAAACTTCCTCAAAATAGAAATGTTCTCTGTGAAGAAGTGGACAGAGAGTGATTGTCTTGGAATGGATCCAACCTGGCTCCTGGGGGCGGAAGCCCAGCCGCCCAAGTGCCCAAAACGGCAGGACACACCCTCCCACGGCCATTTGGTGGTGGCTCTTGTGTGAGGTGGTGACAAGTTCAGGAGGAGCAGAAAATCAGTAACACATCGTCCCAGGACCTGCTGGATTGTTTGTGCCTCCACTGCATCCCATCAGTTCTGCACTGAAAGTATCTTTTCACAAGTGACAGCGAAGGGGTCGTTAGAACCCAGGTCTGGGCCAGGTGCAGTGGCTCACGCCTGTAATTCCCAGCACTTTGTGAGGCCAAGGCAGGTGGATCACTCGAGGCCAGGAGTTTGAGATTGGGTTGGCCAACATGGCGAAACCTCATCTCTACTGAAAATACAAAAATTAGCCAGGGCGTGGTGGTGGGCACCTGTAATCCCAGCTACTCAGGAGGCTGAGGCAGGAGAATCGCTTGAACCTAGGAGGTGGAGGTTGCAATGAGCCAAGATTGTGCCACTGCATTCCAGGACAATGGAAATGAAACCCTGTCTAAAAAACAAAAAAACAAACAAATAAACAGACAAACAAACACCCAGGTCTGGCTTCTACGTTAGGAAGGTAGGATCTTGTACAGTGGCAGTGATCGCATGGGGTGGAGAGTCCCCTAGGGCTATCAGCAGAAGCCTGCCGTGGTATCTGAGCAGAGAAGAGCTCTCAGCCCAGCTTTAGGGTTACTTTCCATCTACGATGTCCATTTGAGTGTTTCCTGGGCACCTCTTTTCCACATGCCAAGCTCTAAGCTAGGTGCCAGGCACACAAAGACTAGTGAAGCACGCTGCCCTCACCCTTGTGGGGGAAGAATCGAATCCAACCATCACCCTGATGAATATTTAATGACCATGGTTGTTAGTGAAATGAGGATGGAGTACGCCATCCTAGGAGAGTGTGAAACGGCCAGGTCGTGCTAAGTAAGGTAGTAAGGTCAGAGCCTGTCTTGATTTAAAATTTTGATAATCTTGCTCATCATGGATATTGAAAGATGCGTTAATTTTTATTTTTAAAAATATTGCGCTTACCTTGATTGTTAAGTTTGTTGGTGCTCAAGGTGAGGTGAGAGCGGTGTAGAACTGGAGGCTGGGCGAACCCCCTAACTTCCAGGCTGGTTAACTTACCTCATTACCTCCCAGGAAAACGCTCTTTCACTTCCGGTCTGCAATTTCCTGTGCGCCTCGGGGACTGTTCCTCGTGGCGTCTCCCAGGTGGGCTGAGGTCCAGCTTCATGATCTTATGTTCTTCTCTGAGGGACAGCTTGGCGAGGTTAAGCAAACTTCTCTAGTCCATCAGGTGTGGTCCAGGGCCAGGGGTGCTGATTTAACATTCTTCTATGGTCACCCTTGGGTCAGAAGGGCAAGTTCTACAGACCACACGTTCAAGGCCTGCACCCTCCAGGACATGTCCCCTGCCTGGCCAGTCACGCAGGCCTCAGTGCGACTCCCCCGGGGCTCTGCCAGGGCCACGTGACACTGGACTTTGATTCCTCACTGACCGCTTCTGGGGTTTTCTCATTGTTGCTCGGATCTCCTCTCTCCAGACTGACAATGAACACCCTACCAGTCTCCAATTTCACTGTTTCATCCTCGGGTCCCTTAAAAGATAGCTCAAGGGAGAGAGTTCATGGTTTAAAGTGTGCTAGGGTGAGCCTGAGTGCAGTGAAGGTGACTGAGAGGTCAGGATGGGGCAGCTCCCCGAAAATGCCACAGAGTGCAGGAGTCGGCTCTGACTCATGCAGGCTCTGCCTTTAGCATAGGGAGGGCTTGCTGTGGGGGGTGGGATCTCGTCCCTGTGGGCCCTCTCTTAGTGACAGGAGCAACGTGACACAGACAATTTCTAGACACGCAGGCTGGTGGGGGAGAAAGCGAGTCTGGGTGTCTGAGCCCTTCCTCCAGTCCCTCCCACACGAATTTTGCGGTGTGAGCCTGGCGGAGCATCTGCTTAGGAATCTAATGCAGGGGTCCAAAAATGGGCAGATCGTCTCTGTGTTAGTTACATGTGCTTGTTGCTTCCGAATGCGTATCACCTCTCATCCCCTTGCCCCACCCTGTTCTGAGACGAGGGAGTTGAGTGGCTCTCGGAGATGATTTCTACGCTTGGTCGTGGTGGAGATGTCTGCTGTCTGATGAAGGGCATGGAGAGGCCCGCCGTGGGGTTCTGGTAGGGCCAAAGCTGGGTCACTGGGAGGAGCCTTTTGAAATGGGGAGGCCTCACTGGCCACTTTCCACCCATCATGTCCTTGCTCCTTGCACCGAGGAAAAGGCAGTCACTAGGAGCACACACCCTTACACATGTGGCTACCACTCTGAGTGTCTGCAGTGGTTCCTTTGCTCTGAGTACTCATTGGGGTCTTGCCCTCCAGGCAGCTCTGGGTCCCCATGAGGAGAGGCAGGAGCCCATGGGTGGAGATCCCAGGCTCAGATGTGACACTGATAGGTGACGGGCCAAGACAATTAGGTATCTGGCTCCTTCCTGCTCCTCTTCCTCTGTTCTGCCCAGTGGCAAACGGCATCCTTTAAACATGGCATAACGATGCCTTTGCCCCCTGGCTAATGAGGGGCTTTTGTGCTCATTATGTCATTAGAGTCTCGGGACAAACTTGGGAAATTAGTGCCATCTTACAGATGAGGCAACAGAGACCAGGGTTTGTCCAACTTTATCTGCCTGCCAAGTGGGTGGCGAGGGCTCCGCTTCAGGCCTGCTGGCGTCTGCTCTGTTGGCCGCCTTTCAAGGCAGGTGGATCCCTTCTGCTGTGTCCTCCCTCTGCAGAATTTGGGGAATGTCTCTTGGAAGGTGATTTTTTATGGAGGTAAAAGCCACCCGGCCCCCCTGGGCATGCATGTCCGTTGCCCCCCCACAGCTGATGCTTGGTATGAAATTGACAACATGGTCCGAGCTCCACCCTGAAATGCCATGCTGCCTTCTGGATACAAAACTGGTAGAGAAATAAGACATTGGATGGTATCTGCACAACCCTTCCATTCCCCCCTCTTCCTTCCTATATTCAGAAAACACTCATTAAGTGCCTACCATGTGCCAGGTATCACGCTGAGTGCCAGCACAGAGCAGAGGCATTAAAGTCCAGAAGAGAGATGCTCACCAATGTTCGTGTCCATATGTGTGAGCACGTATGTTCTCACTGCTTCCTGTCAGCAAGTGCCTTTGTTGCAGCGGTCGGGCGAAAGGACCTTCTGACTTGATGCTGTGCTGCTGCTCTCTGTGTTGGGCTGTGGCCAGTTGTGATAACTTGGGGGCCTGGGGTATCAGAGACTACTGGTACTAAGATGCCTTTGGTCAGGGCTGGGTGTCACCTGCTGGCATGGAGACTTTTCCATGCCAGTACCAGTGCAGGGGGGAGGGTGTCTTGAGTTAGCTTTTGCTGTAGCCCTGTGCTCAAGGTATTCTTTTGGGGGATGCCCTTCTCTTACTGCATGCCTTACTTGTGATAGATGGGTTATCAGTTTAGTGACCCCGACCTGGAGTCCCAGATACCTGTATCCACACAGGTACCTCCTCCTCTGGTGCCTTTGTGTTTATTCAACCAGGCGGCACCCCGGGGCGTTAGGACACTGGCTGAATCTCCAAGTTGCCTTGCGCAAAAGAATCCCGTCCTGAGCCTATGGTTCCCCAGGCTCACACAGAGCAGCCCAGCCCAGGTTTGGGCAACGATGATTGAAGTCGAAAATTTACCTCTGACATATTTGACCCCAGTGTCTCAGCCCCCAGAAGGCACAGGACCTGCCTCAGACTGTGTCCTCATGTCCCAGCCCATAGTTTCCCTCACCCTCCACCACCCCAAGGGCTTTTTCTGGCTACAGAGAAGCAGCTTCCCCAAGGGAGGGATTGGGGCAAGGGCAGACACAGATCTCTTGAGAAACTGGGGACCAGGTCCATGGTGAAATGGGATTATGGGCTGGGGAGAGTGGCTTATGCCTGTAATCCCAGCAGTTTGGGAGGCCAAGATGGAAGGATCACTTGAGAGTTTGAGATCAGCCTGGGCAACATAGTGAGACCCCTTCTCTACAAAAAGTTTAAAAAAAATGTAGCTAGGTGTGATGACATGCATCTGTGACCCCCAGTACTTGGGAGGTTAAGGCAGGAGGATGGCTTGAGCCCACAAGGTTGAGGCTGCAGTGAGCTGTGCTCATACCACTGTACTCCAGCCTGGGCAACAGAGAAAGAGCCTGTCTCATTAAAAAAAAGTTAATAATAGAAGAAATGAGACTATGGAAACAGGAGAGGCAGAGATGAGTGTAGTTTCTGGGACATAAGCTGTGCAGGCCTGTAATAGGCACCTCAATTTTACAAGAATTATCTTAAGAAAATAGTTTGATTAATTTTTATTGCACAAGAGGTGGTAATGACTTTAGATTGAGGAGGAAAAACACAATTTCCCCTCCCATATAAATATAGTGGATGACATTAGAAACCAGGAGAAAATAAGTCCTGGAAATCTATTAGTAATCTCCAAAACCTGAAAAAAATGTGTAAGACCACATAGATTTTGTGCTTCCTTCCACAACATGGGGCATTGGATGCAGGAAAACGTTGGATCTGTATTTTTGGGAAAAGCGTGATTTTGATGCTGACACCTGTGAAGGTGGACATGAAAGCTCCTGCAAGTGTAGATGACCAGGCTTGAACGTGCTTTGCTCTGAATGTGTATTCTGAGAGTATTTGATTAAAAAAATGAGCAAATGGGCCAGGCACAGTGGCTCACGCCTGTAATTTCAGCACTTTGGGAGGCCAAGGTGGATTACCTGAGGTTGAGAGTTCGAGACCAGCCTGACCAACATGGAGAAATCCTGTCTCTATTAAAAATACAAAATTAGCCGGGCATGGTGGCTCATGCCTGTAATGCCAGCTACTCGGGAGGCTGAGACAGGAGAATGGCTTGAACCCGGAGGCAGGGGTTGCTGTGAGCCAAGATCACTCCATTGCACTCCAGCCTGGGCAACAAGAGTGAAACTCTGTTTCCAAAAAAAAAAAAAAAAAAAAATGATTATGAGCATTGTCTTTGTTTTTTCCTTTATTTTTTTTTTTTGTAGAATGGAGGCTGGTCTCGAACTCCTGGCCTCATGTGATCCTCCCGCCTTGGCCTCCCACAGTGCTGGGATTACAGGCATGAGCGCCCTTTGCCTGGCCTGAACAAACACCCTCAACTATTACTGGTGGGAATGTAAAATACAATATTTCTAGAAAACCACTGAAAACTATTTTTCTCCTTAATAATTGAAAAGAAATTGTTAAACATATAGAGAAAATACCAAGCAGCAAAAAGAATATGAAAAATTACTTGTAGCCCACCTGCCATTATTATTATTTAAAGGAATACCTTATAGGTTTTTTCTTCCTGTGTGTGTAGAAAGCATAGTTACATTGTAACTTGCTTTTTGCCATGAAACAGTATTCTATGAGAACTCCTTGAATATTAACTGTTAAGAAATCCTTAAATGTTAATTTCTACAGCATTACTATTGAGGACTTGATTGTATCATCTATCTTATGATATTATATATCTATGTAAAATCTAGTAGCCTATTGTTGGACAGTTGGTTTGTTCCTGATAGCAATGAACAACCTTACGGCTGAATCTTTGTATGTATCCGTAAAAGATTCCTTTGGAAGTAGAATCTTTGGATCATGGGGTCATGTATGGGTAAGAATTTTGACCATATTGTCAAATTACCCTTTATAAAGTTTACCTGATTTTCCCTATCACCCTGTTGTTGAAAGGATTCATTTCTCCATCCTTGAAAACACAATCATTGTTTTTATATTTATCAATATAGGGACAAAATTTTTTCATTTTTGTTTCAATTTGCTTGTCTTTTGATTACTAATAAGACTAAACAACTTTAATATGTCTATCATTTGTATTTTTGT
Organism: Ateles fusciceps; assembly: GCA_036589455.1. Lineage (NCBI taxonomy): Eukaryota > Metazoa > Chordata > Mammalia > Primates > Atelidae > Ateles > Ateles fusciceps. The sequence goes on from JAZHEH010001828.1 coordinate 3,067,899, forward strand.
TGTGAATTGCTATTCATGTCCCCAGTTTATTTTTTTTTCCATTGAAATATTTATCTGTTCTTCATTTGTAAGAAAGCTTTCCACACCGGGGGCATTAACCTTTCTGTGATGTATGTTGAAAGCATTTTTTTTTTTCCTAGTGTTGGTTTACCTTTCAATTTCAAAATTACATTTTTCACATGTGAATATTTAAAAAATGTGCACCTCAGATCTGGGTATTTTAAACTTTTTAGCTTCTGCCTTTGCAATTGGACTTAGAAAGAACTTCTCTATTACCATATATGTAAATATCACTTATAGTTTCACTTAAAAATTTAAATCTTTAATCCCTGTAGCATTCATTTTGAATATGTGGTATGAGGTAGGGCACTAACTTTTCTTGTTTTTTGAACGAATGGCAGATTATACCTATATCTTCGGTAATTAGCCATCCTTTTCCCCTGATATAAAATGCCTTTATGTTAAAATATTTGAGTTCTACTTCCGCATTCTCTCTTTTGCACTTCGCTGTTTTAATTATTGTAGCTTTCTGCGATGTATGTTACTATCTTGTTGAGGAAGTCTCCTCTCTTTTTGAACAACAATGTTTTCTGGAGATTTTTACTTATTTATGCTTTCACATGGAATTTGGAATCAATGTGACAAAATATCAAAAAAGCTTTGATGGAATTTTTATTGGACTTGCATTCAAGTGAAAGATTAGATGAGTGGGGATTGATATGTTGGTGATACAGTCTGTCCAGCCATTTGAGCACTATTTTATATTCGCTCACCATTTTAAATCATATCCTCCATGTAGGTATTATACATCTAGAAAATAATAATGCTACTAAGATCCTTAAAAATGTTAATTCTCGGCAGGGCGCAGTGGCTCATGCCTGTAATCCCCGGCACTTTGGGAGGCTGAAGCGGGCAGATTGCCTGAGGTAAGGAGTTTGAGACCAGCCTGGCCAACACGGCAAAACCCCATCTCTACTAAAAATACAAAACTTAGTCGGGTGTGGTAGTGCAAGCCTGTAGTCCCAGCTACTCAGGAGGCTGACGCAGGAGAATCACTTGTACTGGGAAGCAGATGTTGCAGTGAGCCGATATCGCCCCACTGCACTCCAGCCTGGGTGATGGAGCCAGACTCCGTTTCAGAAAAAAGAAAAAAATTATATATCTAAAATTTCTTTTCATTTAGTAATCCTGCCTTTAGTGATGTACCTTAACAATGTGAACAAAGGTTTTTGAATAGAGGTTTCAGTTATAGGATTATGCACAATGACGAAAACATTAGACACTCTTTAAATGAACAATTGGGAGATGGTTCAATAACTTTTGATACAGTCCCAAGTTGAAATATTACACAGCCCCAAAAAGGTATCTGTGAGGCTATCTTGTGCGACAATAACTTTTGTTTAAGTGTTAACTACAAAATCAGGCTTTACTATTGTAGGAACAGCTTTGTATGTTATAGGTACGCAGAAAAACATCACAAAAGGCACATAGAGAAAGACTGAAGGTAATTTTATGAAAACGTTAATAAGAGGGGTTATTTCTGGAAGAGAGGTTGTGATGAGTAAAATGGTTATTTCAAAGAGGGGGAGCTCTCCGTCCTTTTCGAATGCCCCTGCAATTGGCATGCATGTTGAGCGAATGGCGCAAAGCTAGCGTCGGCTGGCAGCGAGCGGGCGGGGAGAGCCGGGTGGCGGGGCCGGTGCAGTCCGCGCGCGGCCGGAGGGTGGCGGTGTCCGCTCGCAGACCCGCGGCGCGCGGCCCGCTGACCTCTGCCGGCCTCGGCCGCCTCCGGTTTATCACCCATCGCAAGAGCGGAATGAACATATTTACTTGTGTTTTGCTTTCCACTTATAATATCTAGTGGCATGGGAGGGAAATGAAAACAATTGTTCATAGGGGAAATTTATGAGTTCATCTGGCTGCGTGATTTCCGCCGTTGCCCCGCCGCCGCCCGGGGACTCAGTTACCGGAGGGCGCTTTTCCAGCTGCCAGGGCGGCCCCGCGGGGCCCTCGGCGTGGGTTTTGGCGGCAGCTGCCTCGCAGAAGCAGACCGCGGCGGGCGGCCTTTCCTTCCCCTTGAGTTCGACAAGTGCCCCAGGTTCCCTCTTCTTGGGGTGCCAGGGTGCTCCCGGCTTCATGCTGGGGCCCTCAGGGGTCCGGATGAGCCAGCGTTTCTTGACAATCCAGGGATGCCCCTAAAACGCGGTCCCCTTGATGGGCTGGGGTGGGGCAGGGCTCCTTGGACCGTCGGGAAGGCCTCTCCCGGGTCATGGTAGCGGGTGAAGTCCCTTCCCCTGCGATGCCAACTGCATCCTGGAACCTGGGGTCTCATTTCCAGGACAGGGGCGGGGACCCCACGAAAGGGACGCCTGAGGGCTGAGGGTGTTGCAGGAGCTGCCTGTCTTTGGAAGGGGGAAGGAGATGGGGGAGCTTCTGTCCCTTTCCAACACGGCCGAAGGCAGGGCCCCTGGCTTGGGGCGATTGGACCGCAGGTGCTCGCTGGGATGGAGGAGAGGAGGGGGGAGACCTGTGGTGTCTTCCGACTCCTGGGGCCTCAGGCTCACCGCATTTGCTCCTGGGAACCTATCCTGCCTGAAGCCCGGCCCTAGGCAGGAACTTGCCCCTTGGGCTGAACCGTTCTGTCACCCCGATGAACGGCCCCCTACCAGGCTATGGACGGTGCCATGCCCAGCCTAGGCAGAGAGCAGGCCTGGGGCTTAGGCTCTAGGTGTGAGCTGAACCTAAAGAGGGGAAGCCAGGCCCAGTCTAGCAGGTGCGCTGAGTACCAGGAGCGTAGAAGAAGCGAGATGTGAAAACCACAAACCGCGGCGACTGCCAGGAACACACTGCCAGTGGCTTTGATATGGAGACTCATGTCACTGGATGCGTGTCAGGGCGTGTATGTGTGTCTTTGTGGGGTGCTGATCTTTTTTTATATTAGGAAGAGCTGTTCATGGTTATAATGGATCTAAGAGTCTCCCTTAGTTCTTCGTTTATCCTCCCTTCCTTCCATCCTCCCTTTCTTTTCCTTCCTTCTCCTTTCCCTCCCTCCTTCCCTCTGTCCTTCCTTTTTCCCCTTCCTCCCACCTCCTTTTTTCTCCCTCCTTCCTTCCTTCTTTCCTCTCTCTCTTTTCCTCCCTCCTCCCTTGTTCCTCTGTCTGTTTTCCTCTGTCCTTCCTTCCTCCCTCCCTCCTTTCTTGCTTTATCTCTTCCTTCCCTTCCTCCCCCTTTCTTTTTTTTATTCATTCTTCCTCTTTCCCTCCATTCCCCCCTTTCCTCTCTCTCTTACTTTCTTTCTCTTTTTTATTCATTCTTCCTCTCTTTCCCTCCCTCCTTCCCTTCTTCTTTCCTTCCTTCTCTTCTTCCTTCCCTTCCTCTTTCCTTCCCCACCCTCCCTCCCTTCCTTTCCCGGCTTGGGGGAGGTTTCCTTGAAGTGGGTCTTGGTGCCCGTGGGATTCTATGAAGCCAAAGTGCACAGGGTCCTTGCTCCCTGACCTCACAGCCTCCTCTTTGCTAGGACTGCTTCAGCTCTCTGCCTGTAGGGATGTGCCAGGATGAAGCTGCTGCCGGGAGCAGTGTCAGGGTCACTTGGGGAGGAAATGACCCCCACCCCCATCTGTTCCAGGCAGACAGGTGAGCCTTTGGTGCCAATCAGCCGGCTTGGTGGATCTGAGTTGCCACCTCAGGCTTCCCCCAGGGACCAAGGTTCACTTCATCTAGGACCGGTTTCCTCTGAGTGACATCTACTCTGGCAGAAGTGGAAGGGGAAACTGGTTTGTTCTCTGTCTTGGAGTGAAAATTTAAAGAACCTGTGTAATTGCTGGTGAGGACCTGGGCTTTGCAGGTGCCAGAGCTGGTAGGTCAGTTCTTTGGGGTCTTTGGCCCACCGGACCCTTCCTAGGCTCATTACAATCCAGCGTGTTTCCCCCAGCAGCCTTACAATCGAATTACTCAAAATTGCACTGCTTTATTGCATGCGGCTCAACTCCAAGACGAGCAAAGGCTCAGATAATGAACAATTATTTATGACAAATTATTACCTTTACATATAAGATTAACCATTTCTGTTAAGCTCAGTAAGGATGTGTGTGAAAAATGTGTGTGCGGTTCCGTAAGTGCCGGCTTGAAGTGAGGTCTGCCGGGTGCTGTGTTTGTGGGTGCACTGATGGTTGTTCCAGAGGGTGTGTTCCAGGCCGAGGGGAGCCCTTGGCTGATGGGAACGAGCCATCAGGCCACTCTTTCTCCCAAAGGCAGCCATGTTCCCATCTCAGCTTGGCGGCTGGCAGTTTTGATGGGGCTTCTGGCTTTCTTTATCTCCTTTTGAATGTATAATGATGAAAGCACTAAAGAATGTGAAATGTTTCACTAATTGCAGTTAAGTTTAAAAAATTCTGTTTTGTTTGAATCTGAACGTAACTTTTAAAATTATTTATGGACTCAATAATGTATGTTTAGGTTATCGAACCCCGTCTCTGTGCTTGCTTTTGTGAGTAGAATCCTCTCCCAGCTAATTATAACATACAGTATTTTCCCAGCAGTCTTACAATCAAATTATTCAAAATTGCATTTCTTTATTGCATATTGCTAGAACTCAAGACAAGCAAACATCAAGATAATAAACAATTATTTATTGCAAATTATTACCTAATATATAAGATTAACAGCTTGTAACTATTAAGATTAATACATGTGGTAAACTGTATTTATTATACTTATTTTGTAGCAAACATCTTTGTATAAAACATATGTTTATGTACTGCAATTAATGAGAAAAAGTGTAAGATTAACAATTTATGTTGGTTTTGTTTTTAGATTTATGCACACTGTAAAACTTATTTATTGCACTTATTAAAAGTATTTAATGATGGACTTTTAGATGCTATATTTTTAATGTGCAAATATAAACTAAAGGAGTATTAAATTACAAAATAGAAAATTATAACTGAAGTCAAAGAATGTAACTATTTTCTGCTATAAATCTGCTTTAAAAAGATCATCGCTGGAATTACCAAATCTTTAAATAGTGGCCTTTATAGTGCATAATGAGTTTCAATGAGTTATCCTTTGAAAGGCTTTTTTCATCATTAAAACTAAACTCACCATCTTGCTCTTAAAGATAAATGTAGCTAACAGCATCAACACTGGAATCATTCCATTTTATGATGAGAAGTTGAAGTAACATTGGAGAGAAGAGAAACCCGGCCCGATCTCGTCCTGTGAAGGTGAGGAAAAAGTACTGGCTGGAAGACAGAGAGAGCCCGGGAACCAGCGACAGTTTAGCTGAGATGTGATCTGCAGGCTGGGGGCTGAGGGAGGAATGTCCCTATCTTTGCCACCCCGGCTTGCCTTCTGCTATGGGGTCAGCTGCAGGTGTAACCACCGTTTCTTAGCCACAGAATTACAAAATTGGAAAATATATATAAAGGTGGCAATGCTGAGACTATTAACATAGAAATCAAATCAACAGAGCCCCTAGTCCTGAATATGTCCTGCCTTCCCACGGTTCCGAGGCCCCAGGCGTGTGGCCAGGCTAGGAGGGGAATTCTAGAAGGCTGTCAGAGCAGAGGACAAAAAAAAAAAAAAAAAAAAAGGAAAACCCTTTGGGAAAGCCTGCGCATGTTTTGGGGCATCTATTTGCACGAATATTGTAGAAACGAGTAATGATAATGAGGAATTCCTGGGTTTCCTCTGTCTCCCCTAGCCTAGGGCTGGGTGTGTCCTGTTTTAAAGGTGAAGCATCACTCCAGTCTAGCAATGTGTCCTGTCTGCGCCCCTGGCTGGTGGCCCATACCCTGACTTGTGAAAGTATATTGTCTCCAGCAGCTGAGCCTTGAGTCCTGATTTAGAGGTCATGTCTAATCCCAGTTGCCTGGGGATTCCCCCAAGAGCACAGCTTCCAAGCCAGATAGCACAGACCTCAGAACGGAGGTCCTCGTGCTGCACCTGTGGACCACAGACATGTCCTTGTTCCTATGATCTCTGGGCAAGGATTGGTAGAGAGGGGCAGTGGTGCAAGAGGGGGCAGGGATGCTTCCTGTAAATTATGTGGCTGGTAGGACCGAGGCAGAGGCATGGGCCAGTGCAGAGCGCAGGGGTGCGGTGAGCTGCTTTCTTTTTCTCCATTGCTCCTTGGACCTCTAGCCCTTCTTAGGAAAAGGATTTGAGAGCAGAAGAGAGGACAAGAAAGAAAAGGTGGGAAGGGGAGGAAGGAAAAGAGAGACGAGGAGGGAAAAAAGAGCTTCTACTTCTCAAGCTGTGCACTCCCCCTGGTCACTGCTGGAGATTTCCAAAACACATTCTGCTTACTCAGAAGGCAAGTGTTCATTTACCCAGCAGCTTATGTGATTTTCTTTCAGATGCTGAAAGCCTTCCTCTTCCCACAAATAATTATTTTGTTTGTAGCTAGAGGGCACTTACAAAAATTCTTTGAAAAATGTGTAGAAAATATAAAATCTGTTATTTTGTGTTTGGGGGTCATCGTGGGGGCAGTTTGATGCTTCTGTCCTGGGATGTGGTGTCCTGGGTGGTGTGGAAGTTGATTCTGTCTCTACCTCCTAAGGCTGCGTGCAAACTGGGTGGCAGAAGGACAGCAAAGGAGGCTGGCAGGCTTCCATCTCTGCTGTGTCCCCCCAATTCCCCGTCTGGCTAAGTTTCAAAAGTTTTTTTTTTTTTTTTTTTTGTAGAGAGGGGGTCTCTCTGTGTTGCCCAGGTCAGTCTCTAACTCTTGAGATTAAGAGATCCTCTTCCTTGGCCTCCCAAAGTGCTGGGATTGTAGGCATGAGCCACCATGCCTGGACCAAGGTGACCTTATTTTAACCCACCAAATTGGCTGATGTTTGTTTGTAATTTGTTGGTACCTATTAAAAAGCCAGATACCAACACTCCCTTTCTGCTTATAGGCATTCACTTATTCACTCACTCATCTTTTCATTCATTGACACATTAGCTCATCTGTTCATTCATGAATTCATTGGTCAGCTAATTAAGCAATTTATCCCTTTCTTCCTTCCTTCATTTATTCATTCATTCATTGTTGGTTCATTCAGCAGGTGTTTCTGGTGCCTCCTAAGAAAGAATTTCAACTGCTAACCAGCCCAGTTTTTTTTAAAAAAATTGATAAATACAAATTATATATCTGTATGGTGTACAACATGATGCTTTGATATCCACGTACACTGTGGAATGACTACATCAAGCTAATTAGCATATGCATTACCTTATGCATTTATTATTTTTTGGCAGGGGTGGGAACACTTCAAATCTACTCTCAGCATTTTCAAGTATGCAGTATCTTATTATTAACTATAGTTGCCACCATGATGCACATTAGATCTCTTGAACTCATTCTTCCTATCTGAGGTTTTAGATCCTTTGACCGATATCTTTCTAATTTTCCGTCTTCCTAGCCTCTGGGAACCACCCTCTACTCTCTGCTTCTATGAGTTCTACTCATTAGATTCCATGTATAAGTGACATCAGACCATATTTGTCTTTCTGTACCTGGTTTATTTCACTCAACATAGCGTCTTTCAAGTTCATGCGTGTTGTTGCAAATGACAAGATTTCTTTTTAAAGGCTGAATAGTATTTCATTGCATATATGTGCCACATTTCTTTATCCATTCATCTGTCGATAAACACTTAGGTGGATTCCATATCTTGGCTATTGTGAATAATCCAGCCCAGTTTTGAAGGATGAGGAACTGGCACGGCTCTCTCTAGGTCAGGGGTCTTAGTGGAATTCCACAGGGATGTCCAGTCTCCGCATCCAGAGACTCCAATTCTGTAGGTGTGGGGTGGGTCTGTGAACTGGAATTTGCCAAGAGGCCACGTCTGTAGGTGGTTCTTCTGATCACACTGGGAATCGTGGTTCAGGGAGAGTTTGGATGTTGGCTGTGGAGCATGTTCAAGCTGAACACTCATTCTTCTAAGAGAGTTTAATGCCAGACCTCATTTTCCAAGGGAGTCCAAGGAATTAAGCTTGCTCCTGAGAGATTGACCAGATTAGAGTGTTCAACCTGCTAGTAATAAAAAGATACTCATGTTAGCAACAAGGAGACCTTATTTAAAAAATTTTTTAAGAGACAGGGTCTTGCTCTGTCTCACCCAGGCTGGAGTGTGGTGGCGATCATCAAAGCCGACTGCAGCCTCAATCTCCTGGGCTTCAGCTGCCTCCCACTTCAGCCTCCTGAGTAGCTGGGACTACAGGCACGTGCCTCCATACCTGGCTAAGTTTTAAAAGTTTATTTTGTAGAGAGAGGGTCTCTCTATGTTGCCCAGGTCAGTTTCCGAACTCTTGGCCTCAAGTGATCCTCCCACCTTGGCCTCTCAAGGTGCTGGGATTACAGGCATGAACCACTGTGCCTGGCCCGAGGTGACCTTATTTAACCCACCAAATTGGCTGATGTTTGTTTGTAAATTTGATGGTACCTAGCAAAAAGCCAGGAACCAGCCACTGGGCACTGATGAGATTAACCAGAAACAGTTTCTAGGAGGGCAAAGTACACTTTCTTTTTTTTTTTTTCTTGTGTGTGTGTGTGTGTGTGTGTGTGTGTGTGTGTGTGTGTGTGTGTGATACTCAGTTCTCATGAGATCTGCAAAGTGCACTTTCTTTTGAGCCAGGTAGATTCTTCTAGGAATTTGTCCCAAGGACATAACAAAAAATGACCAGCAATTTATGATAGACGCGTTGTTACAACATCTTCTATAAAAGAAAGAAACAGGCAAAATGTAGATGTCCTACCACCAAACTTAGGTGAATACATGATTTTACATCTAGCCAAATGGGTGCCAGAGCCAGAGAAATTTGAATAGTGAGAACCAGGGTTTGAGTGCTGGCTAAAATTTGGTTTCTTTCATAGAGGAAGGGCACATTTGGGCAAAGCGGAGGAGAGGTAGGGTGGAGGAAGACAAGCCTTACCTCTAAAAAATGTTCCTGGCTCATGCCTGTAACCCCAGCACTTTGGGAGGCTGAGGTGGAAGAATTGCTTGAGGCCAGGACTTTGCGACTAGCTTGGGCAACATAGCGAGTTCCCATCTCTACAAAAAATTTAAAAAAAAATTAGCCAGGCCTGGGAGGCATGTGGCTGTTGTCCCAGCTACTCAGGAGGCTGAGGTGGGAGGGACTGCTGGAGCCCAGGAGTTCAAGGCTGCAGTGAGCTGTGATTGTGCCACTGCATGTCAGCGTGAAGGACAGACCCAAACCCTGTCTTTTTATTTGTATACATATTTTTAAAAGTTCTCTTGTTTTCTGCTAGGAGAGGCATTGGGCTACTCTTATCTTTTCCTTTTCCACTAGCTCACTCAGGCAATGCATTTCAAAAGCTTTAAAATGTTCACATCCTTAAAACCCACAATTCACTATTACGAATTGTTTGTAGGGAATTAATCCTGGATGAAAACAAAGGTTCAAATACAATGATGCTCATTGCAGATTTGTTTTTGGCTTTTTATTATAGAAAATTTAAAAATTGTACAAAAGCAGCATGAACAGAAAAATGGACTCCTGTACCCTGTTACTCAGCTTCGATGCTTGTCAACTCCTGGGTCCCCTTCCTTCTCCCAGGTGATGGGAAGCAGGTCCCAGGTGTTGCATTATTTCATCCATCAATAATTCAGAAGCCATCTCTAAAAGATAAGGGCTCTTTCAGAAAGCAAGTCACAGCACCTTTATCTCACTTTAAAATTAATGAAAATTCCTTAATATTGTCAAATATTCAGTCAATATTTAATTTCTCCTCCTTGTCTCATAATCTTTCTTTTTTCTTTTATTTGAATCAGATAAAGTTCACCCTTGGCAACTGGTTGATGCGTCTCATCTCTTTTAGTCTCTGTGTCCCTCCCCCACTCTCTTTCCCTGGGAATCTGTTGAAGGGGCTGGATGAATTGCACCGTTGGGTTTCCCACAGACTTGATTTTGCTGATTGTATTGTTTTCGTGTCATTTAACACGTTCCTCTGTATCTTGTATATCCTGCGACTATGTCACCAGTAGAAGTCACAGATATTTCCATATAGCATTATAGCTATTGCAGGCGTCTTGAAATATAATTTGTGCTCCTCTCCACTTTAAAATTATTAAACACTCCACTAGACTTTGCTATTGATAAGAACGTAAGGATCCACATATATTTTTATGTCACAAATTTGTTTTTTGTGACATATTTTGATAAACATAGTTCAAGAGTTTGTAACATATATATTTCATTTTACTTCATTTTATTATTCTTATAGGGGGTCCGTACTTTCAGATGACCAGAAGGCCCAGTGGTCTCAAGGAATAAAATCTGATTTTTTTTTTTTTTTTTTTTAAAGATGGGGTTTCACTGTGTTGCCCAGGCTGGTCTTGAACTCCTGAGCTCAGGGAATCTGCCTGCCTCGGCCTCCCAAAGAGCTGGGATTATAGGCATGAGCCACCACACCCGGCCTAGATCTATTATTTTATTAAGGCTGCAACATGGTTATATTCTATCACCGCTTCTTAACACATTAGCTGGAATAGTTCTGTAAGGAGAAGTTTTCCATCATTAACTATTTGGTTACCTTGATCTTTATTTTAAAAAATCAACCTTTTTATTTTGAGATAATTGGAAATCCATGTGCAGTTGTAAGAAATAGTACAGAGAGATCCTATGTACCCTTTACCCAGTTTCCCCCAATAGTAACACCTTGCAAAACTACAGCACCCTGTCAGAATTGGGATATTGACATTGAAATAGGCAGAATACAGAAAGTTTCCTTTCCTAGAAGACTGTCTTATGTTGCTCTTTTATAGCCGCAAGCATTCCCTCCAACTCACTCCTTAACAACTGGCAGCCGACAATCTGTTCTCTATGTCTATGAGGTTGTCATTTCAAGAATGTTAAATAAATGGAATCATACAGCCTGTAACTCTTTGGGATTGGCTTTTTCCACTAAGCATCATTGTCAGGAACATGATTCAAGCTGTTGCTTTTCATTGCTGTGTAGTAGTCTATAGCATGATGGATCACAATTTGCTTAATGATTCACTTAGTGAAGGACATTGAGGTTGTTTTGTTTTTGGATATTGAGAAGGAAGGTAAGCATTTGTGTACAGGTTTTTGTGTGAACCTGAGTTTTCATTTCTCTGAGATAAATGCCCAGGTGTTGCAATTGTTGGGTTGAATGGCGTTTGCATGTTTAGTTATTTAAGAAATTGCCAAACTGTTTTTCAGAATGTCTTACCATTTTACTTTCCTGCCGACAATGTAAAAGTGATTTAGTTTCTCTGCATCCTCATCAGCATTTGGTGTTGTCACTCCAAAGACATTTTGGCACGTGTGTAGCAATATCCATTGTGACCTTTTTTTTTTTCTTTTTTTGAGATGGAGTCTCGCTCTGTTGCCCAGGCTGGAGTGCAGTGGTGCAATCTTGGCTTACTGCAGCCTCCGCCTCCTGGATTCAAGCAATTCTCTGCCTCAGCAGAGATAAACAATTGCTCCAGCACCACTGGTTAAAAAGGGTATATCTTTACTTCATTAAACTGCTTTTGTGCCTTTGTAAAAAATTAATTGGGTATTTTGTGGGGTCTGTTTCTGGGATCTATTGTGTTCCCTTCATCTATATGTCTTTTCTTTCAGTTCTTGAAAAACACATTGCCACTTCTTCTAGTCTCCATGATTTTTGATGAGAAATCTACTGTTATTCTAATTGCTTTCTCCATATATCATGTTCTCTCTCTCTCTTTTTGCCTGTTTTTGTCTTTGTCTTTAGTTTTCAAAAATTCAACTATAATGTGTCTTGATATGGAATTTTTTGCATTTATCTTGTTTGGGTGAACCCAGCTCTTTGAATCTATAGCTTAATGTCTTGATAACTCAGAGACATTTTCAGTCACTCTTTTGTTGAGTACTTTTCAGTCCCCTCCTCTTTCTCCTCTCATTTCAAGACTTCTGATATAATAAATGTTATGGTTTTTGTTGCAGTCCACCAATCCCTGAGGTGTTATTATTTTTTTCAGTCTATTTTTTCTCTCTGTTGTTCAGATGGATAATTTCCATTATTTGCTCTTCCAGTTCATTGATTTTTTTCCTCTATCCCCTTCATTATGCTTTTTGACTCATTCACTGAGTTTTAAAAATTTGGTTATTATATTTTTCAGTTTCCATTTGTTCTTCTCTATGTCATTTATTTCTTTATCAAGACTCTTTATTACCTTATTTGTTTTAAGTGTGTTTGTAATTTCTCACTGAAGCACTTTTATGATGGCTACTTTAAAATGCTTGTCATATAATTCTAACACCATTCTGTCATATTGATGCTAGCATCTGATCGTCATTTCTATGCAGTTTGCGACCTTTGTTTTTATAGCATGAGTGATTTTTAAATTGAAACGGGAATTTGTGTTATATGATGAGACTTTGAATCTTACTTAGAGTTTGTGGTCTAGTTGGTTATTTTCTGATACTGCTCTGGTAAGGGAGATGCTTCCCATCAGTTTTGGCTTCATGCATTTTACAGCTTTTCTGTTTGGTGCACACGCATTTAGGACTGGTGTGTCTTCTTGGTGGATTAACCCTTCTATCATCATTATGATGTCTCTCTCTGTATCTGGTAATTTTATTTTCCCCCGAATTCTGTTTTATGTAGTATAAATACAATCTTCTTCCAGGTTCGCACTTTGCCTTAGTTGACATGTGAGATAATGTGATCCCTACCACTCCTCCACTGATACTGCTGGGGGACGGAGGCCAGTAGGGATGAAGACTCTACACTTGGTCTTTTCTGATATCAGCTCAGCATGGATGTTGGGTTTCCTTGTGAGGGTGAGAGTCTAGACTCTTCATTTGGCCTGTAATGGAGTGGGACCACAAGGTTTTTTTTCCTGTGGTATTTGGTTGGAGTACTATGGTTACCATCTAAAAGTTTTCTGACTTGCTAGGCTGCCCCTTTTCTGCTCCTTTGGCTAGAGAGAACATATGTTTTCTTTTGTTTTTTGTTTTTGTCGTCTGTGTCCATTGTGGATTCCAGATTTTTAATCTCTTCAGTTGTAAGTTCAGCATCTATGAAGCAAAAAGAAAACCCAGGGAGCTCACTCCTATGTTATTCCTTGGGTCTTGAGGTACCCAGCCACTCTACCATAGTTTTTCCATTTTTCAGAAAATTCTTATGTCTGTTTTATATTCAGATAATTATTATGTTTGTTTTATATATAATGTTCAGGAGTTTTGGTTGTCCTTAGTGGGAGGAATAGAAAAAAGTGCCTGTTTCATCTTTCTGGAGAGGATTTAAAAAACTAATTTTCTTTAAAATTATGTATAATATTTCATGGGTTCCACATCAAATCAATAATACAAATTATGTTCAGAGAAGTCCAGCTTTTGTCCCTTTGTTCTCCATTCTGTTCCCTCTGAATCTACAGATACTTATTTTTTTAAAGTTTTGGTTTGTTTTTTACTTTTAAAAATATAAGTAATTGTGTGTGTGTGTGTGTGTGTGTGTGTGTGTGTGTGTGTGTGTGCCTGTGTATCCCTTCCTTTCCTAGATAAATGATACCATACAAAAATCAGTTTCCTCCACCTTGCTTTTTATTTAATAATATATCTGGGAGGTATTCCCAATATCAGTATATAGAGGTATTTTTGTTCCTTTTTAAAGTGGCATGGCAGTCTACTTTTTGGATGCACCATAGTTTATTCAACTAGTTCATTACTGAGAGATACTTGAGTTGTTTCGTCTTCTGCCAGCACAAATGTGCTGTAATGAATAGCACTGTGTTTCATCATTTTGTGTTTTTGCTCCTGTATCTTTTGTTAGATCCCTAGAAGTGAGATTGCTGTGTCAAAAGGTAAATGCATATGTCATTTTACCAGATATTGTGACATATTTTTTTACATAAAAAATTAGAAACCACTCCAATATTAAACAGTAAGTTAAAAATGATGACAATAGCATATAGGCATAAGAGTCATATGTGGCCGGGTGCGGTGGCTCACGCCTGCAGTCCAGCACTTTGAGAGGCTATGTGGCCGGGCGCGGTGGCTCACGCCTGCAGTCCAGCACTTTGAGAGGCTATGTGGCCGGGCGCGGTGGCTCACGCCTGCAGTCCAGCACTTTGAGAGGCTATGTGGCCGGGCGCGGTGGCTCACACCTGCAGTCCAGCACTTTGAGAGGCTACGTGGCCGGGCGCGGTGGCTCACGCCTGCAATCCAGCACTTTGAGAGGCCGAGGCAGGTGGATCATGAGGTCAGGAGTTTGGAGAGAGCAGCCTGGCCAACATGGTGAAGCCCCTTCTCTACTAAAAATACACGAATTAGCCAGGTGCCATCGCGGGTACCTGTAATCCAGCTACTCGGGAGGCGGAGGCAGGAGAATCGCTTGAACCTGGGAGGCAGAGGGGTTGTAGTGAGCCGAAATCGAGCCACTGCACTCTAGTCTGGGTGACAGAGCAAGACTCCCTCTTAAAAAAAAGAGAGTCATATGCAACAGCACATGGGTGTAAGAGACAACAGAATTTGAGTTTTTGCGATGAATGTGACTCCAGAGTCCCTACAAGAGGCTTAGGTTTAGAGACCTCTGGCTTACATGTACAATGGGAAGCTGTGAAAATATTCAGGAATATTAGTGGAAAAAGAATTTCCTATCTATTAATAATGGAACAAAGCAGGTAACGTAGTACAAACAAATAGTATGATCCTATTTTGTAAAAATAAGTCTGTGTAATGAGTTTGCAAATTTGCTAAGACTGCACTTAAACATGTGTAAAACACGTGACTTCTTCATTTCTCAAACTGCTCTTTTTCAAGACCCATGGGGAACAAAACTCCTAAATTTTAGTCCAGTTTGGAAAGTGGAATATAAGGCAGGCACTTGGGTCCTTTTCATTGCACTTACTTCAAGATGGTGACTGTCTGTGTTGGGGTGGGGGCTCACAGAACTCAGTGACAAAGGGGAAAAGATGAAATATTCGGGAAGATGTGTGCTCACCCTCGAGGGTTATTAATAGCCTGAAAGACCCTGAATGGGGGATGCTGAGCTCCTGCCTGACACCGTGGCCCAGGCAGGAAGGAAATGATTCATTATGGCTACAAGGAGTGCTCTAATTTCATATAACAAAATAAATGACAGTCGTATTTTGGGCGCCACCACGTGCAGATAGCATTGTTTGCTGACTGCCTCACACTTGGACTGCAAAGAGAATCAGAGCAGGCATTGTGCAGGGAGATGCGGGACTGGGGGTGTCTGTGAGGTGGCAGGTGCGTAACCCCGGGAGGGAGGGTGAGTGAAGGCGTTCCTGCGGCGGCTGGGGTGGCCAGGGGAATGGGCCCTGGGGCCCCTCTCGGGCACAATCTAGAGCCCCCTGCCTTGCTAATCCTCCTTTTCCTTCCCTTGCCCGGCATATCCTGCCTCCCAGCCTCTCCGGCTTCTCCAAAGCCTGCTTACTCATTCAGTTCAGTCCTAGATCTGGGAGCCTCCTCCTCCAGGAAGCCCACGGCACCCAGGCCCTGGCTACTCCACTCTTTCAGCTCTGTGTCTGCCTGTGCTGGAGAGTGCCTTCTCTCCTCCCTGCAGGCTCCAGGCTCTCCCTGCCCTTCTGGCCCAGGTGAGGCCCTGGCTGGGTTCTCTGCAGCCATGCGTGAAGAGCTTGAGATGAGGTTTCTGTATCAGTCTGTCTTTGGTTGCTTAGTACAGAATAACTGGGTAATTTATAAAGAAAAGGGAATTCTCTCTTATAGTTCTAGAAGATAAGAAGTCCAAGGTTGAAGAGCTGCATCTGGTGAGAGCCTTCTTGGTGGTGGGGCCTCTCAGCAGAGTCTCTAGGCGGTACAGCGTGTCCCATGGCGAGGCGCTGAGTATGCCAATGTGCTATGCTGGGTCTCTCTTCTTATAAAGCCACCAGTTCCCCACCCGTTAATCCAGTAGCCCTTTGATCCATTCATCCATGAATAAATTAATCCATTCATAAAGGCAGAGCCCTCAGGATCCAGTCACCTCTTTTTTTTTTTTTTTTTTTTTTTTTGAGACGGAGTCTCGCATTGTCACCCAGGCTGGAGTCCACTGGCTCAAGTCTTGGCTCACTGCAACCTCTGCCTCCCAGGTTCAAGCAATTCTTCTGCCTTAGCCTCCCAAGTAGCTGGGATTACAGGTGCCCACCATCACTCCTGGCTAATATTTTTTTTGTATTTTCAGTAGAGATGGAGTTTCACTATGTTGTCTAGGCTGGTCTCGAGCACTTGACCTTGTGATCCACCCGCCTCAGCCTTCCAAAGTGCTGGGAATACAGGTGTGAGCCTCTGCACCCGACTGCAGTCACCTCTTAAAGGCTTCACCTCTCAACACTGTTGCATTTGGGATTAAGGTTCAACTTGAGTTTTGGAGGGGGCATTCAAACCATACAGCCTCCTTGGCCATGAAGGTAGCTCCAAGTTCAAGTCAGCTCACCTTCCCCTGGTGTCGCCTTGGGTGAGGAACTCCCTTGAGAGCTGAGCCCCACAGCAGTGTGGCAATCAGGGGTGAGATTTTCCCAAGCCGTGGCAGGTCCCAGGGTAAAATAAAAATGAAAACGCAAAGTCCCTCATTAAATAATGAATTAGGAATTTCAAGACAGGCGAGCATCTAAATCCAGGGCAGAGACCTTCTGAACGTGAGGCCTGAACATTGCTTAGGTCATGGGCTCAAGACGCAGGTCTGGCTCCAGGGTCAGAGAGAAGAGATTCAGAGTTCAGGCAGGATGCCCCTGGTGACAGCATTGGGTCCTCTGTGGCCTCAGCTCTGACCGGGCAAGCTGTCAGCAGAACTGGGAAGAATGCCCGATTAGCTGGAATGCCAGGACCTCTGTAGGCTCTGCAGCAGCCAGGGATCCAGGGCGTGTGGGAGGAGGCTCTCCACACTTCTCTGTCATTAACTCATGGTCCTCAATTGCTGCAGAACTGAGAGGCTGTACTTGACATCACCTTGCTGCTCCATCCCTTCCTGGCCACCTTGGGGGGGTGGGCAGCACCCTGTATCTACAGGGCCACCCTAACCTTTGCAGTACATTAAAGCCATTTCTTCCATAACAAACCATTTACAGGCAGACCGTGGTGCCCCACTCCCCCTCGGCCAAATGCCTCTTTGCAGGAATTGAGGCCATCGATGGGGCCCCTGGCCCAGAAGCTGGCACCACATCTTATTTTCTCAGTATATTTCATTTGAAATCCAAGATAAAAAGAATAGGAGAAGAGGATCGCATTCAAGGGTCATTTCATCTCAGGGCCTCTAACCAGGAGAGGAAGCCTTGAGCTCGCTGGTCCAAGGAATTCTTGTTCCTGCAATATTTGCACACAAAATGGTTTCACATTTAGAAACCACATTAAGAGTCGTGTTAATCATAGACATTTGGAACTGGATCCTGACTTGACAGGGAAACAGAACTTTGGTGTGGAGTTTGGCATGGAGTTCGAACACCTATTTCAATTGGGATGACGGCAAAGCCACGGAGTGGAGGACCCATACCTGTCTCCACTGGCTTGTCCTGCATTGGACAGGCCATTTCCCTAGCAGAGAGGGAGCCTGGTCCCTGCAGGGAATCTCCCGGGATGTGACAGCGGTGAGTCTGCCTGGGCCCCTGCAGCCAGCTCAGCTTTCCCCTGGGCAAACATTTGGAGGAGGGGTTGCAAACAGACAACACACGGGCTGTCTTCAGGCCCAAGTGGGTTTTGGGGCCTGTTTAGAGTTTTAACAGAACCTGAATTGAATGCCAACATTTCAAAGTCAGAAGATTGCACGTAAACATCCAAATTCTGGGCATCTCAGAAAAATCTAGGCATTTCTTCTTGACCTCGATTGAGAGGTGTGAAGTCAGTCTACTCCTTTTAGACATGGCTATGCTCTTAATTTGTAGTCATACCTATCTCTCCGTACACCCTTCCCAGCCCTGCGCTGTGTGGCTGTCACCACAGATCTTTGATTTGCACTGTTGCATGTAACTGACATCACGCATTTATGTTGCCAGCCTGATTCCCGTGAGCATTTCACCTTTTGTTTCCTGGGTTAGAAGTTCCAAGGGATACAGACGGGGAGGAAGCATCCATGCCATCTATTCCTGCCTCTGTCCTTGAACCCTGTGAATATACTTGATGTGCCCAGATGATCAAGTGATTGGGTCCAAAATTCCCAAATCTCACCCAATGAGATTTGGGTGGGGACACTGTCAATATGTGTTGATGGAATATCTCTCAGCCTTGTTCTTGGGGGAGATGGTGGGGCTCGAAGGACACAGAGACACTCAGAATATCTTCAGAGAAACCCCCAGGCTAATAATTAGGGTCATCCATTCTTCCCCCCCATCCCTTCCTCCTTTGCTGCCTCCTCACCCCCACATCATGTGGTCAGTGGCTCCAGCATCAGACCACTTTGCAGGCTCAAAGCACCCAGGGCGTCAGCCCCGCATCTTTGCAAAGGTGCTTCCTTCCTGCCTGAAATATCTAGATCAGCATCTGCCAGTTGGCTGTAAAAGTCCTATTTCAAGAATGAAGGAACCTGTCCCCTTGCTTCCGAATACACATACCCCTGAGGTGGCATTTGTTTTCTGAGTGTCCACTGAGACACACGTACCTGCCTCAAGTGTTGATGGGGCACAGTCTCTGCAAATGCTGAGAAATGAGGAGTGGCTGCTTCAGCCCTCACCCTGCTGCTGGGATGCAGGCAATCCCAGGCCCCCAGGAACAGAGCAGGAATTAGGTGAAAAGGCTGCTGCCTCAGGAGTGGATTGCCCCTCCTCCTCCTCAATAGGAATGACCCATTCAATGTCACCTGCTGTATGTGGCTGCTCCCTTTCCAGCATTGCCAGAGCACTTTGTTCATACAGCAGCACAGCCTCAGCATCTGCTTCTTTGTATTCATTCATTCATTCACTCGCTCATTCATTCAACAAAGCAGGCATTTTGTTCCAGGTATCCTGATAACTGCTCAGGTGGTAGCCCTGAGTGAGGGAGAACATCCCTGCTCATAGAGGGCAGTAGGCCTTCAGTTTCTCAAAGATGGGACTTACCATGTGTCTTGTACATAGAGGCAGATGACACATTATAGTTGCATGAGCTGATTTTGCCTGAAGAATTTTTACATTTATTTATTTATTCATTTTTTAGAGATGGGGGGGTCTCACTCTGTCACTCAGGCTGGAGCACAGCATGCAGTCAGCTCACTGCAGCCTCGACGTCCTGGGTTCAAGCCATCCTCTCGCTTAGCCTCCCAGGTAGCTGAGACTGCAAGCATGCGCCACCACATCCAGCTAATTTTTTAAAAATTTTGGGGTCTTGCTATGTTGCCCAGGCTTGTCTTGAAATCCTGGCCTCAAGTGCTCCTCCTGCCTTAGGCTCCCAAAGTGTTGAGCCACTGTGGCTGACTTTGGTTGAAGAATCTTTAAGAAGCGTAAAGACCACTACCATTACTTCCAATCCAAATTGTCTTTTAAGAATTTAAAAAAAAAATTGAACATTTGGAGACAATTAAAGATATCCTATGAAACAAGGGTGGGGCATCACTGGCCTGGCCTTGGGTTATCTCCTTGAATGCCTTTGGCCAGGAAACACAGGTTGCTGAGCTAAGTATGTGGGACAGGCTGGGGCTCTCATGCTGTCAAGGGGAAAAGTCTCAGGTACACCAGTTTGTGTTGCACTGGCACGAGGAACCCACAGCTGACCCCAGGCCTCTGCTGCATGCTCTCCCTGCCCCTTGAGGTCTGGCTGCTTCAGGGTTCTTCCTGGAATCCAATTCCAGTTGCTTCTGGGATCTTCAATAGGTATCGTTCTTTCTCATTGGAGTAATGTTCTCTTTCCTCATTTCCTTAAATCCTAGCTAGAAGCTTTAAGCTTCCTAAAGACTGACTGGGCGCGTTGGCTCACGCCTGTAATCCCAGCAGTTTGGGAGGCTGAGTCAGGTGGATCACCTGAGGTCAGGAGTTGGAGACCAGCTTGGCTGACATGGTGAAACCCCCATCTCTACTAAAAATACAAAAAATTAGCCAGGCAGGATGGTGTGTGCCTGTAATCCCAGCTACTCAGGAAACTGAGGCAGGAGAATCACTTGAACCTGGGAGGTAGAGGTTGCAGTGAGCTGAGATCATGCCACCGCACTCCAGCCTGGGCAACAGGGTGAGAGAAAAAAGCTTCCTGAAGACTCTTCTGGCATGGCACCCCCTACCTTGCCCCTACCACCCATGAGGTCTCCTTCATCTGAATTCTTCCAGGGCTCATGATCTTTGTGGTCATCAGTGTTCCAGGCTGGTGAACAGACAGAGGATGGGCTTTGGGGTCGCAGGGACCAGGACTCTAACCTCATCTCAGCCTCTTGCAGCTGTGCAGTTCTATACCAACTGGGACACCTACCCCTGAGGGCTTAAGTCAAGGTTACTTACTATTCTCTTTAATTCCCCAGCTAGATTACAATTCTCTTGGGGTCACACAGCACCCAGGGCTGAGCTAACATCCAAGCTGTTAATAAGTATTTGTGCTGCATGGAAAAAGATAACAAACGTGAAGATGACTTGAAAAACAGAAAGCAAGTTCTTTTCCCCAGAATTTAACTGTGGGAAAGTTCATTTGGATGATTCAATGAGTAATAATAGGCAAGGGAATTGGGGGGGGGGGGGCGCGGTAAGAGCGATGAAGAATTTGTATTAGATATGAAAATGCATTTTAAACCTACAAAATAGATCAAGATGATGAAACACAAAAAATCCAGAAGCAGATCTGCCATAGCTCAGGCTCTCTGGAAAACGAGAGCTTGAGGCAAGGATTAAAGGGCTGATGCTTCATTTGGGAGGTGCAAACTGCAGGCAAAGAGAGAGCTAGAGAAGGGGGAAAGAGAGAGGAGGCATGCAGCAGAGAGGGACGGGAAGAAATGTGTATGGTCCTGCCCTGTGCTGGCTGGGGGAGAGACACAGCAGGTGGCTTAGCAGGTGTCTCTGCTTGGCGTCGCCATCTTCTCCAGATGGGGTGTGCACAGAAACTCTGTCTCTTAAGTAGTCGGTGGGTGACAGAGAAGAGGAATTAGTGTGCCTGGCTCCTTCACTTTTCTTCTTTCCCTGTGGTCAAAGTTCACTCCGTGGGGAGCACCTCCCCACATTTTTGCATTGCAACTTCTGGGTGTCACTTTTGGCAGCTTCTCAGGACATCGGCTCTATACTCCGAGTTGAGGTGATTCCCATAAATCTAGAAGTGGCTGGAGCTGCCAGAAACACTAGGTGTGTGCCTGGGCTGCTGGTTGCACAGTGGTGGCCAAGAATGGGGGAGGAGGGGGGGCGAGCTTGGGAGTAGAAGTTTGGGGGAGCGAGACGCTCACTTCAGGTGCACCATTTAAAGGCATGCCAAAAAACTCAGCCATCAAGCTGAATCATATTTTAATGCAATATTTTAAAAAGTGAAAATTAATGCAAAAACTCATGATGAACAAAATATCAACATTCTAAATAAAGACAGAATCCAAAAGTGGGGGGGATTAAAGGGAAGAGAGTGATGTGCCAGTGCAGGGCTGGGTCTTGTCTTGATTTAAAATTTTGCTATTTTGTTTATCCTGGACTTTTTTTTTGTTGTAGCTATGGAGGGACATTTCTGGACATGCTGAGTTTGAGAGACGGAGTAGACATCCAGGTGGTGATGATTGGGAGCTTAGAGCCTGGAATTAGGGAGGGAGACTGGGCCGAGAGGTACACCTGGGAACTGGCAAGAGGGAGCTAATAGCTGAAGCAAGGGGACAAGGCAGGTGCCAAGGGCATGAGTGCAGCTAGAGAAGAGATGAACCCCTGCACCCCAAAATGTAAAGCTTATTGAGAAGGAGCCAACTGAGAGGATACAAATATGAAAGTGTGAAGGGATTCCACCAAAATGCCAACAGCCACGGTGTTTTAGGTGGAAGGCGAAATTGTGGGTGGTTTCATTTTGCTTATCCATATGTACACATTTCTCCAGAATAAGCATCTATTACTTGTGCCATGATAAAATGCTCAACATTTCCAAGATACTGTCATGTCGATGGGTGGCTGTGCAGGGAAAGAGCTGATCAGAAGGACAGGCTTATTAGGAAGTGCTCAGTGCTGGCCATGCTGGGGCTCTCTGGGGCCAGCTCGGCCGTTCTCTGCATTTTGCCAGTGATGGGCACTAGGGCAGATTTGCTATATATCTGGAGCACTCAGGTATCTTGAGGCTCAGGGGCACGCTGGTTCTGGGCTATTCACTAGTGCCCTTCCTTCCTTCCTGCCTTCCTTCCTTCCTGCCTTCCTTCCTTCCTTCTGTCTCTCACCTTCCTTCCTTCCCTCCCTCCTTCCTTCCTTCCCTCCTTCCCTCCCTCATTCCTTCCTTGTCTCTCTCCTTTCCTCCTTCCCTCCTTCCCTCCCTCCCTCCTTCCTTCCTTCTTCCTTGTCTCCCTCCTTCCCTCCTTCCTTCCTTCCTTGTCTCCCTCTTCCCTCCTTCCCTCCTTGCTTCCTTCCTGCCTTCCTTCCTTCCCTCCTTCCCTCCCTCCTTCCTTCCTTGTCTCCCCTCCTTCCCTCCTTCCTTCCTTGTCTCCCTCTTCCCTCCTTCCCTCCTTCCTTCCTTCCTTGTCTCGCTCCCTCCCTCCCTCCCTCCCTCCCTCCCTCCTTCTCTCCCTCCCTCCTTCCCTCCTTCCCTCTCCCCTCCTTCCCTCCTTCCCTCCTTCCCTCCTCCCTCCTCCCTCCTTCCCTCCTTCCCTCCTTCCTCCTTCCTTCCTTCCTTCCTTCCACATTGTCTTACTGTATCACCCAGGCTGGAGAGCAGTGATGTGATCATAGCTCAACTGCAGCCTTCAACTCTTGGGCTCACACGATTCTCCCACCTCAGCCTCCCGAGTAGCTGGGTAGCTGGGATTACAGATGTGCTCCACTGTGCCCAGCCAATTTTTTAAAAAAATTTTTCTCCATAGTGGTGGGGTCTTGCTATATTGGTCAGGTTGGTCTTGAACTCCTGGCCCCAAGCCAGGAGTTCAAGACCATCCTCCCTCCTCCTCCTTTCAAGGTGCTGGGATTATGGGTATGGGAGCTAAATAGGATTAGGAAGCTTGGCCCTTGGCGGGCTCTTCTTTGAGGGTGGGGGCTGAATAGTGGGAGGGCTTAACTGTGTTCCTTGGTGAGGGGCACAGGCATCTTTCTAGAAGCTGTAGGGACTATATGTTTAGCCTGTTAGATTACTGAATAGGTGATTTCAGTACAAATTTATCACAAAGATATATAATAAAAGTTCCAATCGCATGTGGCTAGTTCCCACCAAGCATCTATTTAAAATGAAGAAATGTGCCCTCTCATTTGAATCATTTGTTGTGTGCTTACTGTGTACAAGCACCATGCTGGCAAGAGAGCACCCTTCACTTCTGCTATGAAACCTGCCATCCAGCAGGAGAGAAGGAATACATTAGATTCATTATCACCCAGATCGTTAATGGAATGATGAGAAATACTTTGAGGAAAGAGAGCACATAGCAGAGAGATTGAGCTGGTCTCAGTGGTCACGGCAGCCTCCCCTGAAGGAGGGGCCTAAAGCAGATGCAAGAAGGAAGAGTAGGAGTGTGGCAGGT
Source organism: Ateles fusciceps (assembly GCA_036589455.1). Classification (NCBI taxonomy): domain Eukaryota; kingdom Metazoa; phylum Chordata; class Mammalia; order Primates; family Atelidae; genus Ateles; species Ateles fusciceps. Next base: position 3,091,420 of record JAZHEH010001828.1, read on the forward strand.
GACAGAGAGGCACACCGGGAGGGAGGAAACTTCCCCTCAGCACATTCCCCAACAGAGAACCCTGTTTGCAATGGTAGGGCCCCTTTTTAAGGGCACCATATTGGCATGGGGATAATATACTGAAGAAACGCCAGGCGCGGTGGCTCATGCCTGTAATCCCAGCACTTTGGGAGGCCAAGCGGGTGGATCACCTGAGGTCAGGAGTTAGAGACCAGCCTGGCCAACATGGTGAAACCCCGTCTCTACTAAAAATACAAAAATTAGCTTGGTGTGGTGGTGGGCGCCTGTAATAGCAGCTACTCCGGAGGCTGAGGCAAGAGAATCACTGGAACTTGGGAGGTGGAGTTTGCAGTGAGCTGAGATCATGCTACTGCACTCCAGCCTGGGCGACAGAGCAAGACTCCATTTCTCTCTCTCTCTCTCTCTCTATATATATATATATATATAATATATATAATACGAAACATTAGCAAAAGTTTGTGAAAATACACAGCAAGATGTGTGGAGAAGTCTCACTTCCCCACACCCCAACCACAAAGCAGGTGCCTTCACTTATGGCTGCACCTCATTGGATGATTCACTGGGGCAGTGGGGGGGACCATGACAGAGATAGGTTGTTTGTGGGAATAGATTGGAGACCCTGAGACTACATCAGAGTGTGAGTGGGTCCCTGAGTGGGAGACTGAGCCTGGGAGAGGGGCTGGGGTGGAAGCTGGACACATGGAGGTCACTTCCCTGGAGATGTGAGCACAAGGTCACTAGGAAGAGACATGAGAGACAGGACAGGTGAGCTCAGAACCTCAGGGAATTCTATATTTAGCAGGTATAAGAAGGGATTGTTGGAGGGGGTAAGGGAGAAGTAGGGGAAAGGACCCAGAATCCAATGAGAAGGAGAATTGAGATGGCAAGGGCTCATTGGGGGTGGAGAGGAGGAAGCACTTGTGGGATAGAGGAGAGGGGCCCCTGTTTCACTGTGTGCCTGCTGACCCCTGAGTCTACTAATTTGCTTACCTGGCCTAGGCATGGGATAGCCCTGGGGAACTTGGCTCTTGGGCGTCTCTGGCCTGGGGCCATCCTGAATGCTTGGGTCTCATCACAGCCATTCCTGTGCTCCTGACTAAGGGTGGGGTAGGCTTCAGAGAGCCTCTGCCAGGGTATTGGTGCCAGCTGGCCTCTGCAACTAGGATCTTCTACCCCTCGCCCATGGACAAACCAGAAAACAGTCTTTCAGGTGTCCCACTGCCGCCCTGCCCTGGGGATGCCCTCTTCCCCATACACTGACCTCTGCATGCCCAGGAATTTTTAGGCAGCAGCTGGACCTATTCTCCTTCTTCCTGTAAGCCCCCCAGGGTTGAGTAGGCAGGGGGCGCTTCTCCTGGGGAAGCTTCTTTCCAGCGTGCTGTGTGGTGCGGACAAAGTCAGAAGTACCAGTTGGGAAAGTACCTCAACTTTCTTTATGCTCCTATAAATCAAATAAGTCTCTGTTTCAAACCCCCGTGTGCTAAGTGGTAGGAGCTCAATCTAATTCATTCTGGGGAAACACAGTTCATTGGAGGTTCCTCAGTTGTGGTGGGGATTCCCCAGCCCCCTTCTCCCTGGGATGGAGGATGTGGCTTGCGCAAAGGCATCTGGGCCAGCCAGGTGTCCTTCAATGCTCCTGCCTAGTGACTTCCCATGTCCATGACATATGTCCCTGCCTCGCCCTCATCTTTTTTAAAAAATTTACTTCAAGTTCTTGGATATATGTGCAGAATGTGCAGGTTACATACGTATACATGTGCCATAGTGGTTTGCTGCACCTATCAACCTCTCATCTAGGTTTTAAGCCCTACAAGCATTAGGTATTTGTCCTAATGCTCTCCCTCCCCTTGCCCCCCCAAGTCCCGACAGACCCCAGTGTGTGTTGTTCCTCTCCCTGTGTCCATATGTTCTCATTTTTCAACTCCTGCTTATGAGTGAGAACATGCGGTGTTTGGTTTTCTGTTCCTGTATTAGTTTTCTGAGGATGATGGCTTCCAGCTCCATCCATGTTCCTGCAAAAGGACAGGAACTCATTCTTTTTTTATGGCTGCATAGTATTCCATGGTGTATATGTGCCACATTTTCTTTATCCAGTCTATCATTGATGGGCATTTGGGTTAGTTCCAAGTCTTTGCTACTATAAGTAGTGCTGCAATAAATACACAAGATGAGCCTGGCCCTCATCTTGAAGCCTGGTGCCCCAGCTCTGTGTGCTTCCTCTCCCAGCCAATTGTACCTTCTTCCCAGCTGTACGGGAAAGGTTGGTGGCTCTCCTGGACTGCTCTGGAGCCTTGGGGAACTGAGAATTGCTGATTGAGACCTACTTGCTCCCCACATGATCAAACCTGTCCTTTCCCTCCCAGCCTAGTGGTGCAGGAAGTTCTGTAGGATGTTAGATACGGTTTGGCTGTGTCCCCACCCAAATCCCATTTGAATTTTAATTCCCATAATTCCCGTGGGTTGTGGGAAGGACCCAGTGGAAGATAACTGAATCTTGGGGGTGGTTTCCCTTATGTTCTCATGATATTGAATAAGTCTCATCAGATCTGATGGCTTTATAAGGGGGAATTTCCCTGCATATGCTCTCTCTTGTCTGCCACCATGTAAGATGTGCCTTTTGCCTTCTGCCATGGTTGTGAGGCCTCCCCAGCTATGTGGAACTGTGAGTCCATAAAACCTCTTTTTCTTTATCAATTATGCAGTCTCAGGTATGTCTGTTTCAACAGCATCAAAATGAACTGATGCAACGTTGGATCCTGCTAAGTTGGGGGGCGGGACCCAGGTGTTCTCCGACAGCCCTACCAGCCTCACACTTTGTACTGTTCTCCCCTTTGATTAATCAGTATTGATTGAGTGATGGAAGCACCTGGGTTGCATGTGGCTCCTAATGTTTTCCCACCCACTTCTCAACTTTTGAAAGATGGCTGGGTGTGGTGGCTCATGTCTGTAATCCCAGCATTTTGGGAGCTGAGGTGGGAGGATTCTTGAGATCAGGAATTCGAGGCCAGCCTGGGCAGCATAGCGAGACCTCATCTCTACAAAACATAAAAAAAGTTAGCAGAGTGTGGTGGCATGTGCCTGCAGTCCCAGAGGCTGAGGCAAGAGGTTTGCTTGAGCCTGGGAGGCTGAGGCTGCAGTGAGCCATGATTGCACCACTGTATTCTAGTCTGGGTAAGAGAGTGAGACCTTGTTTCAGAAAAAAAAAAAGAAAAAAGACAAAAGTCAAAAACGCGATGCCTTTGTGATCTTGTTTGTAACTTCTCTACAGCAGTGGATGCTAGCTATGCCTGGAGCTACCTGCAGAGTGAAAGGTGGTCAGGCTTTGGAGGAGCACAGAGGTCCAGACCTGCTGTTTTCCCATCATGGGCTCCGAAGCCCCTGACCCTCGCCTTCCCTGTGATCCTTGGACCCTGGGATCACATGCCTGCAAGCAGCAGCCATGACTTCCTGAGGTGGGATTGTAAAAGCAGCAGTCAGTTCATGTTTAGGTGAGAGCAGGCATTAATGTGGGAAGAATTGTCCTCCATGTCATCGGTTCTGGAAATGTAAGTAAAAATAAACATAAAGCAGAAGGGTCCACAAAGAAGAAGATCATTTCCTTACTTACCTGGAAGGAATGAACCTTCTGGGGCCACCAGGTGTTCTTCTTAATGACCTCAGCAAACCTAAGGAAGGCCAGAATATAGAGGCCTGTGTTAAAAGTGTGTGGTCTGAGATGGCTGATTGGTCAAGTGTTGAAGAAGAGACTGGGGGTCATGGTGGTCTTGGGCTTAGTTACTACATATGTCCATCAAGATTTGGGATGCAGAGTCTGAAGGATGTCATGAGATTGCTTGATGAAAAGGAAGCAGGATTTTGCTACACCTACTGTGTGCTAGGCACTGCAGATAGAGATAATTACCACAGCCCTCCCACCCTCAGATTGTTCATAGACAGTAGTGGAGACAGAATCTAAGCAGATGATTATATGACAGTGTCTAGCCAAAAGTCTGGTGCCTCACCTGGATGAGTGAATGACCAGATGGGGGGATTGAGATAAATATGAACACCGCAGAGAAGTAGACACAAATGAGAGAGGAATTCACTCCACTGGGGCTAGGATGGCAGATAGCTTCCGTGAACATGGCGCTGGGGATGCCAAGACTTGGGGTCTAGTCCTGAAGCTGTCATGTGCTCACACTGTAGCTCCTGCAAGCCACCCCTGCTTTATGGGTCTTATTTTTCTGGGCTAGGAGTGGCCCCCCCCTGCAAACCAGAGTGTGTGTGCTTGTTAAATGGGGCATCTGCAGTGCTGCCTGGATGTTTCTGCTCTGTGGCAATATGGGCCCATTTTGGCCACATCTTCAAGTTTCCAAAGGTGCAGGAAATTTGAACATTTGCAGGAAGTCTGAATTTCTTTTTCTTTTCTTTTTTTTACTCAAGACTTGCCATCCAGTAACTAACAGGAAGTCTGAATTTCTAAGTGGCAAATATTTCCAATAAAAAAGAAAAATAACACTGTATGGGGCAAAAATCCTGTGGGTTCCATTTGGCCCTTGTTCATCGAGGGGCCGGATGCTCTCAGAGGATTTTCCCTACTTGGACAGTCAGGGAATCACTGTTACCTCGAGATTCTCTGTGGCACAGAAATTCTGCTATTGAGGTCACAAAGCATTGTGAGGCACCCACGAATGCCTTAGTCTGGTGGGCATGTGTGGCCACCATGTATTCCAGAGGACCCAAGGACCATCTGTAGAATCTGGGACCAGTCCTGATACCCTCCTTCCCTCATCTTGTGATCCTACCCCAAAGCCTCGCACATACACTCAACATTTAAAATGTTAAAAAATAGATTTATAGGGTGTAGGTGCAGTTATGTTGCATGGATATATTGCCTCGTGGTGAAGTCTGGGCTGTTAGTGTAACCATCACCCTAGAACATTTATATCTAGTAGGTAATTTCTCATCTCTCACCCCCTCCCACCTTCCCACCCTCTTACCTTTCCTAGTCTCCAATATCTAATAATATTTATTAATTATTAACAGACATTATCCAATGCCTTTAATATGTATTAAAGCCTCTGGGTGCCTGATCTGTTACAAGCACAACTACTTTTGAGAATTGTCTATGAACCCTCACAGACACTGATTCCCAAACCAGGAAAGAGATCCTGCGGTTACAATGCACCGTCCTCTTTTGGCTGGGAAAACAAGGTGATCTCAAGGTCACGGAGCTCTTCAAAGCTGGGAGGCTGCCCACCTGGCTTTGGGAATAGTGCAGCCCCTCACCTGGAGCCCAGCAGGCAGAGCCGCGGTCCGGGACTTTTGTCTTTGAGCGCGGATGCTCTGCTGGCTGGGCTCGAAACCACTTTGCTTTGCAGAGGAGTGAGGTGGAAGCCTGGAGCCGCCGCGCCTCCGATGTGCACCTGGCCAAGCCGCCCCTCTTGAGTGGCCACTTCCCAGGCTGCAATAATTCATCACGGGCGGGTTCACAAATGTACTTAAGAAAGAAGGGATGATCTATTTTGTACATGCTCCTTAAAGGGATTCCATTTTAGCTCCAATTGTAATTTTTACCTTTTTTCAGGGGAATTTATTGACACAGCGCCTAGCTCAGCCCTAGTTTTCGGCACCATTCTTTTGTCTGCGTGCGCACTCACCAGCCGCTTAATTTGTCATAGCCCTGGAGGTATCAGAACTAATGAGCTTTGTTTGAATAGACTTTTTCCAGTTCATCTAGCACACTTTGGGGTAATCACTCAGTTTCTGTTTGCTTCTGATCCAAGGCATTGTGGGAAATATAAGAAAATAATGGTTAAAAAAGCAGTGTAAATTGGTAACAGCCACATTTTCTGCAAAGCCCTGAAGATGTTATTTTTTTAATTTCTCCACTTATTGAAGTATTGAGAGTGCTCTAAGTACAACCATTACAATATAATATCAGAGGAGAATCTGATAAAATGCTATTTTTCAATTAGCTAGGAGTTTATACTTTGCCTTCTTTAAGCAGTTCATAGCTAACAAATCTTTAAACAATCTAACCTCTTAAGGTTTAGAAGTGGACAGATAATAACTGTGAACACATAACAATGTGTCAGCACCAAGGATTAAAAAGTCTATTACTGGGATTACATACAGGAATGTTTTTTATTGGTCAGACAATTGCATTTTCATTTTAATTTTTGTAAAGCGGCTCTCCTATTTCCCGTTTCACCAAGCACGTGGTCGAAGGTGAGGAACTGAAGCTTGGGTATACAGACTACAGAAGGCATGCAGGTAGGGTAGGGGGGTCTCTGCTTTTAACCTTCACGTCCTAGGGAAGGCTGTCATCTGAGCCGCCCTGCCAGGTTGGCAGGCTGTGTCTAGCGCAGGTCATCTTTTAAATTACATTTTTATTATTTTATTTTATTTTTAGAGACAGGGTCTCATTCTGACAACCAGGCTAGGGTGCAGTGGTGTGATCATAGCTCACTGCAGCCTTGAACTCCTGGACTCAAATGATCCTTATGTCTTAGCCTCCTGCCTAGCTAAGAGGTAGCTAGGACTATAGGTGTATGCCACCACACCCAGGTAATTTTAAAAATTATTTTTATTATTATTATATTTTGAGATGGAGTCTCGCTCTGTCCCTGAGGCTGGAATGCAATGGCATGATCTCGGCTCACTGCAATTTTCACCTTCTGAATTCAAGTGATTCTCCTGCCTCAGCCTCCTGAGTGTCTGGGATTACAGGCATGCAGCATTATGCGTGGCTAATTTTTGTATTTGTGGTAGAGATGGGGGTTTCGCCAAATTGGCTAGGCTGGTCTCAAACTCCTGACTTCAGGTGATCCACCTGCCTCGGCCTCCCAAAGTGCTGTAATTACAGGTGTGAGCCACTGCACCTGGCCAATTATTTTTTAGAGATAGGGTCTTGCTATGTTGCCCAGGCTGGAACACAGTGGTTTGATCATAGCTCTCTACAGTCCTCCCTCTCTCCCCTTCCTCCCTTCCTTCCTTCCTTTTTCAAAACAGGGTCTTGCTCTGTTGCCTAGGCTGGAGTGCAGTGGCTCAATCACAGCTCACTGCAGCCTCCAACTCCTGGGCTCAAGCCATCCTCCCGAGTAGCTAGGAGTACAGGGGCCTGCCACCAGACCTGGCTAATTTTTAATTCTTTCTGTAGAGACAGAACCTCACTTTGTTGCCCAGTCTGGTCTGGAACCCCTGGGCTCAAGCATTCTTCCTGCCCTGGCCTCCCAAATGCTGGGATTACAAGCATGAGTGCTGTGCCAGGCCCGATCATTGCCTTTTCTAATGAAACTTATTTGGCTTTCATTTAACTATATGATGCATTGCTCTTGGCTATGGAGGTTCTCTGAGAAGACTAAGCTTTGGGTTGTGAGGTATCCAAAAGCTAATCTGAAATGAAAACCATGCAGTGTGCATTGTCATTGTTAGAGTCTCTCTCTAAGGTCCATTGCCAAGTACAGAGTCAATGAAAAATGCCCTGTGAACGTTTTCTTTGGGTACCCCCTGCTAATTTAAATGCTATCTCCTTTTCTATTGAAATTTTCAGAGATGGCCGTGTACATACCACATCCTTTAGATGGTTATGCTTTGGGAAATTCTCCTGCAATTTGAGATTTGTTTCATCTGTGCTTTCCCGAAGGCCCTATTAACATTTTTTGTGCATTCACCTCTGCTAGCCTCAGCAGATGACTTTGCATGCCTCTGATGTGCGTTTCTGATGTGCACCCATCTGTAGTGTGAAGCTCATGGGGGAAGTTCAGGAATGGCAATTGAGCAGGTTCTGCTATCAGGCCCGAGGACGGCTGACCTTGTCCTTCTCCAAGGTCTCCAACAGCCCCCTGTGAACATGGAGATATTCAGGAGTCAATACAGGAGTTCCCCTGCCTGGTAGGAGCAGAGAAGGAGCCCTAGATTGGCATCCTGGTCTCAGATTGATCACTAACTTGCTGTGAGTCTTTCTGTCAGGGGCTTCACCTCTCTGATCCTTTGTTTCCTCACTGTAAGATCGCATCCTGATTCTGAAAACTATAAATGGTATTTCTGGAGAGGGTAAACTGGGCACTGGTCTATTCTGAGGCAGGGGAAGGTTGTTTTTCACTCCCTCAGAGGATTTGATTATTCAGGCTAACTTGTGTCATCCTGGCCTTTCAGGAGTGGTAGTTTGGAGGTGTGGATGTGAATGTCAGTGACTCCAATTTTGAATAGCAGGGGGAGCAAGACAGACATCCTGTTAATTTCACATGATGAAGTCTTGTCTTGAATCATGAATGCAGAGTGAAAAAACGCTGTTGATAAACATTGCCTAAACTCCTCAAAGTTCTGATATTTTCTTTTGAAAAGTGTCTGTTCATATCCTTTGCACACTTTTGAATGGGTTTGTTTTTTTCTTGTAAATCTGCTTTAGTTCTTTGTAGATTCTGGATATTAGCCCTTTGTCTGAGGGGTAGATTACAAAAATTGTTTCCCGTTCTGTTGGTTGCTGGTTTACTCTAATGATTGTTTCTTTTAAAAAGATAATTTCCTGAGTTGCTAAACCTCAAGCTTTCTGATTCATAAATTCCCAAAGGCAACCCTTCTGTCTTCTCTTTAATACTTTGAGCTTATTGAATTTAACCCTTTTGCTGAAGACAATGGTGGAATAAAGATGACGGCTTATAAGACCCTTTCTCAAATGTCATCTCATTTCATAACCCTGGTGGGGGACTCAGCTTAGGGCTGGAAAACCACCTGTATCTTTCCCCACACCTTGGGATATGAAAGCAAGAGAGACCTCCTGTTGAGTCTCTGTTTTTAGGAAGATGAGTGTTTATTTTAGGGGGGATTCAAATTCTATGTTTTTATTCTAGTATGAGCTATCAGAAAACTGTTTCTCAGGGCTGGGGAAGACAAACCAGGTAATGACTTTGGCCTGGCCTGTGATACTCAACTTTTCAGAAGCCTGGACCTCACTGCAACTACCTACTTTGCCCCACCACCACCTCTGCACGGCAAATAGATTGGAAACTCCTTGAGGGTAGGAACCATGTACTCTTATTTTCTTATGTTTTCCCCATGGTTGAATAAATGTGTCTTGAAACTGTTATGAACTGAGTTTCTTAGAAACAATATTTTCCACCAGTTTTTTAAATTAAGATAGAATTGTTTTTATTAAATAAATATTTTAAAATGGTTAAGCAAAATCAAATGGCTCCAAAAGTCTTCCAGTGAAAACAACAATCCTGCCAGTTGTTCTTTCCAGAGGCAAGCACTTTTCATCGTCTTAGTTTTTCCTTCTGGTAAACTTTCATGAGTTTTTGAAATTAATATTTTTTTTAGTTTTTCAAGTGAATGTATATATTAATACATGTAATTTTAAAAAGCCTCTTCAGTTTATAATGCATCCTAACAACCTCCGCCCCATCCCTGCTAACTCTCTAGAGCAATGACTTTTAACTCTTTCAGCAATGCCTTCTATTTTTTTCTCACATAACTACTTAGTCATTTCTTGATTATTTTATACATTATATAGTGATTTTTTGCTATGACAGATGAGGAATTAGCTCTTACACCATCACTGTCTTCACTTTCCTCCCATATCGTCCAAAGTAGTTGCCAGATTCAGGGGGCTAGCCAGTCACTACAACATTATGACTATGTACATATTGCTCATTGTTGAGAAAACAGCGTATTATGCTCTTACTTTCTATCCTGTACTTCTTTCTGCCCTAGAGTTAATGATTGCCTAACCAACCCTTTTCCCTTGTATTTTTATTTTTGCTTTATCTTCAATGAACTTCTTTCCAAATGCCCCAAATCTGCCAATAACCTATTATTATTTTTAAAAGAAGGGATCTCATTCTGGTGGTCAGGCTGGTCTGGAACTCTTGGGCTCAAGCAATCCTTGCTTAGCCTCCTGAGTAGCTGGGACTACAGGCATGGGCCTTTCCACTCAGCTAACCTATTAATATTTTACTGCTTCTTTTTAAAGTCAGCTCCATAGCAGGAATATTCCCTGTGTTGGATCCTGTTTGCTGGATCCATCTTATTCTCTGCTTTGTGTACTCCTTCATTTTACTGAAGTATTTTCTCCAATAAGCTTCCCAAGAAAGGGTACATGGAGGTAATCCCTGAGTCTTTGCTTGTCTAAAATTGTATTAGTTTACCTTCACCCTTGATTATTTGGCTGAATATAGATTTATCAGTTGAAGATAACTTTTTTTCTAGAATTCTGAAGGGATGGGTCCATTGTTTTCAGATTCTTTTTTTTCTTTTTTTTTTTTTTGAGACAGAGTTTTGCTCTTTTTGCCCTGGCTGGAGTGCGATGGCACAATCTCAGTTCACCGCAACCTCCACCTCCGGGGTTCAAGCAATTCTCCTGCCTCAGCCTCTTGAGTAATTGGGATTACAGGCATGTACCACCACGCCCAGCTATTTTTGTATTGTTAGTAGAGACAGAGTTTCTCCATGTTGGTCAGGCTGGTCTCGAACTCCTGACCTCAGGTGATCCACCTGCCTCAGCCTCCCAAAGTGCTGGGATTATAGGCATGAGCCGTTGCGCCTGGCTCAGATTCTTTTTTGAGACAGGGTCTCTTTTGTCACCCAGGCTGGAGTGCAGTGGCACAATTATGACTCACTGCAGCCTTGAACTCACTGGCTCAATTGATCCTTCTGTCTCAGCCTTCTGAGTAGATGAGAATACAGGCATATGCCACAATGCCCAACCAAATTTTGCATTTTTTTGTAGGGATGGGGCTTCACTGCATTGCCAATTTTATTTTATTTTATTTCAAAAGATGTTGCCACCCTGGGGTGAGAGTTTTGAGACTCGGGGCTGACACTAGTCACTGTGCTTTGTGCACAGAGCATCCACATAATCCTGAAAAAGAGACTCATCCATAGTGTTTACATGCTGATTTGACATATACAAACTGCAACTTTAATTCTTCCAGCATCAGCTGGGCATGATGGCTCACACCTTTAATCCTAGCACTTTGGGAGGCCAAGGCAGGAAGATTGCTTGAGCCCAAGAGTTAGAGACCAGCCTGGGCAACAAAGCAAGACACTGACTCTACTAAAAATAAAAATAAATTAGCTGACTATGGTAGTGAGCACCTGTGGTTCCAGCTCGTGGGGTGGCTGATGCAGGAGGATTGCTTCAGTCCAGGAGTTCAAGGTTGCAATGAGCTATGATCATAATACTGCACTCCAGAGTGAAACCTTGTCTAAAAAAAAAAAATCTGGCCTGGCGCAGTAGCTCATTCCTGTAATCCCAGGACTTTGGGAGGGCAAGTTGGGTGGATCACCTGAGGTCAGGAGTTCGAGATCAGCCTGGCCACCATGGTGAAACCCTGTCTCTACTAAAAATACAAAAATTAGCTGGGCGTGGTGGCAGCTGCCTGTAATCCCAGCTACTTGGGAGGCTGAGGCAGGAGAATCGCTTGAACCCAGGAGGCGGAGGTTGCAGTGAGCCGAGATCATACCATTGCACTCCAGCCTGGGTGACAAGAACAAAACTCTGTCTCAAAAAAAAAAAAAAAAAAATTATTCTTGCACCTGTAAGGCAGGTGATATAAATTCTATTTCTAGATGCTTAAACAGAAACTCTGAGTTTCTATGACTTACCGAAGGTGCTGCAGCCTCTGTGCACTTCTGATTTTACATTCCCTGCACCCTCCACCTGGCCACACTTCCTCAGCATAAATAATCCAGTGCAAGCCCAGAGTGCTATAAAGGGATGCATGTGGTCACTGTCATGGCATTTGCAGTCAAGAGAGCCAAGACAGGGAGCTGCCAGAGCATGGGAGTTGAGTGTTTCCTCGGCCAGCAATCAGCGGTGAATTATTGGTTGCTTTGGGGAGGCATTTGGTTGGGGTCCCAGCATGGTGCCTTCTCTCTCTCCTCCTCACTCTGTAAGGCTTACTGATGGGCATTGGCAGGAAGCAGCTTGAGGGTACTGTACAGTAGCAGAGCACATCTTTCTCTCTCTAATAGGTGCCACTGAGCTGCTCATAGCAATGGGAAATCGGTCTAGAAAAACACAGCCCAGGCTCCAGGAGCAGGGAGACTGTGCGAGTGGAAGCCAATGTTTGCACTCAGCTGGGGATGACCCAGCTTGGAGCTACAGAGAGTAGGGTGGGCTGGGTTTTGCCTTCACATCGTTTTTTTTTTTTTTTGAACGGAGTTTTGCTCTTGTTGCCCAAGCAGGAGTGCAATGGCTCGATCTTGGCTCAGTGCAACCTCCACCTCTCAGGTTCAAGTGATTCTCCCACCTTAGCCTCCCAAGTAGCTGGGATTACAGGCATGTGCTACTATACCCAGCTAATTTGTGTATTTTTAGTGGAGACGGGGTTTCACCGTGTTGGCTAGGCTGGTCTCAAACTCCTGACCTCAGGTGATTCAGCTGCCTCAGCCTCCCAAAGTGCTGGGGTTATAGGCGTGAGCCACCATGCCCAGCCTTTGCCTGCACATCTTGGACTCAAAATTTTTAGGCATCTCTAAAAGTCCAAGGATTAAAAAAAAAAAAAAAAAAAAAAGAAGCGAGTCAAGGCTGCTTCCAGAGACTGAAAGTGCCATGGAGATGGACCCTGAGCTAGACCAGAGCCCTTAAGTTCTTCAAGGTTATGGCACCAGGGGTCACTCCAAGGTGAGACCATGGGGGCAATTAACATAAGACAAGGAGGAATTCAGGGACCACTGTTACGGCATACTTCTATCATAGGGTCCGGGGGGTGATTTGCCCCTTGGAATCCTGAGATGTCTGTTTGCAGCTATTTGACAATGACAATGCTTATATCCAGCAAAGGAAGGGACCTGAGGTCATAAGTTGGGGGGCCCCAGATTGGATGTGGCCCTCACAAGTGTTTATATTTGGCCAGTAGAGTGTTCTTTTATTTGCTTTTAAAATGTGAATTGACATTTAAATTTTTGGAAGGAATCCAGATTTCACTGAAAATTCAGAGTCTCTGGCAACACAGACCTTCTTTTCGTCGTGGTAACATGTATGTGAGTAGAGATACCGCTGCCCGCTTCAGAAGGATCAAGTGTTTAAAGTTAGGCACAGTCCCCACCACTCCCTCATGTCCCTGACACTGGGCAGAGGGCCACTTGCTGTTTCTTTTTCTTTCTTTCTTTCTTTTTTTGAGACAGAGTGTTGCTCTGTTGCCCTGTCTGGAGTGCAGTGGTTTAATCTCAGCTCACTGCAACCTCTGCCTGCCGGAGTTCAAGTGAGTCTCCTGCCTCAGCCTCCTGAGTAGCTGTATTACAGGTACTCACCACCACACCTGGCTAATTTTCATATTTTTAGTAAAGACAGGTTTCATCATGTTGGCCTGGCTGGTCTCGAACTCCTGACCTCAAGTGATCCACACGCTTTGGCCTCCCAAAGTTCTGGGATTTCGGGTGTGAGCCACTGCACCTGGCCCAGTTGCTGTTTCTATTGTGCTTATCTTGGTTTTTTTTTTTTTGCTCCAGGAAATAAAGAAATGTCTGTTTCCACAAAACAGGGGGAAAATGGGAGACGAGCCTTCCTCAAGCTCAGTCTTTCTCCCTCCTGTGCCACCTCCCTGGACCAGTAGCCATTTGTGTCTGAGACCACTTGGATAAACAGACTTGCTTAGCTAAAGGACTGGGTGGCAGAGAAGCTTCTGCAATGGGATGTCTCCAGGTGTGTTTAAGAAATTCCCAGGGAAAGGCCTGACAGTATTCGGTACGGGCAGGTTGGGGAGGACCTGGGTTAAGTCAGGTACAGCTTAGTCAGTCATAGCTGGTGAGGGCAGCCCGGGTTTCACCTAGAAACTCGAAGCCAATTGCTCAGAATCTAAGGGTTTGTGAGGTGAGGCTCAATTTGCAAATCTCAAAATGACAGTTTTTCACTTGACAATCCTCGTGTTAATAAACTGGTTACAAATGCAAGGTTAAATGAAGCAGGCACCCAGCTTGTGCCGTGTGTGTGTGTGTGTGTGTGTGTGTGTGTGTGTGTGTCACTCCATGTGTGGTTTCTTGGTGTCGGGAAATCTGTCAGCCTTTCTAATACTGAGTGAGTTTTGACAACACAATAAGATGTATTTTGAACACACGCATGTCCTGCCTTTTCTAAAGGGGGGCTAATGAGAATGGGTCCCCAGATGACAGAAGGAGGGTGTGGCTGGGTTTCTCTGTGGGATTCTTCTGGGGAGAAGGGGCTGAGGGTATCTGTGAGCCACCTGGGCACTGATAGCTTCTTGGACTAATCCCAAGGGCCAGGGAGGGCAGGGGATCTCCCTAACCTAGGTGTATTCAAGACACAGCTTGCGTATTAAAAGTGATTAAAAAGCCACATCTTCTGCCGTCTCCTAAGACAGGTTCCTGCAACTCCATGTGAAATGGAAAGCAATTTGGTAGAGTAGCCTATAGAATAGAATAAATCCTTTAAACCAATTGTATAAAAATGCAAATTTAAGGCAAGCAATTAAAAACAGATAGAAATTAGAGATTCAGATTTTGCCGAGCTAGCTTTCTGCAGCCACTGTCAGTTCCCTGGGCAATTTATCTGGAGTCCATCAATGGTTAGCCAGACCGGATTTTGATAAAGAGCTGCAAATCTGTCCTTCTCCAAGCGTCTTCGGCTTGCCACACACTCCATTCAAGCTGCAGCGGCTGCCCGGTCCCTTGCATAATTTGGAGTTAATCATTTGTACTTCACAGCTTCTGAGAGGCCTTAGACTTGGGAGGTGGGAGACAGATTTGGCTTTTAATCGCTTTGTATATTGTGCGGCTCAAGATAAATGACACGGACTGTCTGAAATCTACATTCTTGCTTCTGATGCCAAACTGTAATTAATTTTGTGCAGTGTTTCAGAATTGATCGCGGTCACTTGAATTTCTAATTTTTCATTCACTTCAAAGTCCCTGTTTTTTTTTTTTTCCTTTCCCCTTTCCTTTAAGGAATGTGCTCCAGGTGCAGCAATGCTCTGTGACACTGGTATACTAAATGACTCTCTTACTCCTCTTTTTCAATAAGGTGAAACAGAGGTCAAGTCCTATGGTCCATGTTTATCTCTTAGCTTATATTCAGATGTATTTTCTGAATATAGGAATATAGGAAATACCATAAAAACTTATTAAATTATCACGAAGTAGTTTGGCGGCACTTAGGTATTATAGAAAGCTCAAAAAGCATCATTCATACATCCTATTCAGCATAAGACAATTAAGCACAATCTAGACAATAATTACCCTAATTAACTACAGTATAATGTTTGTATTCAAGATTATGGCAATGTGGTATCAGTTCAGTATTTAAATAATAACTAGGTTTTCCTAATTTCTCTGTATTGATAGTTGTTGTATGTGATTCTTTGTTTGGTATATTTCACTGTAAAAATATTTGTCAGTGAAAGATTGAACAATATGAATGAATTTGATTATGCCATTGTCAAAAGCCCCATGCATCACAATTCCTTGTTTTTAATCACTACTGTAAACCTTGCAGCCGGAGGGCAGAGTTTTAATTTGGGTGTCTTACTAATGAAAAGAAAAAAAATAATTGTTTTGCCAGGATTTAATAATAAGCAATAAAATCAGCCAACCAGATTTTACCTCTGCATTCAATCTCTTTTTTATTATAAAACATTTTTGTCCTTTTTTTAGATTACAGGCGTAGATACTGAACATTTTACTAATAAATATTTCAGTTTGCTTATGGAGGCTAATGCTGTCATCTGAATATGGAATTATATTTCTTTCATGCTTCATTTTCATTTCATGGTAGTAATGACAGTGAGGCGATGGAATATTTACAGGCTTTTCAGAAGACATTTATCCAATACATTCCCTGAAGGGCACCTAGGCTTAAAGATACATTATCCTTTTGTAAAGCTCTGCCCAGAATCCCAATTCCTGAATCAGCCAATCAGAACTTTTTTCCCCCCTTCAACACTTAATACATGGATGAAACTTCCTTCCCCCTCCTCCTCAACGGGAGAGCCATTCATCCTGGAAATTAAAGGGAATAGAGTCAGGAGAAATGGGACTTGACCTCTGATGCCACAGTCTGTGAAATGGGCACGTCATTCTTGCCTTCACTGTTGCCATGTGGATTGCATTTAACCTTGCGCCTTGGGCATGACTTTGTTACATTTTGCTTTTTTTTTGTCTAAAAATGCTGCGATGTCTGTTATTTAAATTATTTTCTAGACAGTTTCCAAGACACTGGGGTTTTTGTCTTATGAATGTATGCCTCTGTTGGGGTTCTAAAATGGCAGATCACAGGCCTTGGGGACCTGAAGTGGAGTAACCTGTGGTTATAGGAGGGGAAAGGTGCCTAGAATAATGGTTCCTCTGAGAGATGGGAGGGGACCGTGGGAAAAGGCTTCTGGGGAGGGCAGAGGCTGCTTGTGTTCCTGTTGTGGTCCTCTGGGGCCGAGGGCAGGGCCTCCACAGTGCACCCACCCATGGAGCAGACGTTAGACAACAGGGAGTTCTGGGGACTGTGGGAGAACTGGCAAGGACATACTGTATCTAAGGGAGGCTGTCTTTTGGCTCCTGTCAATCAGACACAGGCCCAGTGTTGTCAGATCTTCTGAGTTTTCAAGGGAAACCTAAAATCTGGATTTTCCTGCAAGATCTGATTTTTTTTTTTTTTTTTGAGACCGAGTCTCCCTCTGTCGCCCAGGCTGGAGTGTAGTGGTGCGATCTCGGCTCACTGCAACCTCCACCTCCCAGGTTCAGGTGATTCTCCTGCCTCAGCCTCCTGAGTAGCTGAGATAATGGGCACCCACCACCACGCCTGGCTAATTTTTTTTTTTTTTTTTTTTTGAGACAGAGTCTCCCTCTGTTGCCCAGGCTGGAGTGCAGTGGTGCAATCTCTGCACACTGCAACCTCTGCCTCCCAAGTTCAAGCGATTCTCTTGTCTCAGCCTCTCTAGTAGCTGGGATGCAGGCATTGCCACCACACCTGGCCAGTTTTGTATTTTTAGTAGAGACAGGGTTTCACCATGTTGGCCAGTCTGGTCCCAAACTCCTAACCTCAAGTGATCTGCCCATTCCAGCCTCCCAGAGTATTGGGATTACAGGTGTTAGCCACCACAACTGGCCCAAAATCTGATTTTAAAATATTGGCAATTAATTCAAATATTTACCCACTACTGTGTGAACCAAATAAGATTGTGGGGTGTATTGTGGCTTATGAGCTGCCAGGTTTCCAACTCTTGTCTAGGCATGCCAAGAGGACGTTAGATTGTGTTTTGGGCATGGCATGGAGACCGCAGGAGCGTTAGCAGACAGAAGCTCCTTTAGCTTTAAAGCCCAGGTTCTGCTGCCCAGGTTGCCTGCTGCACGAGGCCTGGGCTTTTGGTTGGCTGGCAATGACATCCTGATTTTACCATCACTCATGTTGCGCCAAAGAATCTGAGGCTATTGGCCACTCTTCCCTGGTCTCATGATTCTCATTGCTAAATTTGACCACTGTGCTTTGCAAAAGCTTTTCGTGGCTATTCTGATATGACTTTGATCTCCTCTAAAATACTTTCCCTGGACAAATTGACTTTCGTTCGGATCATAGGGATGGCTATCTCATTTGCATCTCTGTTCTCTGAAGCATGGCTCCATTTTCTCCATGGCCCCAGCTTTAGGAAACTTTGGGCTCAAGACCCTTCCCAAAGGGCAATAAGCTATTTCTGATAAAGCCATCCTTTATGCTACTTCCCAGAAATGCATGAAGGGAAGGAGGACACAGACCCAGAGCATTGTGGGGGCTCTCCTCCCTCCTGGGTGCCTGGTTGACTCTGCTGTGCCTGGCCTGGTGCTCAGTGGGACTCTTCTGCTGAGATCTTCTCTGGAGCCTGCAGCCTTGGGTGTCTGCTCAAGGCCAGACATCAGTGAGGGTTCCATTCACAAAGGCACTCTGCTGAGATGCGGCCGAGATGCCTGGCTTCCTTCTCATCACACTGCTCTTACAGTGGGTTGGAAGCTGGAGATCATTCCAGAGGCAAGTCAGTAGTGTGTGATGGGGACCCAGGGGCAGCAGCTGACCTGGAGGTAGGTCTGAATTACTGCCATTGTCCCGACAGGCAGGTGCATCCTCTGTGCACTACTGGGGACATGGTCCCAAACTTAAAATCCAGCAGAAAAGAGTGAGAATCGAGCTTTCCCCTGGGAGAACAAGAATACTGGTTTTCTCAGGCTTGTCCTTCTGCAGATATGTCTATATTTAGGCTTCCATATGATTAAGAAACAACAAGATGTGGGACTTTCTGGTCTATGAGAGAAGATGAGTCAGTCTGGCCATAATTGATTTGAAAAAGGAAGCAGTGCTGGCTTTGCTCCCCACTCCCTGCCCCAATTGCGTTCTGCAGTTCTGTTCTGGGATTTCTGCCAGGCCAGGTGGGAGAGTAGGACCTTCAAACCTCCGCTGTCTTCTAGAAAAAGCCCAACTGGGCCATGGTGAGGTAGGAGGTTCTGTATTCTGGGAGCAGGAAGGCAGCTGTCAAGGACAATCCCATGGGCTGTGGTTTCTTGAGGGCTTCCTTGGTGTCCCTCCGGCCCCATACCCTCAGCCTGATCCGCATACACCTCTACCTTGGTGTCCTCCCAGCCCCATACTCTCCAATGGAAGGTCTTATATACAGAGCCCTAGAAACCAGAGTTGGGGGCTTCTCATCTACTCAGGAACAATGGTCCACGTTTTCTTTCGCTGGTTTGGGCTTTGGGCTCACTAGGAAGCAGGATGTTTTTGGAGAGGCCAGATGGAGGGAAGGAAGAGGCCCCTGGGTGTGGCTGTCGTGAATTTTGAGCCCATTTTCACGCTTTTCTCCTTGGTCACACCCTGGTTCCTCCCTGAGCAGTTTCACAAGGACACCCTGAATAGGGTTGTCAGATGAAATACTAGATGTCTGCTTAAATTTGAATTTCAGATATTGAATAATTTTTTAGTATAAATATGTCTCAAATATGCATAGGACATACGAATACTAAAATATTTTTTGGTATATTATCTTAGTATTTAGTATATGGTAAATTATCTTTTTAGTTCCATGCATATTTGGGACATATTTATACTAAGAAATGATTCCCTGTTTATCTGAAATTCAAATGTAACTGGGCATCCTGAATTTTTATATGCTAAACCTGGCGATCCTCACCCCAAGACTCTGTGAGAAGCCTGGCTCCTCAAGACTGCTCAAATAAGGGAAAGAGACTTTTCCCTCTTTGTGTAGCTCAGGGCTGTATTTTTCAAAGTGGCATGGAAGTTCTGTTGAAATTCAAATGCATAAACTGGTCCATGTTGTTAATCAAAGACCTCATTGGATTTTTGTGAGCAGGGTGATTTTCTACTCCTTTCATTTCTCTTCCTGGAGGGTAAAAGAAGGTGTCTTGCAGAATGGTCTCCCTGTACCCCTTATCCCTGGCATCCACAAAGATTTCACAGACATTGAATCTGTGATGACAGGGGGAGGTGAATCATTGAGTCACCCAGCACCCACACAGAACTCCCTCTACTCCTTCTAGGTTCCTCCACCCTTCTTTTTGAGACAGAGTCTCTGTCATCCAGGCTGGAGTGCAGTGGTGCAATCTCAGCTCACTGCAACCTTCGCCTCGAAGGTTCAAGTGACTCTAATGTTTCCGCCTCCTGAGTAACTGGGATTACAGGCACGTGCCACCACACCAGGCTAATTTTTGTATTTTTAGTAGAGATGGGGTTTCACCATGTTGGCCAGGCTTCTTGAACTCCTGACCTCAAGTGATCCACCTGCCTGGGCCTCCCAAAATGCTGGGATTACAGGCATAAGCCACCGCGCCAAGCCCTGCTCTAGGTTTCTGAGGTCTATTCTGTTTCCCAGAAAGGCTTGCCTGGCAGAGGAGGGTGGCCATAAAGCCTCCTAGCAGGGTATCAGGTGAGAAGCCTTCCTCTCTACCCTTTCTACCTCCCCCATGTGTTTTATCTCTAGAACGTAAACACCAATGTGATGAAAAGGAAATAAAATGGGGCTGGGAGTTAGAAATACTTTTGCTAAATGGCTAATGAGAAAATAAAAAGAGTGGACAATCGAAATACATCTCCAAAATCTGCATCACTGTGGGTTGGGGGTGGCGCAATCATAACATGAAAACTAAATCATCTTGATAAATGCACACAGTGAACCCAATTTCTCTTTATAAGGATTTGAACTCCTTACGCTTGGGTTGGAGTTTGGTGCTGTTCACCAGTCCTAAGGGAAATACCTGGCGTGGGTGCAGGTGTGACTTTCCGGCTCCTGCATCATTCCTTTCTTCATATGGCTCTTTCTTGGTGAGGGTGTCTGGGTGCTGACCTGGGACTGTGCCAGCGGGGACTTCAACCTAAGCCACAATAGCAGATTATGGCTGCTGTGTGAAGAAATGGCCCTTTTCCTTTGGGGCTGGAGTTGAAAATGCTCCATGCCCTACCCACTAAAAATAAGTCCAGGGCTTAATGGAGTCCAAGATCTCAAGCCCACAGTCCCCTCCAGGGTCCGCCTGGCCATGGCTGGCTTCTCCCAGGCCAGGAAGGAGAAGACGCATCATATTTTTGACGTAGGGCTCCAATCACAGAAAGCAGTGATGGCTACTGCAAATGTATCGATTTGTTTTTTTCTCCATAGACCTGTGTGCTGTTTGTAGGTAGAGGGGGAGAAAGACTGCGAACAGAGTGGAATCTACTTCTTAGAAGCCTGGGTTATCAAACTCATTAATCTACATGTCAAGAGGCTAGGAATGAATAATTGTGTGTAGAATTTATCTGCCAACATGATAGCTACTTTTCAGCTTTCTCCTCAGAGCCCCTTCATCGCACGCCCCTTATTATATGCTTTGTCTTCCCCACCGAGCCTGCTGGGGTGGTGGAGGGATCCGTACCTCCACCCTCCGAGGACAGTTGCTTTGAAACCTGACACAGGGAAGTCCTGCTGCTCTCCCAAGCCCACTGGGGGAGGTGCGTGGCCTTATTAGTGCCCTACGCCTTAGCTATCACATCAGGACTGTGGCTAATTAGAAATGAATGGAAAAGCCCTCCCCACTCCACTGCTTGTACTGCAGAGTCCCTTTTTCAGTATAGTGGAAAGGTATTTCCTGCATCGAGGTGAGTGCCGGTGATGTTCTTGGGACCCTCACTGTCCTTTCCCCTCGTTAGAGCTGAGTGGTTTGCACAGAAGACACTGGGGACAGCTGCAGGGGACAGTGGGCTTTCTGGACCCCTGGAGTGTGGGGAGAAGTCCACCTTCTTCATGTGCGTCAGAGTGAAGTCCACTTTTAGAGAGCTCTGTAAACAGCTGAAGACACACAGAGAGGCAAGCCAAAAGACTCTCAGAGCTAAGCGGGACAGGAGAGACTGTGGGGCTGGTCTTAGGTTTTAAAGCAAGTGGGCTGATGCTTCTGAAAGGAAGAGAGCTGTCAATAACTGAGCACATTCCCACCTACTGCTCCTCTGCAGTGGGGAACAGGGGAACGGCAGCGGGGCGACGTGGAGAAGTGGTCTTTGCCACACCCTGTTCTGGAGGGTGCATCAACTAACTACTTTCCACCGTGACCCTCTCACCAGGAGCATCCCCGGGCAGCCTCTGCCCTGTCAGCTACATTTATGATGTGCTCATAATTAAATGTCTGTGAAGCTCACAGCGTGCTGACCACAGAGGGGCCATAAGCAATAAGATAAATGAGACCGGGAGATGTAATATTGCTTCACTTGTGGGCTTCGGCTGATGTTAAATATTGTCAGTGATAATTATTAATATGTGACCTGGTTGAGTCTTTATGTGAACAATCACAATTTTAATAAAGTGGTAAACTCCGTGGTCGCTGTGTCCGCACATTCTGCGTTTGACACGCTCACTTTTCACGTTAGAATTTTAGAACAGCCCTCCTTTTCTCTGTTTTGCAGGTGATATAATAACCCATTAGTGGAAACCTTGGCTGAAATGCGACTGATGCAAAGTCGGATGATGGGAGTAAGTCTGCGTGTGAAGGCCAGGTGAGAAGGGCAGGCTTTGCATGTCACCAGCAGCAGGTCCAGCTGTGGCTCAAGCCTAGCCCAATGGGGGGTTTTTGGGGACATGGCTCCTGCCTGCTGCTTGCACTGGTGCGCTGGTGTAGCAGACATCCATGATGCCCTGTCCAGATCCCTCCAATTTATCCACCAGCTTCTTCTTCTTCTTTTTTTTTTTTTTTTTTGAGACAGAGTCTCGCTCTGTCACCCAGGCTGGAGTGCAGTGGTGTGATCATAGCTTACTTGTAGACTTGAACTCCTGGGCTCAAGCAATCCTCCTGCCTCAGCCTCCCTAGTGGGTGGGACTACAAATAGGCACCACCACAACTAGCTAAAAATTTTTAAATTTTTGATAGAGGCGGGATCTTGCTATGTTGCGCATGCTGGTCTCAAACTCCTGGCCTCAAGTGATCCTCCAGCCTCAGCCTCCCGAGTAGCTGGGATTACAGGTGTGCAACACCATGCCCAGCTAAGTTTTTAAATTTTTTGTAGAGTGGGGGTTTCTCTACACTGCCCAGGCTAGTCTTACAAAAGTACAAAATTTTTTTGTAGAGAGGGGTTTTCTCTACACTGCCCAGAAGTATTTCTGGGCTCAACTGATCCTCCTATTTCAGCCTCCTGAAGTGCTGGGATTACAGCATGAGCCACACGCTCGGCCTCTACCAGCTTCCAATGGATACTTTGCTCTCAGCTTCCTCACCCACAACCATTTGCAGAGAGCTAGCTACCTTTGGGCACTCAAGCTACTTGGCCCATAGGAGAAGCAGAACTGCCTATGGGAATCCTGTGTTTCCCCAGCACCCTGTGTGTTCATAGCAAAGGACTGTCCGGTGTAGGGGGTGAAAGGTGCAGCTTCGCCTAGAAGAAGGATAAACTTCATTTATACTTTAAAAAAATGCTCTCTAAATAATTGAGACCTTATTTGAAAAACTGAATTCAAGTGTTAAAAATTCACTTCCAAAGAGAAGTCCTATTGTGTAAAAATTAATAATATTCAACCTGTAAAATCCTAGTTTATTTAATAAGTGTCTGAGGAGTAGTTGGAGAAGAAGTAGTAGCATGGGGTCTGGAAGAGGAGAATAAAAATGTGTTAACTACATTGTGTTAAAAAGAATAACTAAAAGATTCAATTGCCTCTCCGGCCTGAAAATTAGAAAAATATAGGAGTTAAATGTAGACGTTAAGTAATACTCTGGAAACACTTGAAACCATTTGCTACTTGAATTCCAAACTGTATCTCTGTATATTAAGGACAATCACAAAGAAAATAGATTGCATAGAACTAAGGATGGGGCAGCTAAAGAAACACAAAAAAGCAAAGCAAAACAAAAACAAAAAACAGAAAAACTCACCAAAACCCAATAACAAGATATATAATATAGTAATCCCAGCATTTTGGGAGGCCGAGGCAGGCAGATCACGAGGTCAAGAGATCGAGACCATCCTGATCAACATGGTGAAACCCCGTCTCTACTAAAAATACAAAAAAATTAGCTGGACGTGGTGGCGTGTACCTGTAGTCCCAGCTACTTGGGAGGCTCAGGCAGGAGAATTGCTTGAACCCAGGCGGTGGAGGTTGCAGTGAGCCGAGGTCGCGCCACAGCACTCCAGCCTGGCGCCTGGTGACAGAGTGAGACTCTGTCTCAAAAAAAAAAAAAAAGATATGTAGTATATATCAGATAAAACAAACCAACAAAATATAGGGACAAATACTGATAGCATTGACCAGACATGTTGGCTCGCTCACGCCTATAATCCCAGAACTTTGGGAAGCCAAGGCTGGAGGATCACTTGAGCCCAGAAGTTCTGAACCAGCCTGGGCAATATAGTGATAATCCATCCCTACAAAAAGCAAAAAGAAATTAGCCAGGCATGGTGGTGCATGCCTGTGGTCCCAACTACTTAGGAGGCTGAGGTGGGAGGATCCGTTGAGCCCAGGAGGTTGAGGCTTCAGCCAGCCATGATCATGCTGCTGCACTACAGCTTGAACAACAGAGTGAAATCCTATTTCCAAAAAAATCTATTATCTATCTATCTATCTACCTAGGCATCAGGCAAAGTAGAATTGAGGGCAAGAAACACTAGATCTAATACGTAAAGTGTATCTGTTGAAGGGCATATACTTAACACTGAATCTCCATCACTTGTCAATTGATTCCTATAATTATTTAGTAAATACTGGGCCAGGGGCTGGGACTCAACGTTAAACAAGTCAGATGTGATTCTTGTCTTCACTGGGCTTGCAAGGCTACTGGACTGAACTAGTCATGGATCCTAATATGCCAAATAGCATTGCAGTAAGATGTAGCAAGCAAGATTGTTAGGAGCACAAGAAGTGGAGAGATTCACAGTTGTAATGAAAAACTTTAAGACATCTCTTTTGGTATTTGGCAGATCTAGTAGGCAAGGAATCCAAGGATTTAGATGATTTCAAATAATAAAGTTGTTTCTTAAATTGAATTTTTTTTTTTCAAATGAGAGACTATATTAAAGCCTATGAAATATTCACTAAATAGTATATATTGGCTATAAAAAAAGGTTGGATATATTCAAAGAATAAAAAAGTGGGCAGATCCCTTGCTTTATAAAATCAACAAAGGAGGGTAACTAAAAATTTTAATGAGCAACTTCTAAAATTATTAAAACCTCTTTGAATTATCTTTCAGATCAAAGAGGACATCAAAACTATATTTGGAGAGTATTTAGAAAATAATTACAATGAGAATACCATATATCAACGTTATGAGGTATGCTCAAAGCTATATTCAGAAGGAAACACATAACCTTAAACACCAACATTATTGAATGTAGAATAAAAATGCATGAATTAAGCTTTTAACTCACAATAAATTAGAAAGACAACAATGAAATAAACTAGAAAGGTATTGGTAAAGATACAACATAACTTAGTAAATCAGAAAACAGACAGTATGTTGCCAAGTCTAAGAATTAGAATTTGTCAAAGACATCTGACAAGTTACTTAAGTAAAACAGAGTGAGAAAACACATGTAAAAACATTAGAAATAAAAAAGGAGAATATACATGTATTCCAAAAAGTTAAAAAGTGGTAGAAAATATAGATATATTATCATAGAAAATTTTGTTGAAATAAATGACTTTCTAGGAAATTTTGAATTACTAATTTTTAAAAATTTAATTTAATTTTATGTTCTGGGGATACATGTGCAGGACGTGCAGGTCTGTTATATAGATAAATGTGTGCCATGGTGGTTTGCTGCACCTATCAACCCATCACTTAGGTATTAAGCCCAGCATGAATTAACTATTTATCTTGATGGTCTCCCTCCTCCTACCCTGCCCCCCCGACAGGCCCCAGTGTGTGTTTGTTCCCCCTCTCTGTGTCCATGTGTTCTCATTGTTTAGCTTTCACTTATAAGAGAGAAAATGTGGTGTTTGGTTTTCTGTTCCTGCATTAGTTTGCTGAGGATAATGGCTTCCAGTGTCATCCATGTCCCTAAAAGACATGATCTCTTTCCTTTTTATGGTTGCATAGTATTCCATGTTGTATATGTACCACATTTTCTTTATCCAGTCTATTATTGATGGGCATTTGGGTTGATTCCATGCATTTGCTATTGTGAATAGCACTTCGGTGAACATACGTGTGTGTATCTTTGCAATAGAATGATTTATGTCCCTTTGGGTTAATACCCAGTAATGGGATTGCTGGGTCAAATGGCATTTCTGGTTCTAGGTCTTTGAGGATCACCACATTGTCTTTTACAATGGTTGAACTAATTTACATTCCCACCACCAGTGTAAAAGCATTCCTATTTCTCCACAGCCTTGCCAGCATCTGTTGTTTCTTGGCTTTCTAATAATCACCATTTTGACTGGTGTGAGATGGTATCTCATGGTGGTACAAATTACTAATCTTAACTGTAGAGTAGTTGAATAACAAAGGAAGAATGTAAAAATATATTAAAATGGATGGTTGTATAGGAGATTGATTTAGATGTCTTCAGGAACAAAAAGTGATCATGCTAATTACCAACCAAGCATTATTTTTGTACTCAAACCTGACAAACATGGCAAACAAACAAAACCTACAGGTCAGCCTCCCACATAAGCAAAGAGGTAAAAGTCATACAAAATGAACGCTAACCTTATGTTAAAAATAACAAAACTTGACTAATGAAGCCTTTCTCCACTACTGTAAGGATGGCACCAAATCAGGAAATACATAATTAAAAATTTATCACATCAATAGGTACCTGGGAGAAATACTTAATCATATGCTACAAATACATTGCATAAAATTCAATATCAGTCCTGCCAAAAGCTATGATTAAAATAGGAAGAGAAGGATAACACATTGCATTAGTGTTTCTCATTCAGGGGCATTTTTGCCTCTCAGGAGGCAGTACCTAGGAAACAGTTTTGATTGTCATGACTTGGAGGTGGTGCTACTGGTCTGTAGTAGGTAGAGAGTAACTGTGCTGCTAAATATCCTACAATGTTCAGAAAGGGCTCTCCCTCCCCTAACAAAGAATTATCCAGCCCTGAATATTGATAGTACCAGTGTGGAACATTCTTGGTTTATATGATAAAGATAATCTATCTTAAAACAACAGGCTACAAATACTTAAAAAGTTGTAAGTGAGAACATGTAGTGTTTGGTTTTCTGTTCCTGCATTAATTTGCTGAGGATAATGGCTTCCAGCTTCAAGCGTGTCCCTGCAAAGGACATGATCTCATTCCTTTATGGCTGCATAGTATTCTGTGGTGTATATGCACCACATTTTTTTTATCCAGCTCTATCATGGATGGGCAATGAGAACACAGGGAGGGGAACAACACACACTGGGACCTATCAGGGGAGGGCAGGGTGGGGAGAGCATCAGGAAAAGTAGCTAATGCGTGCCAGGCTTAATACCTTGATAGGTGCAGCAAAGCATCATAGCACACGCTTACCTATGTAACAAACCTGCACGACCTGCACATGTACCCCAGAACTTAAAATAAAAATAAAATAAAAAGTTGGAGGAATTCTTGTTATGGTAACAAAACAAGTCTTAGATAATGATATAATAAAAATGACAGTCAAAATAAAAAATTGAGGAATAAATATTGAAATGGTCAAAATTCTTCCTATTTTATGAGAATCTGGAAAATCCAAAGAACATTATCTCAAATGCTCCTATGCCATATCAGTGATATGTCTAATAATAAAACAGATATATGCAAATAAAAAATGTTCCACATATTATGCTGGGAATAACAGTTAGAGATAAAAGATAAGAAAAAATCCTCTGTTTATACTGAAGACACAAAATATAAAATACTAAAAAAAAAAAAAAAAAAATCCCCAAACTTAAGAAGTGGACCAGATACATACGAAGGAAATACATTTTTTCTGAGGTGCATATAAATAGCCTTAAGTGCTACATAAAGAGAAATGCCCCCAAGTTGATTTGTAAGTAATTCTCTTCCAATAATTGAAAAAAAATTGAAAAACTGTGGAGAGGCAGATCTTTTTATGTTGCCCAGGCTGGACGTGAACTTCTGAGCTCAAGCAGTTCTCCCTTCTCAGCCTCCTGAGTAGCTAGGAGTATAGGCATATGCCACTGCATGTGGCACTTCACTCAACATTTTAAATTAGATTCTGTTGGTAGTTTTATAAACTAAACCTAAACGTGGAAGAATGAATAATGCTAGAGTAATCAATAATTCAACTATCAGATAAAAATTAACTTATAAAGCCACAATAGACAACAGTGTGCTATTTGCCCCAAAATAATCAGTTAAATCAATGGAAAGAAACAGAGTAAAGATGTAAGCCTAATTGCATTAAAATTTGTAATATGATTTATGAGTCATATGAATTCAGAGGGGGCACATTAGTGTACACAGAGGAATAGTTCATAATGTGAAAAAGAACAGCCACAAAGAAGATATAATTATAAATCTTTGTGTCCTCTACAATGTTGCTTTGGAAAATACAAAGCAAAAACGAATAGAAGGACGAACTTCATAGTTCTCTAAGAAATGAATATTTCAAATAGACAAAATAATGACACAGAATTTAAATGACACAATAAACAACTTTGTATCAACAAGCTTATAGCACGTATTCTTTTGACATACACTTGAATCACACAAATTGATAATGTATTAGATTTCAAAGAAAATCTCAGCAAATTCTAAGAAGTATGGATATGTAAGTTCCATTCTCTGAACAAATGAGAAAATAACTAAAGGAGAGATTAAATAAATTTCCAGTCTCATAAATATAAAAACACTTATAAAAAGTCTTCTGTTAATAAGGAAATAAAAAGTGGAAATTACAAACTATTTAGAAATAAGCAATAGAGCATTAAATATTAAAACCTCTGAGATGTGGCCAAAGCAGTTATCAGAGGAAAATTTATGGACTTAAATGCATACATCAGAAAATGAGCAAAATTGAAATCAAATGAACCAAGCATAATATTCACGAGACTACAAAGAACAAAAAGTCAAATCTCCAGAAAGTTGAAGAAAGGAATTAATAAAGATAAGATGACATTAATAAAATAAACAAGAACAACAAAGCTAGTAGAGTTGATCAATAAAACCTTCTTCAAGTTTAAGGAAAAAAGAGAGCATAAATAAACAGCATGGGAAAGGAGATAAGATATAATTACAGATAGAGAAGGAATTAAATTTTGTAAGATAGTATCTTTGTACTAATAACTAAAAAACTAGATGAAATGCATGATTTTCAAAGTTAGCTCAAGAAGTAATAGAAAGTCTAAATATGCTATTTCTGTTGAGAAAATTAGAAAGCCAGTCAAAAATATACATGTAGGGAAAACATTAAGTCCAGACGGTTTTATTATTTCATTCTATAACACCATCAAGAAATAGATAATTCTTATGTTATAAATTGGGAAGGTACTCAATTCATTTTAGAAGCCTTGTATAAATCTGATATTAAAATCCTAACAGAAGTAAAAACATTTTTTTCCAATTTACTGTTTCATGATAAACAAACAAACGCCTCCTCCCCAGGCACTCAAAAATTCTTGCACATGAAAAATAGAAGAAAACTTCCATTATTAAAGTAAAGATTTCTACTAGAAACTTAGCAGTGGTGAAACCATGAGAACTATTTCCATTTCAGTCACGAGCAAGACAAGGTTTCCTTTCACTTCTATATTCAATATTGTATTGAAGGTCTTTGCCAATGCTATACAACAAGAAAAAATAAAAATGGCACGTAAATAATGGAGGAAGAGATTACAGTGTCATTTTGTTTTTTTCAGGCAAGCTCCCTAGGAAGGATAAGATAATCCATTGAGAACCATTAAAGCTAATAAGAAAGTATTATAAAGTGGCCCAATACAAAATAAACACATAAAAACTAATAGTTTTTAATATTATCTTATTAGAAAAAGTCATAGACAAAATTACCCAATTTGAATAGCAATAAAAACTATAAAATATCTAGGAAGAAACCTCAGATTATTGAGGGGCATAATAGATCCAAATAAGTTATATACCTTAATTTTGGATGAGAGTGCTTAATATTGTAAAGATAGGTATTTCCCCAACCTAATCTAAAAATTCAATGTCCAACAGCATTTATATGGAACTTAACTCAGCTGATTATAGAATTCATATGAAGAGTGAATGTATGAGAACAAAGATAATTTAGAAGAAAAACAAGAGGTGCACTTACCTTACTAAATATCTATATATATTTTAAAGCTGTATTAATTGAAGTAGAATGGTATTAAAGTTAAAAATTTAACTAGAACAACGTAATGAGTCCAGAAACAGATCCCTGTAGATATACATATAATTTTGAGAAAAATTGGCATTTCATATTAGCAGGGGAAAGAATAAATTGTGTGGAAAATTAGATACTATTTGTAAAAATAAAATTATATTTTTAACATTACACTAGTCACCAAAGTAAATTCCAGATGGATTAAAGAGCTAAATGTTATACAAAAATAAAACCTGCAAACTGAGTGAAAGAAAATATAGCATATAAACCACAAAAGAAAATATGATAAGTTTGCCCAAATAAAATTAAAAGCTTCTCTATGACAAAAGATACTATAAACAAAAAAAGACACCATAAACAAAATTAAAAGAACACATGCTGGTGGAAAATATTTACATTCGCAAAAAGACAAAGCATTAGCATCCAAAATACATGTAAACATTTGTAAATCAATAAGAAAAAGATCTTAATGCAAAAGGGTAATAATAAAAATATGCAAACAGGCAATGAATAAAAGGGGGAACCAAAATGGAAAATAAGCATAAAAAGTCGCTCAGCTTCACTAGTAGTGAGGAACATCCCAAAGAATGCACAAGGTTATACCATTTTTCACTCATTATATTGAAAAGAAGCTGGATAGTATCAACTGTTGGGATGTCATAAAGAAATAAGTGCTATCATACTTTGCTTATTGGGGTATAAATTGGTTCAGATAGAGGGCAATCTGGCAGTATTTGTACATTTAAAAATGCAGGCTGGGCACAGTGGCTTGCGCCTGTAATCCCAGCACTTTGGGAGGGCCACTTGAGCCCAGGAGTTGGAGATCAGCCTGGGCAACATAGTGAGATCTTGTCTCTACAAAACATGAAAAAGACAGCCAGGCATGGTGATACTTACGTGTAGTTTCAGCTACTTGGGAGACTGAGGTAGGAGAATTGCTTGAGCCCAGAAGATAGAAGCTGCAGTGAGTGTGCTGTGTCGTGATTCCACCACTGCACTCCAGCCTAGGTGACAGAGCCAGACCTTGTCTAAAAAAAAAAAAAAAAAAAAAAAAAAAAAAAAAGCACATACCACATGAATGAGAAAAACCAACAGCAACAAGAGAAACTTTCACAAAAATGTGCAGGCAGTCGTGCTAGAGATGTTCTTTGCAACCTTACTGGTGGTGAAAGGCTAGGAATAACCTAACTATACTCTGATAGAAAAGTAAACTGTAGTAAATCATACTGTATTGTAGTTTTTTTAAAAAATTGAAGTTGATTTATATGAATTCATGTGGAAAGACAACCAAGAGATATTGACATTTGATCAAAAAGGCAATAGCATAATTTATATAGTATGATATAAAATCCGTAGAGCCAACTTTATTTTTATGTATGTATTTATTCATTAATACAGTCATTCATTCATTAGAGACAAGATTTCCTTCTGTTTGTCTAGGTTGTAGTGCATAATAGCACAGTTGTGGCTCACCATGACCTTGAACTCCTGGGCTCAAGCAAGGGGTGGGACACATTCCTCCTGTCTTTGTGTTCCAAAGTGCCATGATTACAGGTGTGAACCACTGTAGCCAGCCTCAGACTTTCTTTTTAAAAGAAAGTAGTGCCTTGTGTTTTTCACCAAAGTGCATCTAGGTGTATTGGGAGACAGCAGGACATCAGTCAATGTTCTGCCAATTCTGAAGCTAGATTCCTGGGTTCGAATCCCCATTCTGCCATCTGGGTGTCCCTGAGCAGGTTTCTCAGTTCCCTACCCTCTGTGTCTCAGCTTCCTGTTTCCTAAAATGGTAAAATGGAGATAGCTGTTGTACTTACTTCATAGGCTGTTGGGAAGATCACGCAAGTTAATAGATGCAAAGCCTTTACAGCATGGCCGCACATGTGGTAAGCCCTCCTAAATGCCAGTTACTTTTACTATGAAGAAACCTCCAGGTTTCCACACATCAAATTGATTTATAGTTAGTTATGGTAAGAGGATGCAATTAGAAATGGAATGAGGCTTTTGTCAAGGAGAATTTTTGCATTGTCTGTATAGTTTAACTTTTGTAATAAAGATATAGTCAAATTTTTTTTGTGGAATTAAAATAAATGGAGTTTAGTAAAAGTCAGTGGGGGAAAGCAGAAATAGTGTTGGGACAACCATCTCATCATTCAGGAAAAATAAAGTTAGAGCCTTATCATAAAGTTGGACGGTCACAGGTATAATGAAGATTCGAGTGCGGAAAATGAAACCACAAAAGAAAAGGTATCAGGAAAATGTTGATGTGATAGTGAGATTAGCCTTCTCAATGTGACATCAAAGGCAGAGAACCAAAGGTGAAAAATGGACATAAAAACAGAAATTGTTTTTAAATGACATCACAAATGAAATTAAAGGGGAACTAAATTGTGAAAATTGTTTAAAATATACACAACAAAGGGATAATGACATTTCTTATTAATAACGTTTAGAGATTAATAAGAAATAAAACCAATTATCAAACAAAATGAACAGGCAATTGGCAACATTAGAAATATAAGTGGACAATAACACCATTTAAAAATGGCTAAACTTCAGTAGTTACCAAAGACAGGCAGATTTGAACAATCCTTACTTTGATTATCAAAGACAAAAAATATTATCAATGCTAGAGGAAGTCTGAAGAAGATTTTATTCAGTATCAACTGGAATATATTTTTGAAAGTTTTGCAATGAGTACTAAATGTTGGCTGGGCACTGTGGTGGCTCACACATGTAATCCCAGCACTTTGGGAGGCCAAGGTGGGGTGGATTGCTTCAGCCCAGAAGTTTAAGACCAGCCTGGGCAATAGTCAAAACCCTGTCTCTACAAAAAAATACAAAAATTAGCAGTGGGTGGTGGCCTGTGCTGTAGTCTCAGCCACTTGGGAAGCTGAGGTGGGAGGATTGCTTGAACTTGGGAGGTTGGGGCTGCAGGGAGCTATGATCACATCACTGCGCTCCAGCCTGGGTGAGAGAGTGAGATCCCATCTCAAAAAAAAAAAAAAAAAAAAAAAAAAAAAAAAAAGAAAAAAAGAAAAAAGTATTAAAAATGAGTACATTTTTTGGACCAGCAGTTCAATTTTAAGAAATTACTTAAATGAAAGAGTCACAGATGTCCACACATACGTAGGTATAATGATGTTCACTATGATTTTATTTAAATTAGCATAAAATTGAAAAGTACTTAAATATTCATATCATAAATTGTTATGGTAGATGCCAAGTATGGGATATTATTCAGCCCTTAAGAATGATACTTTTGAAGACTATTTGCTGGTTTGTAAATATGTTATGAGTATGTGGAAGAACAAATAGACTACAAAACTCCAATAAATATAATTTCAAATTAGTAAGAAAAAAACACAATTCCTATTTTGTGAATAAAGCTAGCCCCATGTCTCTTGGTATTTATCTGTTTTACGTCTTTTTGTCTAGGTATATTTGTAAATAAAACTAGTTAAAAATGTGCTACTATGTTAAAACTGATCATTTTTTGGGCAGTGATGACATTTATCATTTTATCGGTACTTTATTTTATTTAGTTAAATATCACAACAAATATTTAGTGTATTGTACCACTAAATGAGTATTAAATGTTGTCCCACATTTAATGCTTACTGCAAAACTTTCACAAATGATATCCCAGTTTATACTGAGTAAAATCGTCGTCGTCTTCAAATTTCCTATATATATATATATATGTTTTTTTTGGGACCGAGTTTCACTCTTCTTGCCTGGGCTGGAGTACAATGGCATGATTTTGGCTCTCTGCAACCTCTGCCTCCCAGGTTGAACAATTCTCCTGCCTCTGCCTCCCAAGTATCTGAGATTATAGGCGCCTGGCACCACACCCAGCTAATTTTTTTTGTATTTTTAGTAGAGACGGAGTTTCACCATGTTGGTCAGGCTGGTCTCAAACTCCTGACCTCAAGTGATCCACCCGCCTTGGCCTTTCAAATATTTTTTTCTGTCTTTGACAATCAAAGTAAGCATTGTTTAGATCTGCACAATCTGTACAAGAATGAATACATTTCTTGTAGATGCTAAAATGCTACAGATACGGCTGAAGTCCCTCAGACCAATGCCATATCTCTCCCCCATACTCTCTATAGAAATTCAGTATTGTCAGTTTAGTGTGTTTCCTTCTAGAGCTTTTTCTATATATTCACATCCATGTTTTTCTTCCAGTGGTTTGGCAGTTAAAACATCTTTTTAAAGTTTGTTTGTGCTGCACATATGTTCATCATGGCACTATTTACACTATTTACAATAGCAAAGACCTGGAACCAACCCAAATGCCCATAGATGATAGACTGGACAAAGAAAATGTGGCACATATACACCATGGAATACTACGCAGCCATAAAAAATGATGAGTTCGTGTCCTTTGTAGGGACATGAATGAATCTGGAAACCATTCTCAGGAAATTGACACAGAATAGAAAATTCAAACACTGCATGTTCTCACTCACAGGTGAGTGTTGAACAATGAGAACATGTGGACACAGGGAGGGGAGCGTCACACACTGGGGTCAGTTGTGGGGGACTAGGGGGAGGGACAGCAGGGGCTGGGAAGGGTGGGGGAGGGATAACGTGGGGAGAAATGCCAGATGTAGATGAGGGGGGGGGATGGAGACAGCAAACCACCTTGCCATGTATATACCTATGCAACAACCCTGCATGATCTGCACATGTACCCCAGAACCTAAAGTACAATAAAAGAAAATAAATAAAGTTTGTTTGTGTTGGATGCATTGGCTCATGCCTGTAATCCCAGCACTTTGGGAGGTTGAGGTGGGAAGATAGCTTTAGACCAGGAGTTTGAGACTAGTCTGGGCAACATAGTGAGACCTTATCCCTACAAAAAATTTCTAAAAATTAGCCAGGCATGGTGTAGTCCCAGCTGCCTGGGAGGCTGAGGCAGGAGATTGTTGAGCCTCCTGGGTAGCTGGGATTAAGCCACCATTCCTGGCTAAGGAGTTCAAGGCTGCAGTGTGCTATCATTGTGTCACTGCACTCCAGCCTGGGTAACAGAGTAAGACCCCATCTCAAAAAAATTGTATTTACTCTGAAAATCTTAATAATATTTTCTTTTGATGTCTAAAATTAATTAATCTTCTCTCTACTATTTAATTCTCACCCCTTCTCAACCTGTCTTCCACCACCTCTAATATCGTTATCAATAGAGATTTTATTCTCAGTTTGTTGTCTAATTTTCTTTCAGTCAATTAATTAATTAGACTCAACTATAAACTTTACTGATTTCTTTGTACACTGTGGTTTGTTAGAGCCTAATAGTCTTGAATTATTATTTTAGTTTATTTTACCCTAAAGCTTGACTGATATTTTGGCTTGGTACAGAAATGTAAATTTAATATAATTCTATCTCAAAATTTGATGATATGTTAAAAAAAAAAAAAAAGTCAGGTGCCAATATGATCCTTACTCAAAAAAAGTCAGGTGACGATTTGATCCTTTTTCTTTTGCAGGGAACATTTTTTTTTCGTGGAAGTTTTTAGGGTTCTATCTTATTCTTGGAACCCTGAATTTCACAGAGGAGATAAATTTAATTGCAATTTCGTTCTGTTATTCTGCTTAGTATTTGTGGATCCTTTCAACCTAAAGGCCTGACTTTTTTCTTTGGTTTTTGAAAATCACACAATCCACCTGTGTTGTTACATGTATCAATAATCAATAATTTTTTTTTAACCGTTAAGTAGAATTCTATTGTGTGGATGTATGCAATTTGTTAATCTGTTCACCAGTTGTTGGACATTTGAGTTGTTTCCAGTTTTTAGTGATTATAAATAACAGGTTTTTAAATGTGAACATATATCTTAATTTTTCCTGGGTAAATACCTAGGAGTAAATTGCTGGGTCAAGTGGTAAGTATATGCTTAACTTTATAATAGTCTGCCAAAATGTTTTCCAAATGTCTGTGCCTTTTAAAAACGTTATTTTGAGATAACTGTAGATTCATATGCAGTTGTAGGAAACAATGGAGTTTTCCCACATGCCCTTTATACAATAGTAACATCTTGTAAAACTATAGTGTAATGTAACAACCCACAGACTGATATTGAAGAAGTCAAGATACACGACAGTTCCATGCCGTGAGAGTATCTCACACTGCTTCTCCCACACCTATAGCCCTATGACAATCACTAATCTATTTTCCATTTCTATAATTTTCCCATTTAAATACTGTTACATAAATGATAATTTATGTAACATTGTTATCATTTGTTAACCAATGATTGCATTATTATTAATGTAACACTCCTAAAGGAGTGAAGGCCGAGGCAGGTGAATCATTTGAGGTCAGGAGTTCGAGACCAGCCTGGCCAACATGGCGAAACTCCATCACTACTAAAAATACAAAAATTAGCTCAGTGTAGTGGTGCACACCTGTAGTACCAGCCATTTTCCTCAGCTGTTAAATTTATGAAGAAAATGTCTGTAGTATTCTCATACTATTTTTTTTTATGTTTCCAGGATCCATAGGAATATTCCTTCTTTATTCCTGATACTGGTAAGTTATGTTTTTCTCATATTTATATTGACATTCTTGCTAAAATTTATTAATTTTTCCAAAGAAATAGCTTTTTGTTTCATTGATTTTCTCTGAAAAATACAATCAACGATCAGAATCTCATTGGCATATATATAATACTCCACCCAAACAACCCCAACAAATACAAAAGAATTTAAATTAATTTATTTCTTCTCATTTACTTGTTCAAAGGCTAGAACTTCCACTTACTGTGCTCAATAAAGGTGTCCAGGAAATAATTTTGCCTTAATTCTGGCCCTAGATGGAAAGTATTCAGTCTTTTGTCATAAGTATAATGTTATCCCATTTTCATTTTCATTGTTGTCTGCTCTGATATTTATTATTTCCTTCCTCTGCTTTTCTGGGGGTTTATTTTGCTCATCTTAGTTTCTTGAGGTAGATTATTGATTTGAGACATTTCCTCTGTTTTAATGTGTGAATCTAGTGCTATAAATTTTCCCTAAGGACTGTTTTAGCTGCATCCCATTTATTTTGATATGTTGTATTTTTATTTTTATTCAGTTCTGTCCTTAAAAAGTTCAGTTTCTTTTCAGGCTTCCTCATTGACTGATGGATTATTTAGATTATTTGGAAGTATGGTATTTAATTTCCAAGTGTTTAGAAATTTTCTTGTCTTTCATCTTTCTCTTCTCTTCCTTTTCTGATTTCTAGTTTGATTTTGCTGTAGTCAGAAGGCATACTTTGGATAATTTAAATTCTTTTATATTTTTTGGGGTTTGTTTCATGGCTCACAGTTTGGTTTATTTTGGTGAATTTTCCATAGGCCCTTGGAAAAAAATGTATATTCTGCTGTTGTTTGGTGGAGTATTATATATATGCCAATGAAATCCTGATGATTGATTGTATTTTGCAGATCATTCTATCCTTGCTAGTTTTCTGTTCAGTAGTTCTATCAAATGCTGAGGGTCTCAAGTCCCCAGAGATAATTATGGATTTACCTTTTCTCTTTTCAGTTCTGTCATTTTTTTTTGAGACAGAGTCTATCTTTGTCACCCAGGCTGGAGTGTAGTGGCATAATCTTGGCTCACTGCAACCTCCACCTCCCAGGTTCAAGAGATTGTCTTAGCTCAGCCTCCCGAGTAGCTGAGACTACAGGAGCATGCCACCAGGCCCAGCTAATTTTTGTATTTTTGGTAGAGACGGGGTTTCATCATGTTTGCCATGCTGGTCTCGAACTCCTGACCTTGGGATCTACCCTTGGCTTCCCAAAGCATTGGGATTACAGCATGGTTACTAGGATTACCAGTAACCATGCTGGCTAGCTCTGTCATTTTTTGTTTCATGTGTTTGAACCTTTGTTATTTGGTGTGTGCACATCTATGATTGTTATGTCTTCCTGGTGAACTGGCACGTTTGTCATTGTGTAATGCCCTTCTGTCTATAGTAACTTTCTTTGGTCTGATGTCCACTTTTTTGGCTATTAATATGAGCATTTTTTCTTTTTAGAAATTAATGTCTTTATGATATATAACTTTTCCTATTCTTTTATTTTCAACATACTTATGTTGTTGAATCTGAAGTGAATTACAAAATTAACAACTTATAGATGGGTTGTGATTTTTAAATTCACTCTTCTAATCTCTTTTAATTGGTATATTTAGGCTACTTACATTTAAGGTAATTATTGATATATTAGTCTTGAGCCTGACATTTTATTTTATTTCATTTTCTATTTTCTCTATTTCTCCATTCTTGCCTTTCTATAGGTTACTTGAACATTTTTAAGAATTTTATGCTGAATTATTGATAGTGTTTTGGGGTATATAATTTTGTATAGTTTTCTTAGCTGTTGCTGAAGATATCATAATATCAAAATGTCTACTAATAATAACATTTTGCAACTTTGAGTAAAGTGTGGAAATTTTCTTACATTTAGTGCCTCCTTTTTTAAAAAATTTCCACTTTTAAATGCAAATTGAAACCATAATGCTATACCACCTCACTCCTGCAAGAATGGCCATAATCAAAAAATCAAAAAGTAATAAATATTGGCATGGATGTGGTGAAAAGGGAACACTTTTACACTGTTAGTGGGAATGTAAACTAGTACAACTGCTATGGAAAACAGTATGGAGATTCATTAAAGAATTAAAAGATCTACTGTTTGATCTAGCAACCTCACTACTAGGTATCTACCCAGAGGAAAAGATCCATTATTTGAAAAAGATACTTGCACACACATGTTTATAGCAGCACAATTTGCAATTGCAAAAGTACGAAACCAGCCCAAATGCCCATCAATCAAAAAGTGGATAAAGAAAATATGATATACACACACACACACACACACACACACACACACACACACATACATACGTACACATGTCATTTAATAAGTACTCAGCCATAAAAAGGAACAAAATAATGTCATTTGCAGTAACCTGGATGGAATTGGAGACTATTATTCTAAGTGAAGTAAGTCAGGAATGGAAAACCAAACACTGTATGTTCTCATTCATATGTGGGAGCTAAGCTATGAGGATGCAAAGGCCTAAGAATAATACACTGGACTTTGGAAACTCAGGGGAAAGGGTGGGGGTGGTGAAGGACTACACATTGGATATAGTGTACTCTGCCGGGCTGATGGGTGCACCAAAGTATCAAGAATTTGACTACTGAAGAACTTACTCATGTAATGAAACACAACCTGTTCCCCCAAAAAACCTATTGAAATAAAAAAAATTTAAAAAAGAAATTAAAAAAATATTTCCACTTTTAAATATTATTATCTTGTATGACAGATGGTGTCAGGAGCTTTTGTTTCAATCATCACATGTGATTTAGAAAACTCATTAGGAGAAGGAGAATCTGTTGTGTTTATTCACATTCTAGTCTTTCCATAGTTCTTCCTTCTTGAATATCTGAGATTTTTAAATTATTGTTTCCTTTCTAGTTGAAGAAATTTGTTCAGCTGTCCTTTATGAATAAGTCTGTTAGCAATAAGTTCTTTTAGTTTTACTTCATCTGAGAATTCTCCTTCATTCCCAAAGGATAGTTTTGTTGGGTATAGAATTTTCTCTTCACAACTTTTTTTCTTTCAGCACTTGAGAAATGTTCTGGTACTTCCTTCTGGACTCCATGGTTTCAGATGAGAAATCGTCTGCCATTTAATTTGGTGTTTTCTTTGGTAACACGTAGGTTTCTCTAGCTGCTCTTGAGACTCTCCTTTGTCTTTAGTTTTCAGAGTTTTAATTATGATGTGAGTTGGTATGACTTTTTTGATTTTATATTATTTGTTTGCTACCTTTTTGAATCTGTGGGTTTATATCTTTTGACAAATCTAGGAAGATTTCAGCCCTATTTCTTTGAATGCTCTTTCAACCTCACTCTTTTTCTCATCTTCTAGTACTATAATAATAGCAGTGTTGCACCTTTTACTGTTGTCCACAGGTCCCTGAGTCTGTTTGTTTTTTTTATTCTATTTTCTACATTTTTTAGAATAGATGAATTTCATGGTCTATTCTCAAGTTCACCAGTTTTATTTTCTGTTGTCTCCATTCAATATTAAGCCCATCTAGCAGTTTTCTATTTCTATTATGGAATTTTTCAATTCTATAATTTAGTTCCTTTTAATAAATTATGTTTCCTTACTGAATTTTACTGATTTTTACAATATTTCACTTGTTTAAAGATAATATGTAATTGCTTGTTGAACCACTTTTATGATACTTACTTTTAAAACCCTTGTCAGTTAATTTTAACATCTGACTCATCTCAGTGTTGGCATCTATGAATTGTCTTTTTTCACTCAACTTGTGATTTTGCTGGTTCTTGGTACGATGGGTGACTTTCGATTGTATCCTTAACATTTTGGATGTTATTTTAGGAGACACTGGTTCCTATTTAAATCTTTCATTTTAGCAGGCAGTCACCCTGTTTAGATTTGGCATGCAGGCCCTGGCCTACTTTTAAGGGCTATGGTTCCAATGACAGTCTAATTTTCAAAGCCTATGTGGTGTTATTTTGGTCTGCTTGGTTTATCTCTTGTGACTGAGGCTTTCACTGGTCCCTGCTGGTGCTTGAATGGGAAGAAGAAGCTTCCCCAGGCTGAGCCATCTGGTAAATCTTACTGGGGAAGGGTCTCTGATAGACAGAGTGCACTTCCCAGGCTGCCTGCTTATGTGATGGGTTCACCCCTTGCCAGTGGGGGGATGGAGAGAGCTTCCTGGACCATATGGTTGCTATGTCTGGCTCCCCCTTGCCAATGGCCTTGTGGCTTCATGGTATGTCTGAGTGGAAAGGAGAAATTAAGGTCTTATGGGGGAAGGAGATGTCTTGTTCATGTAGAGCAACATATTATGATGTGACCCCCCCCTTGCAAGTGCCTTTGGGGGATGGGCATTGCACAGTGTCTCTGGGTGGGAGACAGGAATCTCAAGCCCAGCCAACTCAGTTAATTTTTAATCTTTTTTCTGTAGCTTGCCCCCATGTATTGCGGGTAGGGGAGCTGGCCTGTTCTGAGTGAAGGCTCAGATCATCTGGGTACTGTCCTGTCTCTCTAGAGCACATATTCATGAACAATATCTCTCCTGCAGGCCAGTGCCTGTCTGTAAGGTTGCTTAACACATTGACCATGGAAAGGCAGTGGTTAGGGGTAACCCACCTGGCTTCTGCTGCAATAGTTGCTCAACCAATGCACTGCAGGTGCTGTGGGGTCACCCCATCCAAACTTAGCACATCCTTGGTGCACCTTCCACCATTTCTTGTGCTTCTTTTCTGAATGTGTGTTTTGCTTTTCATGCCTCTGTTCTACCAAGAACAACCTTCCAGTATTCTAGTGCAGTTTAGAATAATATACATATATATTCTTCTAAATATATATATTATATATAATACATATTCTTCTAAATGTATGTTTTACATATATAATATATATTCTCCTAAATATATATAGCTGATAGCTGAAATATATATTTACCTAAATACATATTATATGTTCTTCTCTCTATAAAA
Source organism: Ateles fusciceps (assembly GCA_036589455.1). Taxonomy (NCBI): domain Eukaryota; kingdom Metazoa; phylum Chordata; class Mammalia; order Primates; family Atelidae; genus Ateles; species Ateles fusciceps. The sequence goes on from JAZHEH010001828.1 coordinate 3,132,647, forward strand.
TGTATTACATTAATATAAATATATATATTTAATTTCTAAGGATTTTGAGAGTAGAAGTTTAGCTTATCATCTTCATTTAGTCTTTTTTGTGATCTGTGTTTTCTCAAATTTTCTAAAATAAACATGCATTACTTTATAATCAGTAAAACCCACTAATATGACTTTAACTCTTTTTTTTTTTCATGGCTGTGTGTTTAGCATTATGTTATGGATAAGTATTCAGTGGCCTCTTCTTGGGGAGATTACAGAGAAGTAAAAATGTGTGCTCTTTGGAAAAGGTCTCTCAAGTGGTGGAAGGTGTACCTACCCTCGTAGGGGTGCGAGGATGGGGGCCCCAGCTGCAGAGCTAGGTTTAGCTTCTGCGAGGGTGTGTGCAACTCTGGAATGTTGCTCCAAGTTCTCACAGGAGGGGCGAATCCTTTCCCTTCTTAAATTGCTAGTGTGTGCAAAATGCTAACGCTACACATTTAAGTGACGTATAGATCAGAACAGAATCATAGCTTGATGACATAAATTAAAGTAATTATATTCATTAGCATGATAAAAAATATGCAAACAAATGTTTATTAAATGCAACCATACATCAACTCCAAAGGCTTTGGCGTTGTTTATGTCTTTGTTGCTCCAGCATTTTGTCAAAGGTGGCCTGTCATGCTGAACCTAATTGACACTAATAGCAGTGGAGGGAGGAGGAGCCAACCTAGAATAGCACTTGGCTGTGCGAGCCGCGGAGAGTTGGGGATTTTGCTATCAGGCCTCATGAGTGTTCCATAGCAGGCCCCGATAGAGGCCTGGGCAAGGAAGTCTGATCTCCTTACATTTAATGGAAGGAGGGCTACCACCTCATTAGCACATTTGAGGATGGGCACAGAAGGGTCTGGAGGTCACTTCCTCTTATCAGCACCTGATACAATCTCTGCAACTCAAAGGGAACCCCTTTCTGAATGGTTGGAAGTGTTTTTTCAAGCTGCAGGTGACTCTCTGGCAAGTGAAAGCCCTTGCCCGTTCTGGAGATGGGAAAGAGGCTATGCTAAGGGAGGCTGCTGTACCTCCCTGTTGAGTTCTTGCTGGGGGCCCTGGTGGGCTGCTCTGATGAGGCATCTCATTTTTGGCCAGGAAGTATGTGAATCATATCTCCAAGCAGAGCCACAAAAAGAGCCAGGTTCCTTAGCTTTGATGCTCAGGCTTGTGGAGATGCTGGCTTTGGCCTTGAAGGCTCATGCATCCCAGGGGGTCCCCTGCTCTTTGTACACAGACCCAGCAGTTACTGACACTGTTTACAACAGCTGGGTGGTTGTTTAGAAAGGGCCGGCCTGGGTGCAATTGAATAGTCTGTCTGTCCATCCAGCCAACATATGTTGAGTGTAGCTCAAGGTGGAGAGTGAGAAATACCAGCGAGTGGCAGAGAAGGGGATGTGGAGGAGGTGTGAGTGGGAGAGAGGGTCCAGGACTTTAGATTGAAGCTGGCAGTTGCCCTCTCATGACACGATATATACTTTTGTACCCCCTAGCTTATACTTGGGGTTCTGCAAAAACCTCCAGCAGGAGGATTTGGCTCTCATTGTTGACAGATTGGACTATCATTTACTTTCCTCCATTCTTTGTGAGCCTAGTTTATCTCCTGCATGAAAGGGGCAAGTGAGTGATTTAAGCCACATCTTGGTTTGGCCTTCCTTAGCTCTTTTTGATTGTTTTTTTTGAGATGGAGTCTCGCTTTATTGCCAGGTTGGAGTTTGGTGGCGTGGTCTCAGCTCACTGCAACCTCTGCCTCCCGGATTCAAGTTATTCTTCTGCCTCAGCCTCCCAAGTAGCTGTGACTATAGGTGCCCGCCACCATGCCCACTAATTTTTGTATTTTTAGTAGAGACAGAATTTCACCATGTTGGCCAGGATGGTCTTGATTTCTTGACCTCATGATCCGCCTGCCTTGGCCTCCCGAAGTGCTGGGATACAGGTGTGAGCAACCTCACCTGGCCAGCTCTTCTTGATATTGATGACCAGCAGCCTGCAGTGTTAACTTTGCAGGTGTCACCACTAGTCCACCTGACTTATAAAGGAAAACAAGATGTCACAGAGCTTCTTCTCCCAGGATTCCCATTGTTCCTTCCATCTCCACATGGCGTCTCATAACTCAGTGCTTTGGGGAGGCTTGTGCTAGGGCACGCTTCAGGGGAGTGAAGGAAGTGGGAAGTGGAGATGCTGGTGTTTTCAAGGTCAGCAGCAGCACCTGCTAGGAGTACATGGTCTGGGGTCTCTGTGGTGGCCACCCAGGGAGCAAGGAGAGTTTGGCTGGCCTGCCCTGGGCACCTCGGGCCTGGCCACTGCAAATCCCTGTTTCTCTCTCCCCCCCCAAGAAAGGGAGGCTATGTTATTTATTTCTGTGGGGTGGTTTATGTTGGGAGGGAGAGACAGACGTTAAGAAAACAAAGAAAGCCATAGCACTTTGTCCCCGAGCCAATGGTGATCAATTCTGTATACTTTACTGCCTTGTCCATGCTTGGGGGGATAGATATTTCAAGCCATTTCAATCAAAAGTGGTGCCACTCTGAACTCTAAACAAAGGCCTAGGTTTATTTTTTTTTCTGGCAGTACAATCCTCAAAGATTACAGTTGCTGAAACATTTTTAGCCACGTCAACATTCCTTAGGAAATACAAATATGGGCATTATTTCATGGAGATGGCACCGGGTAATATAATAAAATGGATTTATTTCATCTTAATTTATTTAAAATGTGCATAGACAGAACTGGGATAAAATCCATGAGATGAAATATCTCGTTTGCATGAATATATTGAAAAATTCAGCCACCTTCGAAGCCAAAAAAATATGCCACTTTTTTTTTTAATCCTCAGAATAATAAGAAGAATAGGTGCTCTTTTTAAAACAAGAAAATATAACCTTGACAGAGAGAAGTGATTCATGTCCCATGGTCCCCGTGAAGGTGTGAGGGATGAGTGTGGATGTAGCCCGTGTTCTGGGTTGAGGGATTGGGAGGGGAGAGAGAGACGAGAGAGGGAGGGAAAGATACAAGACTGTGGTTTTACACAAGAGGCTGGTCTGGCCTTCGAGGGAGGAAGGCAGTGTGGGTGGGCTCCATTTTCTGAGGTGGTGGTCACCAGGGGTGCAGTGTCAGTCCCAGGGGCTCCCAATTCTGGACTCTACAAAGTCTCAGAATCATCTGATGGTGGCAAATGTTGCAGGGACTGAGACTGGCGGTCACACAGCCTGCCTCTGCGACTGCAGGATCCTCACCATGTACCACCTCCGCCCCCCAGGGCTCCTGCGTCCAGGATGCTCTGTGAATACTGCACTTATCCATCAGGTTAAAAGCCTGAGGACCTGCAGCTCACTCTGCTCCTCTCAGCATACCAGCTATGTGGCTTGGACACAATTTTCACTCTCTGGCCTTTATGTAAAGCAGCATAAGTAGAGACTGAATCTGACAGCTTGGGTTCAAATCTCTACCACTTATGAACTGTGTGATCTTGAACGAGTTTAACCTCTCTGGGCCCCAGCCTCAACCTCAAGTTCATTTGCAAAATGAACTTGATAGTGAAATTTACTACCTATGGGTGTTAGGAATTTTATCTGCAATGATCTTGAAAAGTATTTAGAATACGCCTGACTCATAGTTCGCATCCAATGAATGTTAGTTGTTAAGTTTTCTAATTAACCAAATGGAAATAATATTTTCATCTCATCAGATCAGTAGCTGCTATTATTGTTTGATATAAACAAATGCTTTCAATTTATTGCTTCTGTGTCCATAAACTTCTGGAGAGAAGAAATGACGAATGCTTGCAGAGGTATCTGGTAATGAATGTGGGCTGAGTCTTTTTAGGTGTCTTAGTCTCTCAGTCCAATTCTCATCACGTCATGGGGTATGTGCCTGCTGGCGTCTCTTACAGGTCAGTGCTTTGGGGAGGCTTGTGCCAGGACACGCTTCAGGGGAGTGAGTTGCCCAGTGGGGCTGGCTCTCCAGTCAGTGTCAGCCAGGACTGGGCAGTGGTTGCTGGCCAGTCGCCCCTGGGAACCCCAAATCTGGTGTCTGCTACTTTTACCCTCCTGCACACTATCTAGTCCCTGGACTGAACTGCTGAGGATGAAAGAGCTGTTTCTGAGAAATAAAATGGATTTATTTTATTTAAAATGGTGAATCACAAGCCTCAAGTCCTCTCATGGAAGAGCCACTCTGTCGTCCAGGCTGGAGTGCAGTTGCGTGATCTCAGCTCACTGCAGCCTCCACCTCCTGTGTTCAAGCAATCCTCCTGCCTCAGCCTCCTGAGTAGCTAGGATTACAGGTACATGCTGCCACGCCTGGCTCATTTTTGTATTTTTAGTAGAGAGGGGGTTTCACCATTTTAGCCTGGTCTCAAAATCCTGACCTCGCAATCCACCCGCCTTGTCCTCCCAAAGTGCTGGGATTACAGGTGTAAGCCACTGTGCCTGGCCCCTTCATTTTATTTTTCACCCTAGTCTGGGAGAAAATCCAGCCACGTCATCACTAGCTTTTGACAATTTAGACCATAGATAGGGGGTCCCTTTGGACCTACATGGTAGCCACAGCATTTGGGAAACAAAAATCAATGAGGGGGAATTCCCACAGCTCTGTGTTGGGACTTGGGGTTGGAGGGATGGCTGCAGAGTGAGTTGATTGTGGCTCTGAAGGATGCCACAGTCTAGGGTTTCCAAGGCCAGTGTCCTGAGGCTCCCTGGCTGCCACGTCTTCACTCTGCTTGTGGGCAAACTCCCTGTGCCTGGGAGCTGCCTCCTAGGACAGGTTCAGCGCAGGTCCCCTGTCTTTCAGATGCCTGGGCTGGGCGTGAGCTCTGCGGGGCACAGGGTCCCTCCATCAGAGATGGTGGGGAAGCCAGTGGTTTTCCTGGAGGATGTGCCTGACCCAGAACCTGCCGTTTACCCTGATGCTGCCCAATGGAGACATAGCAGCTGCCCTTGGAGACCTTTGCTTGGAGGCACAAGAAGGAACCAGTGAGCAGGAGGCTGGGACCCCTGCAGATAAACTCGGCATCCCAGCCGGGCCTGACATTTCCTTTGTTTTTTTTTTCTTTTCAGACAGAGTTTCGCTCTTGTTGCCTAGGCTGGAGTGCAGTGGCACAATCTCAGCTCACCGCAACCTCTGCTTTCTGGGTTCAAGTGATTCTTCTGCCTCAGCCTCCTGAGTAGCTGGGATGACAGTCATACACCACCATGCTGCCCGGCTAATTTTTTATTTTTTTTGGAGACAGGGTTTCTCCATGTTGGTCAGGCTGGTCTTGAACTCCTGACCTCAGGTGATCCACCCGCCCTGGCCTCCCAAAGTGCTGAGATTACAGGCGTGAGTCACTGCGCCCCACCAACATTTCCCTTTAACATCATCAAGCCCAATTCTAGGAAGTCTTGATCCTGGAGTCCCTGTCCAGCAGTGAACTTGCTGTCTCTGACCACAGAGGAAAATTTTTGTGCCTTGTCTGTGCTGCTAAGGAGTCTGGAGAAACTGCCTCCATCCTCATGCTCCCAGTTGCACCTAGTCAAATCCAGCTGGGACACAGGGGGCTGTCCCCTGGGGGAACTTAGACTCGCTGTTCACTGGGCAGGTCCTGTCAGGCTTGTAGAATGATCCAGGCGCCTAGGCTGAGTGTGGCTGGAGAAACCAAGGCCAAGGGAGGGAGCAGCCTTGCCCACAGCCTCATGACCAATTAGTGGCAGAGGCAAGTTCCCCCTGCCCCGCCCGGGGTCTCCTGTCTTCCAGTCTGCCAGGTGGGAATGGTGGGTGCTGGGGAGGAAACTAGCAACACAAGGAACAAAGACCAGGGCTTAAAAACTCCCTGTAATGTAATATAATGTAAATGTAGTATAATGTAAATGTTTCTTAGAACTTTAAAAATTATCATGCCATACAACATTTGATCTTGGATCCTATCTTTTTTCTTGGGTCTTGGGCTTCAAGGTGGATGTTAACTCTTGGTAGACATCAACTCTTGGTAGAATTGGGGCATATCACATGGGCCTCTGGGCTTCCCCTGCCAAAATCAAACTGAGAAAGCAAAAAATCCCTTTCGGTATCCTGCAACTCCCCCAGATTTTCTCAGAGAAACAGATCACAGCCAAGAGGCAGAGAAAATGAGAAGAGCCAGAACATTGACCCTGACCTTCTTAGGGCTGGTAATTTACTTAAGAGACTTAGGGGATGTTTCTGATAATGAGTGATTTTCAGTTGTGTCCAGTGTGGAGTGGAGTAGCTTGCTGTGGACCAGGTGGTCTGTCTGGCCCACCTGGGTGAAATTCTAGGACCTGTTTCTTATCCAGGAGCACGACGCTCAAGCCATCTTCCAGGAGACAGCTCTTGTTGCCTAGGCTTTGTGACACAGGCAAGGGGAGGAGAGGGCTGGCCTGTGAGGACCACATAGGCTGGGGAGGAGCATCAGGAGGGATGCTGGAGCTCCCTGACAACTGCCAGGGCAGCTCCACATGCCTGGGGGTTCTGTCCTGGGTGGCCCTGATTCTGGTTGCTTGGATGCCCTCTTTTCCTTATCTTCTCCCCTGTGTGGTGACAGCCATGGGACTCCAAAGCAGGTGTCTGCCTGCCCTGTTCTTTGTCAGGCGAATCTGATGAACACAAACAAGGCCCTGATCACCTGAACAGCGGAGCCCCTGGCAAACCTTCTGTTAATATCAGTTACGATGTCTCCCTATTGAGGTGAGACCCGAGTGAGGCTGGTGGCCAGGCTGGGTGGACAATGTGGTGTGATTTATGGAAAAGGACTCTGGGGCGGTCCAGGGCTCTGGGTGTGAATTCCATGCGGGGTTGCTTGGGGTCAGCCACTGCTAATGGGGAGCCTGCTGCTTTGACCTCTGCGGACAGTGGTGAGGGGTGTCCCCCGGATATGAGAAATCACTGCATTTTCAGTTCTAATCAGAGCTGCTGTTGGGCTCAGATTGATATGCACTGAGCCAGAGTGTTCTCCAGAACTTAATATTGGATTCTCTTCTCTTCTCTTCTCTTCTACACTGCTGTCTTGCCTGGTCTCATTCCTATCTTTTCTTTGAAAATACTTTTATATATAAACAGTTGTAAATATCTTAACTACAACTAAGATCTCCTATTTAAGCTCTGAGATCCCAAATCCAGCTACTTCCCTGGGAACTCCTTTCATACCTAAGGCATCCTCATGTCACATGTCCAACACTGAAACTCTTCAGCTTACCCCAAATGTACTTGCCCTCAGTCTTCCCCACTTCCAAGGATGGCACCTGTTTCTACTCTATTGTTCAATCTGCAAACCTGGCTCTTGTTCTTTTTTTTAAAAAAAATAATTGATTGAGGTGTATTTCACATAACATAAAATGAACCATTTAAAATGAACAATTCTGTGACATGCAATACATTTATAGAGTTGTACGACCATCACCTCCATGTAGCCCTGAAACATTCCCACATACCAAAATAAAAACCCAGGCTCATTAAGCAGCCACTCCCCATTCCCCCCTCCAGCAAGCCCCTGGCAACTGCCAATCTGAGTTACGTCTCTGTGGATTTACCTATTCCAGATATCTCATATGAATGGAATGACAATATGTGAACTTTAACTCTTGACTTCTTTCACTGAACATAATGTTATTGAAGCTGTAACATGTATCAGTACTTCATTTTTAGGGCTGAACATATATAAAACACAGTTATATTGGGGTCCCCAACCCCTGGGCCATGGACCAACCCCATGGCTTGTTAAGAACTGGGCTCCACAGCAGGAAGTGAGCAGGGGGTGAGTGAGCATTACCACCTGAGCTCTACCCCCTGTTAGATCAGCAGCAGCATTAGATTCTCACAGGAGCGCGAACCCTATTGTGAACCGAGCCTGCGAGGGATCTAGGTCTCATGTTTTTTTATCAGAATCTAACTAATGCCTGATGATCAGGGTTGGAACAGATTCATCCCAAAACCATCCACCCTCACCTTCACAGTCCGTGGAAAAGCTGTCTTCCATGAAACAGGTCCCGGTGCTGAAAAAGTTGGGGACCACTATACTATTATTTTATATATATATGGAAAAGTAAACTGTGTTTTATATATATTATATATACATATGTATATATGTATATTAAATATGTATGTATAATATATATTATTATACATATATATTATACATACACATACATTATACATATATACATTATACATATTATACATGTATACATATGTCTATACAATATACATTATACATGTATATATGTAAATATAAATAATATAAATATTAAAATAAATGTAATAATAGATAATAAATAAATAAAATAACACATAAATATAATGAATATAAATATAATAATATAATAAATATAAATATAATATATAAAATATATGTGTATAATATATAATACAGATATTTTATGTATTTATATATTATATATGTTATATGTTACACAGTATAGATACATAACATAACATTTTATTTATGTTATATATCTATAATACATATGCAACATATATATGTACTGTATATAACATATTATACATACATAATATATACATACACATATACATGCATACATATATAATATGTATATGTTATAAAATAATGTGATATGTATATTACCTATAATATATGCTACATATGAATTACATGATATATATGTATTATATGTGCTGTGTATATAGTATATGCTATATATATGTATTATAGGTAATATATAACAGTTTACTTTTCTGTTAATCTGTTATTGATAGAGCTGTACATCCATCTCTTAGTTATTGTGAAACACTATACATGTTTTTTGTTACTGTTAGTTACTGTGAAAAGTGCTGTGGTATCAGGAGTGTACATGTATTTGTCTGAGTACCTGTTTTCAGTTCTTTGGGGCATATACCTAGGAGTGAATTTACTGAGTCACAAGGTAATTCTATGTTTAACTTTTGCCACTGTGACTGTGCCATTTGACGTGTCCAGTAGAAGGAACGAGGCTTCCGGTTTCTCCACATCCCCACCGACACGTGCCACTTTCTGTTTACATTTGTTGGTGATGGCCATCCCATGGGCATCATTATAATTTTGCTTTGCATTTCTCTCATGACCGGTCACTGGACAGTTTTAATGTGCTTGTTGGCCATTTGTATATCTTCTTGGAGAAATGTCTATATTTGCATCCTTTGCTCATTTTAAAATTGGGATTTTTTGTCTTTTTATTGTTGAGTTGTAAGAGTTCTTTCTATATTCTGAATATGAGACCCGCATCGGATATGTGATTTTTGAATTATATCCCTGAAACAAGCCCCATCTTGATGTCTTTTTTTTTTTTTTTGAGACAGAATCTCGCTTAGTCACCCAGGCTGGAGTGCAGTGGCATGATCTTGACTCACTGCAACCTCTGCCTCCCAGGTTCAAGCAATTCTCTTGCTTCAGCTCCCCCAAGTAGCTGGGACTACAGGCACACACCACCATGCCCAGCTATATTTTGTATTTTCTCTAGATGTGGGATTTCACCATGTTGGCAAGGCTGGTCTTGAACTCCTGACCTCAAGTGATCCACTGGCCTCAGTCTTCCAAAGCACTGGGATTACAGGTGTGAACCACTGTGCCTGGTCTTTGGCTGCTGTTTCTAACCATTGTTAGCTCACCCAGCCTGCAGGGCCAATAGGAGACACCCTCATGCATGCACTTCCCTCTATCTTCACCCTTCATCTTGCTAACACCTTGGCCCAATTATTTCTCACCTGGATAATGCTGCAGTTTCTAATTTTGTCTTCTTGCCTCTACTCTTGTTGCCTTATAATATATTCTCTATCAAATAGCCAGAATGATCTTTTTTGTTTTGTTTTTTTAGAGAAAGGGTCTCATTCTGTCTCCCAGGCTGAAATGCAGTGGTGTAATCACAGCTCACTAGAGCTTGAGCCTCCTGGGATCAAGCCGTCCTCCCACCTCAGCCTTTGGAGTAGCTGGGACCACAGATGCATACCACCATATCTGGCTAATTTTTGTATTTTTTGTAGAGACTAAGTGCCATTATGTGGCCTAGGCTGGTCTCGAATTCCTGGACTCAAGCATTCTGCCCACTTCGGCCTCCAAGAGTGCTGGGATTACAGGTGTTAGCCACTGTGTCTGTCCAGAATGATCTTTACAAATATAAACTAGACAATGGCCTGCATATGCTTCGAATCCTCAGGACGATCCTGCCACATCTATAATAGGGTTAGGACCCCTTCACATGTCCCTGCTGTCCCTCTCGCCACATACCCTATTTTAGCTCTGATGTCCTTCCTTATATTCCCCCAGCACAGGGCTTTTCCGGCCTTGGAAGCTTTGAATGTGCTTCTCCTCTGCCCAGAGAGCTTATTCTTCAATGTGGACCTGGTGAGCCCCATTATCCTTCCCATCTTGGCATAAATGTCACCTCTCATGAAGGGCTTCCCCAGTCACACATTTAGATTAGGCCTTTCTCTCTCATGGGCTATCTCCTTACCTTATTAGCCCCTACTCCATGGGCTATCTCATAATCTTATTGGCCCTTATCTCATGGACTATCTCATAACTTCTTGACCCTTACCTCATGGGCTATTTCATAACTTTACTGACTCCTACCTCTTGGGCTATCTCATAACCTATTTAGCCCCTACTTCATGGACTATCTCATAACTTTATTGGCTCCTACCTCATGGGCTATCTCATAACCTATTTAGCCCCTACCTCATGGGCTATCTCATACCCTTATTGGTTCCTACCTCATGGGCTATCTCATAACATTATTGACCCCTACCTCATGGGCTATCTCATAACCTTATTGGTTCCTACCTCATAGGCTATCTCATAACTTTATTGACCCCTACCTCATGGGCTATCTCATAACCTTATTGGTTCCTACCTCATGGGCTATCTCATAACATTATTGACCCCTACCTCATGGACTATCTCATAACTTTATTGGCTCCTACCTTATGGACTATCTCATAACCTTATTGGTCCCTACCTGTGGGCTATCTCATGACCTATTTAGCCTCTATCTCTTGGACTATCTCATAACCTTATTAGCCCCTATCTCATGGGCTATCTCATAACCTATTTAACCCCTATCTCATGGGCTATCTCAAAACCTATTTAGCCTCTATCTCATGGGCTATCTCATAACCCTATTTTTTCATTCATAGTTTAAACAAGTCTTCTGGATACTGACCATGTGCAGGCATCCTGTGTTCAGCAGGTGGATATTGGTTTGCAAGACAGATAAGGTTCCTGCCCATTGGCTGCTGACAATCTAGCTCGAGAGACAGATAGGAAGAGTAAGTGCTAAGACCTTACTATGTTATGTGAAGAAAATACATGGGGTAAATAGTGTCAGTGGGTGGGGGAGGAAAGGAAGGGTGGGGAATCCACAGTTGGTTCGGGTGGGTCCCTGCAGAGGAGCAGAGAATGCATGTGTGAGGACAGGCAGCCTTCCCGAGGGAGGCAGAGAGCAGTGAGTGAAAGGGCCCTAGGCTGCGATCCACAAGCAGCTGAAGCCGTGGCTGTCTCCCCCGTGAAGGCAGTGCAGGTGCGCAGTGGGGGATGGGCAGCGTGCAGCCACAGTCTGGAGTCAGTGCTGTTTCCTTGCCTGCAACGTCTGCATTCTACACTGAGAGCTTCATGGGTCACATACCTACTTTACCCACTACCGTGACCAGCTCCTAGCAAGTGCCTCCCCCCGAGTAGGTGTTGAATAGATGTTTATGAACGCTGAATGAATATTATTTTTATGAATGAGATTAGCTCGATCTGTGTCTCCTTTCTGTGTTTACATTAACCATGTTCTGACTGAGCCCTTTTGTTTTCCAGCCATGCCAAAGACAGATTCGAGCTCAGTTCTGGCTGAATGATGGCAGATTTCGATTTGGAATAGTCTGCATTTCATCCAGGAGTCACTGATGTGCCTCCCACTTCTCCCGGGGGATTGCTGGCTTTACAACAACATATACCAAGTCTTCAGAATCTTCTAGAAGCTCAATAACTATTCCTACCCAAAGCCTGAATGCTATTCCTGAGTCAACAGCTGGGTTTGCCTTTCTCCCCCAGTTGTCCTGGCTGCCGGGGGCCATGGTAAGGGAAACTTTACACAGTTCCACTTCTGTGTAGCTGACGAGGAGGTTGTTGGGTTTATGCAAGGGGGTGTCTAGACAGATCCATCTTTTCTGCATTCGATGTGGAATCTTTGTTAGGCACAGGGGACCCTGGGTGAAGCTTGAATCCAAAACAGCTTCAGCAGACGCAACCCTTGCCAGGGAAGTCTGTGTCGTAATGAGATCTTCATGTTGATGGGATCTTTTTTAACCCTGGGCCAACCTGGTTTTTTTCCACATGAAATTAATTTATTGGCTGTTCCACTTAGACGTCATTTGGCTCCCACTGCTGCTTGTACGGCCTGGCCTCTTTTGGAAAAGCCTTATTGTTTTTAAGAACCAGTCACTTGTGATTCTTCTGCGTCATTTAACTCAGTGGAGTCCCTTGGCTTCTTTGGGGGGGGGAATGACAGCCTTGGAGCGTGTGTGCCCTTGTGTACCTGTGTGCACACACACCTGCTAAACAAGGCTGCACAGGTGTGATGTGAATTGCAACTGGAGACAGACTGGGAGGCTATGGTGGGCCGGTGGCATAATGTTGATAGGTGTGTGAAGAAAAAAAAACAATGGCCGGGTGTGGTGGCTCAAGCCTGTAATCCCAGCACTTTGGGAGGCCACCCAAGGTCAGGAGTTCAAGACCAGCCTGGCAAATGTGGTGAAACTCTATCACTACTAAAAATTCAAAAATTAGTCAGGCGTGGTAGTGGGTGCCTGTAATCCCAGCTACTCAGGAGGCTGAGGCAGAAGAATTGCTTGAACCTGGGAGGTGGAGGTTGCACTCTAGCCTGGGCAACAGAGCAAGACTTCCATCTCCAAAAAAAAAAAAAAAAAAGATTTGAAAAATATACCTTGGGCTGTCTCTGCATTCAGAATTACTTGGACCCAAGCAGTAGCTCAGCCTGTAGTTCAGAGGGTGTGCTCAGTGTTGGAATGGGATTTGAATCCTACATCCCCTCCGTGTGATCCTGGACATGTAACACAATCTCTGGGCGTGTAACACAATCTCTCTGTGCCTCTATTTTCTCACTTGCAGAATGAGGGTAATGAAAGTCCCTTATGGACTTGGGGGGTGGATTAGATGTGTCATTATATATCAAGGGCTTGCAAAGAGCACATGGTAGACACGCCATTCGTGTCAGCTGATGGGGTCACTGTGACCTCTCCATGATGTTTTTCTTTCTGATGGGTTATTCACAGCATTTGGTAAAAAGGCCTTCCCCACGCCTCTCGTACCCGTTGATCTAAGTAGGCTAGATGTTGGATATTTATTTATGTTCCATCTGGCTCCCAAATGAGTCACCACAGGATTCTCGGGGGCTGTGCCGAGCAGACCCTTGCAGTTTCCCGTCAGCATGTGTGGTCTGTCCTCTTACACGACTGCCCACCGGCCTCTCCCTATTTCGGAATCAGCCTTGTGTGTGCATGCATGTACTCCTGCCTCCCCCACGTCCACAGCCCTGGATCCTACCCACTCCTCAGGACCTGATTTAAACCCTGCCTCCTCCATGAAAGCCCCAAGCTCCAGCTGGGATTTGCTCTGCTCCCACTTTGCTCTGAAGTTATCCCTGGAAGGCAGAACTTGGTGAGGGTCTCGGTCTTCCTAGATTTGCCTAGGCTGCCAGCAGGGGCTTCTCCCAGAGGCTTGGTCTGTGTCTGTTAAATGGAACCGTCAGGGTCACCTTGTCATGTTTGCTGAATTTGGGGCCACATCCATTTTGAAAAGAAGTTTCTTGCCACCAGGTTTTTAAAATGCCCTTTTAATACTTTTATTCACTTTAAAAATTCAATGCAGTAAAAGTCTCTCTGTTTGGTATACTGTTCTATGAACTTAGAAGCAAATGGCCCCATAATCACCACCACAATTAAGACACTGAACAGGGCTGGGGCGGTGGCTCACATCTGTAATCCCAGAACTTTGGGAGGCCGAGGCAGGCGGATCACCTGAGGTCGGAGTTTGAGATCAGCCTGACCAACATGGTGGAACCCTGTCTCTACTAAAAATACAAAAAATTAGCAAGGTGTGGTGGTGGGCGCCTGTAATCCCAGCTACTCTGGAGGCTGAGGCAGGAGAATTGCTTGAACCTGGGAGGGGCAGGTTGCAGTGAGTCGACATCGTGCCATTGCACTGCAGCCTGGGCAACAAGAGCAAAATTCCATCTCAAAAAAAAAAAAAGATACTTAACAGATTCATCAATCCCCAAATTCTCTTACTACCCCTTTGTAATCAGCCTTCCCCATATCCCTAACTTCTTGTAACTGATGCTTCCTCCCTCCCTCCCTCCCTCTTTCTCGCTTTCTCCCTTCCCTTCTCTTCCTCTCTTCCCTTTCCTTTTATTTTTTCTTTCCTTTCTTCCCTCCCTCTTTTCTTTCTCTTTCTTTCTTTCTTCCTTTCTTCTTTCCTTTGCTCTCTTTCTTTCTTTTCCTCCCTCCCTCTCCCCTCCCTTCTCTCTCCTCCTCTCCCCTCTCCTTCCCTCCCCTCCCCTCCCCTCCCCACCCCTCCTCTTCTCTCCTGTCCTTTCCTTTCCTTTTTCTTTCAAGCCAGGGTCCTGCTTTGTTGCCCAGGCTGGAGTGCAATGGCATGATCATGGCTCACTGTAACCTTGAACTCTTGGGCCCAAGCCGTTCTCCTGACTCAGCCTCCAGAGAAGCCAGAACTACAGCTGCATGCCACCACGCCCAGCTAATTTTTAAAAATTTTTTGTAGAGATGAAGTCTTGTTTTGTTGCCCAGGGTACTCTCTAACTCCTAGCCTAAAACAGTCCTCCTGCCTCAGCTCCCAAAGTGCTGGGATTACATGCATGAGCCACATGCCTGGCCTTGAGGTGCCTTCTAATCTTACAGTTTTAGCCTTTCTGAGGATGCCACAGAAATGGAATCACACAGTGTGTATTCTTTTGTGTCTGACTCTTTCACTTGGCATGACACATTTCAGATGCATGCATGGTGTTATGTGTATCAGTAGCTTTTTTTTAATGGCTGAGTAGTAGTCCATTATATGAATGCTTTACAGTTTATTTATTTCTTCACTAGTTGAATGATATTTCGGTTGTTTGCCCTTTTTTGGTGATTATGAATAAATGCACTACAAACATTTGGATTCAGGTTTTTGTGGGGAACATACATTTTCATTTCTGTGGACTATCATTTTTAAAAAAATTTTTTGAGACAAGGTCTCACTCTGTCTCCCAGGCTGGAGTACAGTGGCGCAATCTCAGCTCACTGCCGCCTTGGCCTTCCTGGCTCAATCCTCTCATCTCAGCCTCCTGAGTAGCTGGGACTACAAGGGTGTGGCACCACGCCCTTCTGGGGGTTATAATTTGTAAGAAACTGCCAAACTGTTGCCCCAAATGGTTGTACAATTCTGAACCAACAATGTATGAGATTTCCAGTGGCTTCCCATCATCATGAGCACCTGGTATTGTCACTTAAACAATTATTTTTAGCTAATCTAATAGCTGTGTAGTGGCATCTCATCATGGTTTTAATTCGCATTTTCCTAATGACTAATGACGTTGAACACCTTTTTAATGTATTTGTTTGCTATTTGTCTATCTTCTTTGGTTAAGTGTCTTTAAAAAGTTTTGCCTGTTTTTAATGGGTTGTTTGTTTTCTTATTATTGAGTTTTGGGAGTTCTTTACGGAATCTGGATTCCAGTCCTTTGTCAAACATGTGCTCTGCAAATACTTTCTTCTCATTTGTGGCTTGTCTTTTCATTCTTTTAACAGTGTCTTAGCAGAGCAGAAGTTTTTAATTTTGATGGAGCCCAATTTATCATTCCTTTTTTTTTTATGGATTGCGCATTTGGTGTCATTTCACCAGCTTTTAATTTTATTTTAATTCTCCTCAGCCTGTGAACAGCACTAGGGTGTGGTTTCCAGGCAGTTGCTGCGTGGAACCCGCTCTTCCCCCACTTCCTGCCCGGCCCCTCCAAAGCCCCCTCCTGGCTATTTCGGTCACTAGCTGGAACCTCTGGAAGGAGGGACACCGGCCCATGGATGTCACCCCTCTGAAGCCCTGGTGAAAGGTGTCGTGAAGGAGGACATCCACGGAGACTATCTCCCACCCACACTGTGCCCTGCTTGCCTGCCCTGACCCTCACTTTCTCAAGATGGAGATATTTTCATTCCAGAAACACTGTTGCTTTCATGGCCTCTTGGCTGGGGCTGATGCCAACCCCAGCTTGGAAACCGCAACCCAGGTGGCACTGAAGGAATTAAGAAACAGACACAGAGATAGAGTGCAAAATGTGGGTTCAGAGTAGGGCATCAGGGGACTCACAGCATTCCCAGCTGGGAGCCCAGAGCAGTCTCTGACCCACATTTTTATTCTTTACTTCCAGCGACAAGTTTAACAAGCGGATGCTCTGTGTTCTTTCATAGGTTAAAGATAAACTAACCAGGCAGCTAGTGTACGTTCACTGTAGGTTAAAGATAAACTAGAACGCACTCTTTCCGAGGGAACAAAGGAAAGCGTCACATATCCTGTGTTCAAAGAACTGGTTCATCTGGTGTGAGACATATTCATACTGGTTACTGTTTTGTAATGCTTTGAGCAGTTTTCTGCTTTTGGGGGAAGTTTTCCACTTTGGGGGGGGCCAGCTAGGTTTTCCTTGCTGCCACCTTCATCAAACAATATGATATATCACACACGTCAGGATCGTCAGAATTTGCTTTCAACAGGCTGATACAGTTCACGCCATGGGCTTCTCTGACTTTGAGGATCTAGAAACAAGGCTGAGGCACTGCCTTTTGCCATCCATAAGGGCTTTGGACTTAACGCAGAAAGTCCATGAACCTGCAGGATCTTTCTTCTCCTGAATCCCAGGACACTGAATGACCCCCTTGCTCATCTTTGCATTGCTTGGATAAGAAGGTGGGTCCCAGCTGCCTTATAGTCCATACACCCAGACAAGGGATTGTCAGTATGCAGCCCAATGGACCTGTCATTTGACCTTTGCTTTGATTGGGCTCCATTGCACTGGCCTCAAGAAAAGACAAGGCACCTGGGCATGGGTGGGGTCTTTCCATCTCTGCTGCAATGGAGCCAAGATGGAAGAAGTCACATCTACAGTTCTCTCTTTCTTGGGCAGGTTGCTAACTCCTGGTCTAAAGCCATCCTCCTGCTTCAGCCTCCCAAAGGGCTGGGATTCAAAGTGTGAGCTAGTGCTTTAATTCATGTTTCATCTTGGGGAGCCAGACGGAACATAAATAAATATCCAACATCTAACATCCTTGCATCAGTGCTTAGGGAAACTGGCATTAACTGGGGAGCTCTAGGGCCTGGACGCTGGGCTGTGGAGTGTGTTTGCCATGCCTAAGTAGAGTGGCTGTTGCCACTGGTGTGGCTGCTACTGTGACAATACTGTTAAAATATCAGCCATTCCTCCAAGACTTCACATGAGTCAGACTCTGCAGCTACAGTCGAGGCCTTGCCTAAGTGGCCAGAACCGGAATTCAGAATCTCACCCCAGCTGTGTATACACAAAGAAATTTCTTCCTTTGTGTGGCCTCGTCCCCCACCCCCACCCCCCCAGGACCGTCTCACATTATTCCTGGGGAGAGGTGTTTGCTTCAGACTTAGAGCACTCTTATCTCAGTTGGAGGCATTTTCCCCCGTCCAAGTCTCCAAGACAATACTGCAACTTGTAGTGGTTGGTGACCTTCTGCTGCGGTAATTCCCTCCTTTGGGCATTGAAATTGATTTTCTTCCTTGTGGCATGTAAAGATTCAAAGCGTGCCCCTTGCTCCAGGTCCCAGGAGAGTTCCCACATCAGCAGCTAAGTCGTGGACAAGGCCAGTGCTGGTTACCAGTGTGGGAGGGGGAGTGGGGGGTCCCTGTGCATCTGCCAGCTCCAGAGTCATACCTGTGTGCCCCAGGGTGGGAATTGGGTATGGAAACTGGGGGTTCTAGCTGGGGCAGCCTTTGCAGCAGCTTCCTTGCCAAACTGGATTTTGACAAAGGAACATCAGTGGACCCTCATCTTTTAGTGGTTGTTTCCTAGAAATTCTATATTTTTGCCAGTCCTCAGAGACCACCCTGTCGCCTTCCCTGACCCCAGGCTCTCCTGTGAGTGAGGAGAGTGACTGAAAGCATGTGAGTTCTGCCTCTATCCTATCCCCCTGTAGCTCCTCTGTCTCCATTCCCCACAGGCAGCTTGGTTAGGAGGCCCCTGTAACCAGCACCTCGATGTGTCCTTCCAGAAACCCATCTGTGCCACCTGCCAGTGCCCGTCCCCTGCCCGTTATGGCAGTCCTGACTCACGCCTTTCCTCCCCCAATCCTCAAAGGACTCCCCCCCCAGGGCTGGCAGAAATCCTAGCTCTTGGGGTATAGAGTGGAGGGGATTTAGCAGCAAGGGGTTGTCTTAGGCGCATCTCAGCCTCTGTTCTTTTCTGGAAGCTCTAAAGAGCACAGCCCTTCACCGTCTCCCCCTTCCCTTCCCATTCTTGCCCCTCCACTTCTTTCCCTCTCCCTGCCACAGTGATATTTCCAGAGGGCAAATCAGATCATGTCACTCCCTTGCTTAAAATGCCTCCTTATTTTCTTGGGCATAAAGCCTCCGCCTCTGAAAATCCCTCGTCAGTCTGCCCTGGGTTACGATGACCATTTCAAGGTCCCTGTTCTTTCAAAGCTACAACAGTGTCCTCCAGACATGCTGTCCACTTGCAATTTCCTGAAAGCCCTCCCTCCACCTCCCTCTGGCTCTTGTTTACAAGCTCATCCTTCTAGTTTCAGCCTCAGGGGTCTGCACTTGGTGGATCCGACCTGCTCACCTGCCCGCTCCAGGCCAGGTGCTTCTCCTCTGAGCTCATGGGTCGATGCCACAGATACTTCCTGCCAGCCTCTTATATGCCAGGTGCCATGCCGGTGGGGGAGACAGGGAAACAGGGCAACACAACCCACCCTCCCAGAGTTTCCATAGCAGGACACAGACAATGAACAGGCAAGTAAATAAAGACGGTCATGCAAGACTTTGAGATTTGCACTGGGGAAGCACATACACTGTGAGATTTGCACTGGGCAAAGCGCCTCTGCTGTGGTTGTCCCCTCTGAAACTCATGTTGAAATCTATTTATTTTGCTTATTGATTTTTTTGAGACAGGGTCTATGCTCTGTCATCCAGTCTGGAGTGCAGTGGTGCAAACATAGCTCACTGCAGCCTCAACTTCCTGGGCTCAAGTGAGCCTCTTGCCTCAGCCTCCCGAGTAGCTGGGACTGCAGCTACTGAAAAAATTGGTTGGTTAATGTTTCTAAGTTTTATTTTTTGTAGAGATAGGGCCTTGCTGCGTTACTCAGGCTGGTCTCCAACTCCAGGCTTGAAGTGATCCTCCTGCCTCAGCCTCCCAAAGTACTGAGATTGTAGATATGAGCCACGATGCCCAACCTCACACTGAAATTTAATTGCCATTGTGACAATATTAAGAGGTGGGACCCTTTAAGAGGCGATTAGGCACAGCCCTCATGAATTGATTAATCCTGAATTGCTTAATTCTGAATTGATTGATCCTAAATTGATTGATCCTTTTATCTTGTTAATTATTACGGAGTGGGCTCCTGATCAAAGGATGAAACTCAGCACTCATTTTTCTCTGTCTCATGTGCTTCTTTGCCCTCCGGCCATGTGATGATGCAGCACAAAGGCTCTTGCTAAATGCTGAAGCCATGCTCTTGAACTTCCCAGCCTCCAGAACCATGATAAATAAACTTACTAATTACCCAGTCTGTGGTGTCTGTTAAAGCAGCACAGAACAGACTGAGACACCCTCTGAGAAGAATATTGAGTGGGGGAAGAGTCTGGCCCCTTGACAAACTGGAAGGAAAGTGTTCCAGGCAGGGAGAATAACAGGTTCAAAGGCTCGGAGTTGGGCAAGAACTTGATGTGTCCCAAGGGGCACTGGAAGCAGAGTGAGCCTGGTGCATTTGAGACACAGAGGGGGTTATTCCAACTCCCTCTTTCCTCTATATACAAGACAACGTTCAATAACAATTCAGCAACGAAAGTAGTAATAGTAATGACCAGAAAAGAAACGTGGGCAGCAAAAAAATGTTTATTGAACTTTTTATATCTAATCGTGCCAGAAGAAAAAATTACAATAGCACAAAGAAAAATGCATAATAGATTAATCCTATTAAAGGCCATCCATGTGGACAGACTTATTCCCACGTATCTGTTGCAACAGTGAATAATGACATCATAGTTCTCACTTTGAGCCTTGACTTCTGCAAATTTGCCGATGGCTTTGACAACCTTTTTCATCTATACACATCCACTATTCACAATAGACAGATTTGTCAGCTTGTCTTCACTCATAGTTGGTTGAAGAACACTTCTTTATTAATTTTAATTTCAAAGAGTTTCTTTCATAAGAAACAACAGACATACAAATGGTTATGAAAGTCTTAAACGTGAGGATAATTTTGGCAGAGATGTATAAAAATCCCATCTAAAATATCTCCCCTAGTTGAAAACCACTAAAATATCATCACCAGAGATTCATCATAGATTCCTATTTTATTCAGTAAAAACTTTCAAGGTTTTTCTTCTTTTACAAAAACCAGGAAGAACGGTGGGATGAAGGTGAACCTGACATGACTGGCTCCATTGCTGTGGGCCATGTGCTCAGTCCTTGGTGAAAATGATCAAGGCTTTGAAGCTTTGCTCAATTTCTTCCGGCAATGTTAGACCCGCGTCTTTTGTCATTTATCCTTGCACTATTCTTCAAAATTTGATTCTTTTTCTATTTCATTGTCTATATATATATATACTTTTTTTTGGTATTTGTGTGCTGCATTGTTAATGATTTCCACCATTTCTTTTTTTTTTTTTTTTGAGATGGAGTCTCGCTCTGTCGTTCAGGCTGGAGTACAGTGGCACGATCTTGGCTCACTGCAACGTCTGCCTCCCAGGTTCAAGATTCTCCTGTCTCAGCCTCCTGAGTAGTTGGGATCACAGGAGTTTCTCACACCAGTAGAGATGGGGTTTCACCATGTTGGCCAGGCTGGTCTTGAACTTCTGACCTCAGGTGATCCACCTGCCTTGGCTTCCCAAAGTGCTGAGATTACAGGTGTGAGCCACCATGCCCAGGCTTTCTCCACCATTTCTGAGGATAGATCTTCAGGAATGGTTTTAAAGCTTGATGCTTCACTGGACATTGTTCAGGGAGATTCTGGTTGTTTGCAAATATTTTTTTGTGATGGACTAACCTCATCTATCACATCGTACCAGGATAAAAACCACAAAACGGCTCCACTGCTGTAAAATTTTATTTTTTTGATTTTCTTTTAGTTTTCAATTAACAATAGAAACTGACAAATTTCAATCTTGAAGACACTCTTAAAATTCAATAAATCATGCATGAACTAAAATTTGCACTTATCAAACAAAAAGGTAATACTATTTAGTTCCTTCTGTTTTAAATTTTAAACATGAATGAACTTCCCCCATGATCACTTAGGATGACAGAATTGAAGTCATCTACGTTCTGTTTCTTTACCTTTGCAATCACTGTGCTATCATTGTTTGTTTTGAATCTACTGTTTAAATGCAGGGATGTGTAGTTCCACTGAGCCTGGGGACAAGGACCATGCCCAAAGTGAACTTCAGCAATTCTGAGCTGTTATAAATTTATTCCTTCAACAAATGCATATGGTTGAGTCTGTGTATCTCAGGGACACATCTATAACTAGGAGTTATTTGAATTAAGTTCCATGTAGAAATCAATGTGTATTAAAATGTCAGTGATAAAAATGTGCTAATTTGAAGCTTGCATATATATAATTAAAACTCAGAGTAATGGGAGTAGTTGTTTAGAATCTAAACCAACAAGAGATTTGAAAGGAGTATTTTTTTTTTAAATCATGCATATTGTGTAGAATTGCTGGCACAGGGAGACAAAAAATGCTCTGTAGGCTTTGAATACCCTCACTCCTTGCATCTAAGGGGGTGGTTTTTCCCTGGCAGGACCACCAGTGCGACCTGCAGAGCAGCAAGTGAGGGGAGGAGTAGTGAGAAATGATGTAAAAGGGGCTCGTAAGAGCCAAGTACTCAGGGGTCTTGCAGGCCATGGTGTTGGGACGTGGCTTTTAGCTCAAGTGCAATGTGCTCTCGTAGTGCCAGGTAGACAGCCCTACCATTGAACATGGACAAGTCACCAGGACATTCCAAGGTAACACGATATCTTTTCTGTTTGACTGAAACCTCCCTAAGGGAAGGCAATGGGTTTCAGGTACCTTTGTAAGTCAGTGTTTTTCCCAACACTTACAAGAGACAAAACACACAGACAATAACGAGACCATATATAAGCTAGAACTCTGACCTACAATCAGCAGCAAAGAATCCAAGAAGTCAAACTCTTGTCTTTAGCAACCCATCCAGGATGCCAAATAACAACCCTTATAACAGTTGGCCTTAAATGGCAGGGACCTGAGGAATAACTGACAGTGTCCCTAATTGTTATCACTGCTTCTAACTTAGCACCACATAGAGAAAGCCAAATATGCCCACCTAAACCATCACATAGGATGTCTTGCTTCTAGTTAGCTGCCTACAGCTTCCCTCACCAACAGGACACACTGGAAGCCTTCCTTTTCTCCACTGTAAACTTTTCCCCACCCCCTCTGCCTGCCTTTGAGTCTCTGCCAAATGTGAGTGATGGTTGCTGACTCTCTTGATATAGCAAGCTCTAAATAGACAGCCTTTGCTTGTTCTCATTTGGATGGTCTTTGTTTATTATTTCCATGTCCAACTTACACAGTGCATGAGTGAGTGAATGGATGACAACCCTGCCATCCAGAAGCTGACCCGGCAAGGGATAAAGCTAAGGAGGGGGTCAGGTGCGGTGGCTCACGCCTGTAATCCCAGCATTTTGGGAGGCTGAGGTGGGCAGATCACCTGAGGTTAGGAGTCTGAGGCCAGCCTGGCCAATGTGGCAAAACCACGTCTCTACAAAAATACAAAAATTAGTGGGGCATGGTGGTACGCACCTGTAGTCCCAGCTACTCGGGAGGTTGAGGCAGGATAATCGCTTGAACCTGGATGGTGGGAGGTGGTAGTAAGCCGAGACCATGCCACTGCATTCCAGCCTAGGCGACAGAGAAAGACTGCATCTCAAAAAAAAAAAAAAAAAAGAAAGAAAAGAAACTAAGGAGGGGAAGATTAACAGCAACAGGGCTCACTGATGACTGAGACACTACAACTACAGGGAAACAGACAGGGCCCATCCTCCTGAGTGTCTGTCTGTTTATACTAACCATCTTCTCTGGATGCCTGCTCTTTTATAAACCTGGGATTCTCCTATGTAAAATCATTCCTAACGTGCATTTGCACTTAATGTGTGGTGAACCCCTCTCCACTTAGTTGTGTATCTTTCAAGGATGCAATTTTAAATGGTTGCATAGTATTCCATGAGGTCAAGTGAATGGTTGCTTCTAATTTTATTACATTAAAAATGGTATTTGTTATGTATTGACAAATTATAGTTGTATGTATTTCTTGGGTTACAAAGTGGTGTTATGATTTTTGAATATAAGGTGGAAAGATTAAGCTAATGAACATAGCCATCATCTCAAATATTTAACTTTTTTTGTGGTAAGAATATTGGAAATGTACTCTTTTAGTTATATTGAAATGCGCAAAACTCAATTATTAGCTATATTTACTGTAATGTTCAGTTGATATAAAAGACCGTCTCTCTTTCTTCTGTTTAGCTGGAGCTTGGTGTCCTGTGCCTATCATCTCCCCATTCCCCACAGCCCCAGCCTCTGGTAACCATTCTGCTCTCTGCTTCTATCAGTTCAATTGTTTCAGAATCCACGTGTAAGTGAGAACATGCAGTATTTGCCTTACTGTATTGGGCTTATTTCACTTAACGTAATGTTCTGCCATTCAAGCAAATGACAGAGTATTTTTTATTCCATCATGTATATATGCTACATTTTCTTTAGCCATTCATCAGTGGCGGAACACCCCAAGTATATAAAGCACATATTAAAGGATCTGAAGGGAGAGGTAGATTGCAGTATGATAATAGTAGGGGACTTCAAGAGTCCACTTTCAATAATGGACAAATTATCCAGGCAGAAGATTAATAAGGCACTTTAGACCAAGTGGATCTAACAGAAATATACAGAACATTCCATCGAATAGCAACAGAATCCACATTCTTCTCAAGTGCACATGGAGCATTCTCCAGGATAGAGCAGATGTTATACCACAAGACAAATCTTAGCAAATTTAGGAAGGTTGAAATCATGCCAAATATCTTTTCTGGCCACAGTGTTATAAAACTAGACATCAGTTATAAGAGGAATTTTCAGAAAATTCACAAATACATGGGAATTAAATGGATGCCCCAAACAACCATTGGGTCAATGGTGAAATTATAAAGGAAATTGAAAAATATTTTGAAAGAAACAAAAAGGGAAATACAACATACCAAAACTTACTGGATGCAGCCAAAGCAGTTCTAAGAGGAAAGTGTATAACAACAAATGCCTACTTCAAAAAAGAAGAGTTGCAAATAAGCAACTTAATGTTATGCCTCATGGAAATAGAAAAGGAAGAGCAAACTAAGCCCAATGTTAGCAGCAGAAGAAATGATAAATATTAGAGTTGAAGTAAATGAGATAGGGACTAGAAAACAAGGGTTAATTTTTTGAAAAGATAAACAAGATTGGCAAACTTTTAGCTTGACTAACCAAGAGAAAGAGAGCACAAATAAAAGAGGTGACATGACAACAGACATCACAGAAACACACAGGACCATAAGAGACTATTAAGAATAATTATATGCTAGCTGGGCATAGTGGTTCATGTCTGTAATCCCAACACTTTGGGAGGCTGTGGTCACAGGATCACTTGAGCCCAGGAGTTCAAGGCCAGCCTGTGTAACAGTGAGACTCCGTCTCTACAAAAATAAAAAAAAAATAATTGGCTGGGTATGATGGCACACATCTGTAGTCCAATGCTTGAGCCCAGGAAATTGAGGCAGCAATGAGCCGTGATTGCACCATTGCACTCCAGCCTGGGTGACACTGCATTCCAGCCTGTCTCAAAAAACAAACAAACAAAAACCCCAAAAACTATATGCCAAAAAAGTTGGCTAACTTAGAAGCAATGGATACATTCCTAGAGACATACAACCTATTGAGATGAAATCATGATGAAATCATGAAGAAATAGAAAAATCTGATTCAGACCAATAACGAGGGAGGAGATTGAAACTCATAAAAAATCAACCAACAAAGAAAAGCCCAGGACCAGATGGCTTCATGGTTGAATTCTGCCCAGCATTTAAAGAACTAATACCAATTCTCCAAAAACTCTTCCAAAAAACTGAAGAGAGAGAAAACACTTCCAAACTCTTTTAACAAGGCCAGCGTTACCCTGATACCAAAGCCAGGCAAGGATATCACAAGAAAATAAAATGCTTCTAATTTTAAACATAAAATTTCTAAAAGGTGCAGACCAACTCCTGGGCTCAGGTTCCTTCTCCCCGACCGTCTGTCCATCTGTCTTTCTCTCAGTGCAATCTCATCTCCATCCCTTCCTTTCTTCAATCTGGGGAACTCTCTAGATGGAATGATGACTACTTCGTTCCAGTTTAGGATTTAGAATGATTACTGCAATTTCTCTGACTGCAAAGTGTTCCTTAGAATGCCACAGATGAGAAGGAAAGATTTAGACTCAATGCATGAGTTGCTTTCCCTAAGGACCACCTGTTAGTGACTGATCACCACCACCTTAGATTCACCCACCCACCTGTGATCTTCTTGACCAAATTATCTAAGTCAAGTTAAGCCCGGGAGAGGGAAAGGGAACTGTACCCCATTCTCATGTTATGAGTAACCTCTACATGCCACTTCCCACTCCCCCACCTACACACAGCTACCACTTGCCTCTATGCTCATCCTCAAGCCAAATCAGTATCTAGGATTTTAAAACTCTTTTCTGGTGATAACTTCCAGAAAATAGCTGGAAGGCTCGATATAAAGAGAACTCTGCAGGATCAAAATCTAGGTGTCTGTAGTGACTACAGTCAATTACCTATCTATGCATCTACTGAGAGACAGGGTTTTTCTCTGTCACACAGGCTGGAGTGCAGTGGTGATCATAGCTCACAGCAGTCTTGAGTTCCTGGACTCCAGCAATCCTCTTACCTTAGCCTCCCGAGCAGCTGGGACTACAGGTACACGACACCATCCCTGGCTAATTTTTAAAATTTTAATTTATATTTTAGTAGAGACGGGGTCTTGCTATGTTGCCCAGGCTGGTCTCGAACTCCTGAGCTCAAGTGATCCTCCTGTCTTGGCCTCCCAAAGTGTTGGGATTACAGGTGTGAACCACTACGCCTGACCTGTCAATAATAATATAATTGTACATTTAAAAATAACTAAAAGAGTATAATTGGATTGTTTGTAAAACAAAGGATAAATACTTGAGGGGATGGATTTTCCATGACGTGATTATTATGCACGGCATACCTGTACCAAAATATCTCATATACCCCATAAACATACATACCCTCTATGAAGTCACAAAAATTAAAAATAAAAAATAATATACAAAAAAAAAAAGATGCAGGTGTCTGGATCCACCTTCTAGGGTAAGTTTGCGTGTATCCAAGGGGTGAAGGCTGAGCCCAGCTGATTTGTGGTTCATCAAACAGATGACATCCTTCTGCTCTATCCATGTCCCCAACTGTAGCTCTGCCAGGGAATTCCAGGAAACCAGAATGGAGGCTTTTGTGCTAAGATCTGTCTTTTACCTGTTTAAATTACAATACTGAATAATTATGTATATGTAAAAACTGTCAAAAGTATGCTTAAATGGAACCTTTGCCGTGTGCTAAAATTGCTTTTCATTATGACCTATTCGTACATCATTTGAACCGAATATCTCAGCCCAGCAATGTAAATGTGTTTTTGTTTTTGTTCTGCAGGTTAGGTCAGCCAACGTCTGCAACAAATACGATTGGAAGGGTGAAGGTGACATGATTTACTTAAATCAGGCAATTTCTCCATTAAAGCATTGAGGCCTCAACTCATAAAGACGGTCTTTAGCAGGTGAACTATACGGTTGTCCAGCATTTGTCATATTAGGTGATTTGAAAGGAAAGAACAATTATAAAAATGAATGTAATTCTCTGTTGAAGAAAAAAAAAATCAGTTTTTGCAGCAGGGGGTGGTTAACGTTCTGCAGATTAAAAACAGGTTTCACAGCAGTTCTGCTGCTATAACATTCTACAATTAAAACATAAGAAGAAACGACTCTGGTGCCAAAGAAGACAGTTGTGGGAATTAGTTTGTTTGGGGAGGGGGGAGGCAGGTTCCCCGGGCAGCATCAAAGGTTATTTTGTTTCCCGTAGGAACAGCACTGTTGCCATAAACGGTGCTGGTTTGCTTCCAACCCCCATTTCCCCCCCCTTTTCTGACCTGCTTTCAATTAGCAGGGATTATTAAACTGGAAACATTTTAAACTGCTGCCGGCTTTCCTGCCTTATGAGCTGAGGCCTTATGAGCAGAGCTAGAGGCATCACAATAAAAGCTGATTGATTAGTGGAGAATGTACTGATAGCAACTGATGCCCAGTGTCATTTTCTATGCATTCCACAGCCTTCTCTTTCCCCCAACGAACTGTGCATCTTCATGGGGGAGTTTCACGTTGGTATCTCTCTGGAGCCTTCTGCAGCCTGGAGGCTCTCAAGTTCTATCTCAACTGCCTGACCTGGGCCGGTGATATCTCTCACCTGGAACCCTAGCTAGGGTGGGCGGATCCCAGAGGCAGTGCAAGGTGCTTGGATTTCTGCATGTCTGGCCTTTCTCGTTGCTGTTTAATTGTGAGGACATCAGACTAACATTGACAATAACACATCTCTGCAAAATGCAGGCCACAGAGCGCTGGTGGAGGTAGAGGTGGAGGCAGGTGTCTGTGTCTTGGAGGGTTCCAAAAATGAAAGGCATTTTGCTAAGGTATTATTATCGTCAATGACCTTGTCTTCTAGGGATCTTTCCTAAAGTTTCTTGTGTGCATATCTGATTTCTCCAACTAAATTAATTCATTTGATAACACATACTACTTGGTTAACATCGTGCTAAAATTTTAAAGATATTTACTTTTTATGTTTAATTCTAACAACAAATCCCTGATTTGCTGGTACAATAGGTACAGTTAGCAGCCCTGTTTTACAGATGAGTAAACTGAGGCCCATGAGTGGGAAAGGCCAACTTCAAAATGAGGCAGAACACTTCACTGCTTTATTGCTTCTTGTGTTAAACCTCTTCCTGCTCTGAGTGACGGGGGTGGAACAGATCCTCTATTCCTCCCCCCATTCACTGCTTTTTAAAAATCCATGGATTCTTTTAATACGTGCTTATTGTGTGTGTCCAGGATCTGAAAACGGTGGTGGACTAGTCAAACTATCGCCACCTTTTGTGGGGACAGGGCTCACGCCCCAGCTCTGTTTCTGATCAGTTTGCAAGGAGGATGCAAATACCCATATTGCCAGAGAATCACTGCAATTACCATGAGGAAGCCTGGCTTTTCAGCATTGCCTAATTGCTTGAGTTGCAAAGGTTGGACAAACCAGCCTGTGTTGGGTGCACTGGAAAAGGAGACAGGGTCTACTTTTTGGTTACACAATGGGCTGCTTTCATCTCCTCCCTCTTTTCTGGCAGAAAGGGGCTGAAGTGAAGGTGGGGGGTGGGTGGGTGTTGGGGAGTGGCAGAAAGCGGTTTCCCTAGGGGTGGGGCTCGGGGTGAGGCCAACCACAGTTATTCCAGGATTATGACTCAAACCACACCAACAAGAGGCATTTATTACCTCCGAAGTAGTGCGGGCTCTGTAGTGCTGAATGGAGAGGTGAGGTATTGCAGCTGTTATCTTTTGAACTAACTGCTATTGCGTGTCCCATGACCAGCCGTGGCAGGGTTTTTGTTCCCATGAATGAATGGGCTATAAATCTGTCGGAGCTGACAGTAGCAGCAGTACTAGAGGGTGTAAAGAGAAAATGTGCAAAGAATCTTGTGGTCTTTGCTTGCCTGGAAAATGAGTTCAATAAAATGGAGGTGATCAGTGCTTATTTATAGGGCAAACTGGTACATCCAGCATTGGCCGTCAGAACCTAACTTAGTGTTTTCTCATTTACAGTCACTCTGTTGTAAAGCACATCTGTGCACCAAGGGCACTCGTGGAGCTTCCAACAATTGTAGCCGTGGAAGAAGTAAAGGAGACGCTTGCAGATGAAGGAGAGTTTTCCTCTCTGTTTCTAAGTTTCAGGAGCCTTTAGAGGTAGCTGTCTGGAGAGCTTTAGTGTTGAGGTTTGTAACACGCAGGAAAACCCAAGGCCGGGAACCGTTCCTTATTTACATTTCAGTTGTGAGGGTGAATGGCAGGAAATGGGATAAAATTAATCGCCATTTTTCAGGCCACTGAAACAATAAATTTCAGCAGGCATAAATTTGGAGCTGGGTTAAGTACTGAAAACAATTTATTGCTAATTTTTCCCTTAATTGCATTCCCAAGAAGGGTTTGGTGCTTACTGGGGGAATTATTATATAAAAATTATTCGTTAGAAAGCACAATGAACAGTAAATCAGAAGCTTACCTGAAACAGGGTCAGGGTTCCTCACAATTCATCCTCGCCCCCACCCAGGCTGTCTCCAGCGAGGTCTTCAGGAAAGAAAAGGATCAGGGAAAAATGCTCCCACTGTCCCCTCGCCCCTCCTCCGTGACACTGTGCAGATTAGGTGTTGATTCAATAAGATGCCTCACCTTCTAAAAGTGATAGTGTAAGTCACGTGTGAAAACAGAGGGGACATAATGGAACGATCACTGCACGGCATCCCTGCCTCATTTAATTTGTTTTGAGGCTGCTAGCCATGTCAGGCTAATTGCAGTCGAGGCCATTCGACAGCCTGACCCTGTTGGTGGAGAAAGTTGAAAGATAGTGGCATTGTATCAGAAGCTGCCGGGACGAAATCAACATCTGTTCCCGTCTCCCCTTGGGAGAGCCATGTTCCAGGGTGAGCCTCCTTTGCAGAAAAAGGACTTGATGGGACTGGAGGTCTGGGAGCTGGCGCTGGCCTTGGGGAAGATAATCACTGCAAGTCACTTTACACTATGTGGGGGGGGGACTTGCTCTTCTTTGGTTGTTTGATGGGCAGGTGTCGCTCAGATGGGGATGGTGAGATGTCATCTTTCTGCACATGCCATCTGTGTTCCTTCAGGCCTAGAGCAGGCCATGGGTGGGAATTCCCCTGCTTATATCAGTTTCCTTGGAATTTTGCAGACAAAGAGAGAGTGATGGATTTGCCATTCCAAACCAGCCATGGGCAGAGCCTGTGCCTATCTGAGAGCTCCTGGTGGCTGAAATTGCAATTCTGATAGCCATGTGGGGGAAGAGCCCACGGGTGCCAAGTGTTTATGATGTGACAAGTATGTCTGCATCATGGATGGTGAGGTCAGTGGGAGCCGTGAGGTGGAAGCTCTTCTGTCCCTTCATCAATGGTATCTATCATTTCAGACTGGTGATGGCTATAATGGTGGGAGGATCCCTGCCCCCTCCCCTGTTCCCCGCCCCCCCGCCACCAACTGGTTGGGACATGCTCCCACTGCTGGCCAGGGTGGGAGAGTGGCAGGAAATGTGTGAGGGAGGGGCAGGGCATCAGGGACACTGACTGTCCTCCCAGGAAACTGACAGGATGGGGAAAGTACACATTTCAGAGCCAAACAAAATGGCATATTCACAGGGATCTCAGGGGTAGGATCCAAGGCAGTGTGCAAGGTAAAACCAGAAAAAAAAGCCACTGTTCCCTTGCCAGCCTGTTGGGAAAGTGTTGTCTGAGACAATGACCCTAAGTCAAACATAGCTCATTTTACTGTAGTGTCAAAACAGAGTTCTGTATCTCTGTCCATTGCTAGAGTCACCCTTGGTTTGGTGACGTGATCATCAGGCCACCTGGGAGCTGAGATCCCAATGGAAAGAAGAATATATTCTTTTTCTTTCTGTTTTTGAGACAAAGTCTTGCTCTGTCTCCCCAGGCTAGAGTGCATTGGCACGATCTTGGCTCCTCCTGGGTTCAAGTGATTCTCCTGCCTTGACTTCCTGAGTAGCTGGGATTACAGGTGCCTGTTACCACACCTGGCTAATTTGTGTATTTTTAGTAGAGATTGGGTTTCACCATGTTGGCCAGGCTGGTCTTGAACTCCTGACCTCAGTTGATCCACCCACCTCGGCCTTTCAAAGTGCTAGGATTATAGTTGTAAGCCACTTCGCCTGGCCTGAAAATCCCCATCTTCTTTTGCAGGCCACCCAAGGCAGAGGCTCACAGATGGGACTGGAGGTCACAGCATCCCTCCATCCCTCAATCTTATGACAACTAATTAGCAAGAAATTTCTGTAAAAAAAATCATTATATAAAAAAGATACCTACACTTGTATGTTTATTCCAGTACTGTTCAAACTATGTGTTCATCAACAAATGGGTAGAGAAAATGTGGTACATGTACACAATGGAATACTATCAAGCCATGAAAAAGAATGAAATCATACCTTTTGTAGCAACATAAATGGGGCTGGAGGTCATTATCTTAAGTGAAACAAGCCAGAAACAGAAGAACAAATATTGGGTATTCTCACTGATATGTGGGAGCTAAATAACATATACACTTGGATGTAGAGTGTGGAATGTTAGATGATGGAGACTCAGATGCAGGTGAGGTGGATGGGAGGTGGATGATGAGAAATTACTCATTGGATACAATGTCTGTTATTTAGGTGATGGATCCTCTAAAGCTCTGACTTCACCACTGTACAATCTATGCGTGTAACATGATTGTACTTGCACCCCATACATTTATACAAATAAAAAAGATTACTGTAAAAAATAAAACTGGATATATAACCCCCCAAAAAGAAATTCCTGTAAATGAAACATGCGTCCAAGCTGAGTCTATAGCTAACTTTCTAGCATGCCAAGGAGACTTTCTCATACCTCTCACTTCCTTTCTTCCTTTCCCTGTTCCTGCCCTCTAATTCCTCAGAAACATGGCACCGTGTCTGGGATTTGTTGATATGAGCTAAGTGGCCAAAGTGTGGGCAACTGAGGGCGAACATCAAAAACAAGGAACTGAACTAAAAAGATGAACCTGCTCATGTATGTTCACTGAGGTGCTATTCACAATAGCAGCGACACAGAATCGGCCCAGGTGCCCATCTGCAGTGGATTGGATAAAGCAAATGTGGTGCATTTACACCATGAAATACTACACAGTCATAAAAAAGAATGAAATCCTGTCCTTTGCAGCAACATGGATGCAGGTGGAGGCCATTATTCTAAGTAAATTAACACCGAAACAGAAAAGCAACTGCTGCATATTTTCACATGTAAGTGGGAGCTGAACAGTGGGTACTCACGGACACAAAGATGGAAAACAGACAACTGGGGATTACTAGCGGGGAGTGAGGGAGTAAAGGCTGAAAAACTACCTATTGGGTACTAAGCTCACTACCTGGGTGACAGAATCATTTGTACCCCAAACCTCAGCATCATACAATATACCCATGTAACAAATCTGCACATGTACTCCCTTAGATCTGAAGAAGAAGAGGAAGAGGAAGAAGGAGAAGGAGGAGGAGGAGGAGGAGAAGAAGAACTGAGCCCATAGACCTTGGGTGAGGAGCAAGGGAGGAGCAGCCTCGATTCCTTGTCTTCAGGAGAAGGCTGAGCCAGAAGCAGAAACCAGAATGAGTTCTTGCAGAGCTGGAGGTAGCATGTGGTTTGCGGTAAGTCATTCCGACAGCAAGTGCTGTAGGGGGTTCAGAGCCTGTAAAGAACAAAAGCAAAACATTGCTTTTTGAATATAGGAGTAATACAAATTTATTTTTGAACATTTGGAAATACAGGGAAGTTTCAAGCAGAAAATAAAAACTGCCTGTAATCCCACTATCCAGAGATAAACCTTGTTAAATTTTTTATGCATTTCTTTACAGGCCTGTGGGCATTTAGATGTCTTATTATTTTTTCAAAATTGGGATTCAACTCTACATATAGTTTTTATATCCTGTCTTTTTTTTTCCCTCCCCCTTAACATATTGTAAACATTTTCTATGTCCTTGATGGCTTTCAGACTTTTTTCCGGTCCGATTTTAAGAATTCACAGAGTTGCGTTTTATAGATGTGTTAAATAAAAGTTACAGGAGGCTACTGTTTTTGACTAAGCTTCTGCACTAGGCTTCAACAGACCAGATTAAACATCAAAATGGAGTTCCTCATGCTAGCATGCTGTTACCGAAATACCATGGGTTCTGTCTAGGCCCTGCTTCTCACCACACAGAAAGCCAGTTACTGAGATGATTAATGCCAAGGGAGAAGGCTTTAATCGGGTGCTGCAGTCGTGGAGATGGGAGGTCCGTCTCAAATCTCTCTCCCTGACTGTCTAAAATTAGGGGCTTATATAGTAGGGAAGAAGTGTAACGTGTTGGAAAACAGGAACTAGGGAATGGTGAGGAAACAATCATGATGAATGAGGGGTCTGGTCTGGCATCTCCTTGTCTGGATGTGGTGATCTGGTCAGTTTCAGTTCTTTCATACTTTTTGAGAGGTCTGGGAGTATTTTCCTGAGGAAAGAATTCAGATAAAACAAATGACCAGAAATACCATTTGACCCAGCAATCCCATGACTGGGTATTAACCCAAAGGAATAGAAATCATTCTGTTACAAACATACATGCACGTGTATGTTCATTGCAGCACTATTCACAATAGCAAAGACATGGAACCAACCCAAATGCCCATCAGTGATAGACCGGATAAAGGAAACGTGGTACATATACACCATGGAATACTATGCAGTCAAAGAAAGGAATAAGATCATGTCCTTTGCAGGGACATGGATGAAGCTGGAAGCCATCATCCTCAGCAAACTATCGCAGGAACAGAAAGTGAAACACTGCATGTTCTCACCTATAAGAAGGAGCTGAACAATGAGAACATATGAACAAAGGGAGGGGAACAGCACACACCGGGGCCTGTTTGGGGCGTAAGGGGAGGGAGAGCGTCAGGACAAATATCTAAGGCACGTGGGGCTTAATACCTAGGTGATGGGTTGGTAGGTGCTGCAAATACCATGGCGCACGTTTACTTAATGTAACAAACCCACACGTTCTGCACATGTATCCTGGAACTTAAAGTAAAATAAAATTTTAAAAACAAAACTAAACAACAAAAAACAAATGCAAGTTTCAAGCTTTAAGAGCAGAAGAGTTAGTATCTAAGTATATCCAAAAGGACTGTCTATGGAACTGCTGGATCTGTTTCAGTTCCCCGTCACCAAAACTAGACTCTGTTGTTATCTGACCTTCTCAGAAATTGGGAGAGAGATAACAGCCACTTTCCCAAACAGGTCTGTTTCAATCCTCAGTCCACATGATAATGAAGTTCTCTGCTTTAATCCTCACACAAAAAAGGAAGCCTGAAGTAACCCGATGTGAAGGAATCAGTTATTTTTCTATTGTTCTGTCTAAATGTAATGAATCCTCTTTTTGCTCTTTGTTTCTGCTTTCTTCAGCCTTCTCTGTCTATAAAACTGAATTCTGCAGGGCTCACTGGATTACTCATTCTGTGTTTTGGAATAAAGTGTTGCCTGATTCTGGAATTGCAAATAAAGCCACTTGAGAGCTTTAAACTCATTTGTTGTGCTGTGGTCTCTTGAATACCTCGGGGGTTAGGGATGCCCTCTCTCTCCACCCACCCACTGTGCATTTGAAACTCTATGTATAATTTTGACTTCCCCCAAAACTTAGCTACTAATACCTACTGCTGACTGGACTCCTTCCAATAACATAAACAGTCACTTAATACATATTTTTAGTGTTATATGTGTTACATACTGTTTGCTTACAATAAAGTAAGCTAGAGAAAAAAGTTATTAAAAAAGTTGTAGGGGAAAAGAAAATACATTTGCTATTCAGTAAGTGGAAATAGATTATCACCAAGGTTTTTGTCCTCATCATCTTCCCACTGAGTAGGCTGAGGAGGAGGAGGAAGAGGAGGGGTTGGTCTTGCTGTCTTCGATGGCAGAGGTGGAAGAAAATCTGAATATAAGTGGACCCAAGAAATTCAAATCTATGTCATTCAAGGATTAATTGCAGTTTTGTCTCTTGACAGATGCATCATATTGTTTAACCATTTCCTTCTTGGCAAACATTGAGTTGCTTCTGAATTTTTCACATTACCAGTGAAGCAGCGGCCAATATTTTTTTTGCTATTGATCACTGGGTGCCTTCTGGATATCTTTAAGGTGAACTCCTAGAAGAGAAAGTCTTATATAGTGAGACCTCTTTATTTCGAAATGTTTGTCCCCCAGGTAAGGTTGGCTCTGTGAGCTTTATGGGAGAGTGACAGCCTAGATTTCCAAATAAGGAATAGTGTCTGCAAAGCTGTTTGTTTGATAGATCAAAATATTTAAAATTGGAATTTCTTTTATGGTGGAGGTTGAATACATTTCCATACATCTCTTGTGTATGTATATTTCTTCTCTCATGCATTGTTTGATTATTTGCCCACTTTTCTCTTGAGGATTAGATCTTTGAAAGTGTTTTTCACAGCAGAAAGATATCAACTGTTCAATGACTCATCTCTCTTTGGATGCGATTGAGAAAGGAGATGCGGGGGGTTGGGGTTTGAACCAGCCCTTGAGTAGTTGTGAGCAGGATTTTGATAGTTGGATCCTAGGTCAGTCCAAAAGGCATCTTCTTAGGTGAGCCATGAACAAGAATATACTTAGGAAAACCACAGCCTCACTTTGTATGGTTAAGAAAGGAAGTCGAGTGAACATGGGCAAATTATATTTGGTCTTGGTCTCTGCCGAAACTAACATGCAAGGAACCATAAACATTTATTTATCCGTGAAAAGCGACATGCTTACAGCATTCTTGGGGAGGTTCTTCATTAAACAAAACCAGACAACTTGGCATTACTGTGAATTTGCTAGTCGATTAGCTTGGTCTGGGATGCAGAGGGCTGGGAGAAAAAATCATAAGGCTTGTGGGGGATCTTCTAGTTTTTCACTGGTGTGTGTGTGTATGTGTGTGTGTGTGTGTGTGTGTGTGTGTGTGTGTGTGTGTGTTTGTATTAACCAGTGGGTTATTTCATGGAGTTGATGGCAGATCTGGTCTTCAGCACCCCCAGCACCCCATTCTCCACGATGGCTGCCTTGTGTTTTTGTGTTTTTAGTGTTTACACACACGTGGGATTAGGAAGTACTCCATTGGCTGGTTCTGAATTTGGGTTGACTCTGATTGGCTCCGTGGTAGGCTGTTAATGATCACTGCCATCATTTCAGGGAGTGTTGGCAAGGCGATAATGCAATTAACATCTCCCTCTTTGATAGAGAAAGAGGTGAAGACAAGCTGACTTTTGGAACCTGATGATCACTGATAATTAGGGGAAACCCTTGAGGGGAAGATATTGGGCTGTTTTAACAACTGCACCCGTACACATGTACAGCCAGCCCACCTCTGAAACCACTCAAGGGCAAATAAATGCCCACTGCTCCCATCCCTCTGGGGTTGGGCTGGGCACAGCCATTCTGCACTTTATTTTTAGCAAATGTGTATTGCTAATGTGGCCAGAACCACTGGTGATGTTTCAGGAAATTTATTTAAAATTCAATTTGTACATCGTGACTTTAAGCACTACTTTTGGGGAAGTGTGTTTTGCCTTATGCCATATCAGTTCGGGATTATGGACTCTGAGGGAATATGTATAATTTTTATGCACTGTGTTTATTGGCACATTTGTGCTAATAGCCAATAAGATGATATTGCTGTCTTAATACCATGCAAGTCTCTGTGACTCTGTGGCTAATGAGTGGGGGCCTCTGAGTACCTGACTGAGGGGTGAAGGGGGCAGCATGGGCTCCGGGATATGGGGTACGATGCTGAGAATCCAAATATTGGCTTGGCAGCTTGTACCCTTGTAACATGGAAGAAGGAACCTGTAATGCAGAGCAGAAATCTGGATCTAACCAGGGAACAGAACCACCAGGGGAGACACTGACATGCTTTTACAGCAAAGTGACCTTCCTTGGGAGAGGAAAAAACAATCCCAAAGATATTTAGTCCTCAATTAAATAAAGCCATGCCCTCCGGATTGGCTTCCAGGGACCCTTCTCCTTCCAGGACCTGGAGATGTTGCTTTTTGCAGTGAATTTACGGCTGCTTGTGGACAGATAACAAGATGTTGGGCAGCTGACCCTCCAACTTGGTTGTAGCTTCCCTCTGTGAATTTCACATGATAATTTTCCAAGGAGTACCTCTCACGTTGAATTATTCATGGAAATTACACCAAGAAACAGTATATATACATATACATATACATATATATATATATTTATATACATATACATATATATATTTATATACACATACACATATATATACACACACACACACATATATATATATATATATGTTCAGTGCAAATATTGCATTAGTGCAAACCATCTTCATTGGAAAATTAAAACAAACAACAAACAAAAACCCAAAACCCTTAAAATGAAATAAAAAGTAAGGAATAGGGCATTTTCTGCTTCAAAGAATTCCTATTGGTGATTAAGTTTCTGTATCTCCCAAGAGGCAACCAGTAGAGATTTGGGGCTGAAGTCTGGTCTTAGAAGCCATCACCTTTCCTTTCCCCTTTCCCTTTTCCCCTTTTCCTTTTCCCCTTTTCCTTTCCTTTCCTTCCCCCCCCCCCCCCCCTTTTTTTAGAGGGGAGACGGAGTCTCACTACATTGCCCAGGCTGGCCTTAAACTCCTAGATTCAAGCGACCCTCTTGCCTTGGGCTCCCAAAGTGCTGGGATTACTGACTTAAGCCACTGCACCCAGCCTCTTTTTGTGTTTTGCCTCATTCAATGGAAAGACCACTGCTATCTGCAGTGCTGGCATTGCCATCATCCTCAGTGTTATTACCTGTCATCATCTCATTGCCTCCTCCAAATTTGTTCCTCTTCCCCATGTGGATGCCCACTACCCAGGCATCCCAAGAAGAAAATAAGTTGAGAGGTCACTCCTGTCCCTTCCTACCCATCCCACTCACCATTTCCAGCCAGTCTCAGAGGCCAGCTCTTCTCACCTCCTACCCTACCCCTCCTCTCTGCAGCCTTGGGACCGGCTGTCTTCCATGCACGGGCTGGGCTCTGTCTGCCCCAGACAATCCCGCCTGCCACTTGCATGCACCGCCTCTGTCCACCTGCTCATTTTGTCAGAATGCCTTTGCCACTTCTGTGTCTGTTAAATCCCAGGTCTCAAAGTGCTGCCTCCTCCAGGAAGCCTTCCTCATTTGCTCCTCTACCACCACACACTTTATTTTTGTGTCTTCCGCAGCTCTCCTCACTGCCTTTGGTAGCAGCGCAAGGTCCTTCCAGGTGGGGGCACCCCTAATACTGGAGCTCAGTGCCCAAAATGGAGTGCATTGGTTATAGCAGTGCCACTAATGCTAACTACCATTCTGGGGGGCCGGAGGATGTAGCAGAGTCAAGATTCCAACCCGGGCTGGCTCCTTCAGAGCCTGGCTATGGTAGAGCCACTGGGAGTTGGCTCTCAGCTTGGTGGCCACAGTGGGGAAGACAAATTACCTGCCTCCTGGAAACTTACTCTTGCCTCCTGAGGATGCACTTCTGGTTAAGACCAGGGAGCCAGGATGCTGGTCCCATTGCAAAGGGACTCCCGGAGATCTGGGCCTTACCGCTTTGAAAATTCTACTCCCCCAGAAAGTAGAGTTTTACTGGCTTCAAGGTGACCTGGTGAGGCCCAGGAGAGCATCCTTCGAATGTCCCATTCTAAGGGACTACAACAGCATACATATCCGGCTAATGTTTCATTTTTTAAAAAATATCCTCTTATTAATGTTGTATGTAATAGAAATCAGTGCCCCTTGGAACAGTGCATCCAAACACCCCTTAGAACCTTCCATTGACTACTGAGCACATGAGTAGGTATGTGACATGAACTGGCCTTTTTTTTTTTTTCAGACAGGGTCTCACTTTGTCACTTAAGCTGGAGTGCAATGATGCAATCATAGCTCACTGCAGCTTCACCCTCCTGGGCTCAGGGATCCCAGGTAGTCCTTAGCTTCCTGAGTAGCCAAGACTACAGGCTGCATTACCCAACACTCGGCTAATTTTAAACATTTTTTGAAGAGTTACGGTCTTTCTCTGTAATGCAGACTGGAGTGCAGTGGCACGATCATAGTTCACTGCATCCTCAGACTCAAGGGATCCTCCTGCGTCAGCCTCCTGAATAGCTGGGACTACAGGCATGCATCACCGCACCTGACTTATTTTAAATTTTTTGTACAGACAGGGTCTCACTCTGTTGCCCAGGCTGGTATCAAACTCCTGGACTCAAGTGATCCTCCTGTCTCAGCCTCCTGAGAATCTGGGACTATAGGCATGAGCTACCACCATATCTGGCTTTTTTTTTTTTTTTTTTTTGAGAGATAATGTTCCTGTGTTGTCCAGGCTGGTCTTGAACTCCTGGCCTAAAGGGATCTTCCCACCCTTAAGGGATCTTCCCACTTTGGTCTCCCAAAGTGCTGAGATTACAGATGTGAGCCACAACACCCTGTCCCAAATGGCCATTTTTGTCCCCATTTTGTGCCCATATATATGGGACATACAATCCAGGGTACAGGGAGTAGGCGAGGAAGTACAGGGGCATGTGAAGGGTAGGAATGGAATGGCCAAAGTCTAGGTGGCAGCAGTGACTGTCATCCCTCCCTGCAAACCTTCCATTTTACAGAGTGACTGGGCACGAATACCTGTGCATCTTCCATTTCCCTCTCCCAGGTCCTCCCCAGCCCTGCCCAGCAGTGACTGCTGGTTTTTTGCGTCCCGAACTCCCGTGGCCAGAAGGAAAGGTGGAAGGTGAGACGTAGCCCCTCCCTCCCCTTACCTTTGTAGACACACCACATTTCCCCCTTTTAAAAAATTTCCCCTTTAATAACTGTACTTAGGTGTTTTTCAGACCCCATAGTGTTTGCAACAACCGTTATGGCTCTATTATGATAATACTAGAAAGTTACATTATGAAATAAATGCATTTTAAGGTTTTTCCCTGGCAACATAATGTAAGGATCATTCTGTGTGTTGGTACTAAAGAATCAAAAACAGTTTAGTGAGTGGATGTGAACACTGTTTCTTGTCATCCAGTTAATGGATCTACTGTAGTATTTGTGTTCCTTCCAGCCTGGCTGCCGTACATCAATGAAAAATTATGTTTTTTTCCTCGGTGCTACAACACCCGTCATCTTTATAGTCTACGCATTCCCCTTCAAGTCGTGCGGTGTAAAATGCCTACCATTTCTCGGCCCCTTTCCCTCCCCGTCATTTACCTGGTTCTCGGCAATTGAGGGTCAGTGCTTCCTCTTATTAATGTTCTGTGTAATAGAAATCAGCGCGCCCGTGTTAGTCATGTGGAAGCCTGAGCAAACAGCGGCTGTTAGTGTGCAAAGGGCAGGCAGGAAGCCTAGCTTTATTTTTTTAACCCTCTTTGTTTACTGGATCTCTGCAGTCAATCACAGCCCCTTTTTGCATTTAAAGCAAGCCTGTCTGACTCCTGGAAGCAGGTACTGGCTGCGGACACTCGCAGTTAAATCCAGGAGAGCTAGGATGCTGGAAGGGACTCCCAGAGACCTGGCTTTGCCTCTCTGAAAATTCTGCTTTTGCAGTCAGCAAAGTTTTCCTGGCTTTCAGGTGACCTGGTGAGGTGCAGGAGAGCATCCTTCAAAGGGGCATAAGCTCTCCAACTCACACGATTTTAGGGTCACCAGGAAGCATGGCTTGCTATGGCCAACTATTACCCCACTGGCCCTCTAGAAACTTCCATATCATGTCTTAATCTGTAGTCATGCTTCACCCCAGAATTGCAAAGCAGATGCCTGCAGGGGCCAGGCAGGTAGTGCCATCAGTGGCATGGGCTAGAGAAGGCCACTGACTGCTGCCTTGCCAGGTTGGAGTGCGGCCACAATTGCCTAGTCCTCCCTTGTTTATGTAGATGTGGTGTTACAGGCTTAAAAGCAAAACCTTTTGATTTTTGAATGTTGGGTAATTAAAGTAAAAAATAATTTGTGCATATCAAACCAAGCCAGGCCACAGAGAGACAGTCACTTTCTAGTGGCTAACCTCTTCCGCATCCTAGCCTTGCCATGTGACCTCATTCATGGCTTCCGAGGAGGGGATGGGGGGCAGATGGAAATTGCTTGGGTGCTGTGTTGGTCCATTTTGTGTTGCGATACAGCAATACTTCAGGGTAATTTATCAATAAAAGAGATTTATTTGGCTCACAGTTCTGCAGACTGTACAAGCATGGCGCCCACATCTGCTTGGGTTCTGATGAGACCTCAGGGAAACTTCCAGTTATGGGGTAAAGCAGATAGGGAGTAGGGGTATTACATGGTGAGAAAGATAGA
Organism: Ateles fusciceps; assembly: GCA_036589455.1. Lineage (NCBI taxonomy): Eukaryota > Metazoa > Chordata > Mammalia > Primates > Atelidae > Ateles > Ateles fusciceps. The sequence goes on from JAZHEH010001828.1 coordinate 3,174,198, forward strand.
GAGAAAAGGAGGTGCCAAGTTCCTTTTAATAACTAGCTCTTGTTTGAGCTAACAGTGAGAACACACTCATTACCATGGGGAGGGCACTAAGGATTCATGAGAAATCCACCCTCATAACCCAAACACCTCCCCACCAGGCCCCACCTCCAACACTGGGGGATAACCTTTCAACATGAGATTTGTAGGGGACAAATATCCAAACCATATCAGGTGCCCTCTCATCTAGCCTTCTTTGAACGGGTCCTCATGGGTGTTGGAGCAGTCAGGGCTGAGCAGCATGAAACATCCCAGTTGCCAAGGAGTGGCCCCTGTGACAGCAGTGCCACCTGGGAGGATGAGCAAGTCTTACCTAAGCATTCTTTCCTGTGCCTCCCTCTACAGAGCACAGCTCCCTGCAAACCTTCCGCCCACAGTGGCATCTTAGATCCAGGCTTTGCTGGGGTCTTCAGGGGATGTCAGAGCCTGGGTGAGCGCTGAGCAAGAGACATTTGGAAGCTCAGAGTGGAGGCCTTTGGGGCGGGGGCTTGCTTAACATTCCCAAAGCGATGCTGTTTGGTTTTCTGTCTTTGCTCGACTCTGTGATCTCATGGGTCTCCTTCCCACCATGTTCTGAGATTCCTTGTGCAGCGTTATGCCCTAGGCTCTGCACCTGCAGAGGTATTTGATTGAAATGGCTACTTTCCTAGGGAAGGGTGCACTGATGAGTTGCTAGCATTAGACAGAAGAGGAGAGAGGGGGGGGGGGAGAGAGAGAGAGAGAGAGAGAGAGAGAGGGAGGGCAGGGGCAGAAAAGAGACCAGCCCTCCCCAAGCAAGCCTGCAGAACAAGCTGGCAGTTCATTTCCAAGGTGAAGGTGTCATATGCCCATGAAAAGGAAGGCAGGGTGGAGACCTTGGTATTCAGGGTCCAGGGAAGAACCCATGAAGCCACCACCCCATTTGATTCAAGGGGATGCAGGCACACATGACCTATTTCCAAGGTGATGTCTTCCTATGGAGAGGTGGCTGCAGTGTGCTGGGGCAGTGGCTCATGGGCTCACCAGAGCCATCTCGGAGGCACCTGATGTCACTGCTCCAGGGCTGCAAAGGTGGATTCTGCTGCTCTCAGCTTTCTTGGAGTTGGCCTAGACAAGTGGGCATGTGGGCACTGGGATGGAGGCTGAGAATATCAGGGCGTCAGGCCTCTATGGGACAGTGGCTGTTGCCCAGAGATGCACATGGGCTCCAGAAGGGCAGGGTCGGGCATGTGTGGGCAGTGGCAGTCTCCTGGTGACTGTGTGAGCCCTAGTGCTGAGCTCAGTATGATCTGTCCTGAGCTGCTCATGTCCCAGAACATGGTGGGGCCTCTGCCTCCAAAGGTGACGTAAGTGGCTGTGTGGCCAGGCTGTGCCCATTGGCTCTCTGGGTTCTGCGCAGGTGTCAACCTTCAGCAGCTGATGACAGCATAGGGACCTGGCCTAATGGCTTTCTCCGGAACACTGAGCAGCATTTCTGTGGGTTGGACCTCCCATTATCAGCTCCCAGTGCAATCAGAAGTGGACGCGCAGAGTGGGTTTTCACATCGGGAGCCCTGGTGCTTCCGGCACTAACTGGGGCAGGGGATGACATTGCTGAGTGGCCTCACACCAGATGCTCTTCCGTTTCTGCATTCTTGAATTTGGTAGAATTACTTGGATAAGGCCCTGTGAGGTCCTCTCCCTGCCTTCCAGACCCCTGCTCTCCAGCACATTCTCAGGGTATCGTGGACTTCACTATAATGGGACAGGGGTGAGTGAAGAAGGACCCATCCTTCATTCCTCCCTCCTTGAGTCCCAGTAGTCCTGGTCTACTCAGGAATACTGGACAGGTTGAGCATCCCTAATCCGAAAATTCAAAATCTGAAATGCTCTGACATCTAAAACTTTCTGTGCCCGGATATAATGCCACAAGAGGAAAATTCCACACCCGACCTCATGTGACAGATCGCAGTCAAAACTTTGTTTCATGGCTGGGCACAGTGGCTCATGCCTGTAATCCCAGCACTTTGGGAGGCCAAGATGGGTGGATCACCTGAGGTCAGGAGTTCGAGACCAGCCTGACCAATATGGTAAAACCCAGTCTCTACTAAAAATAAAAAAATTAGCCAGGCGTGGTGGTGCATGCCTCAGCTGCTCAGCGGGCTGAGGCAGGAGAATCACTTGAGCCTGGGAGGCAGAGATTGCAGCAAGCCGAGATCCTGGCACTGCACTCCAGCCTGGGTGACAGAGTGAGACTGTCTCAAAGAAAGAAACAAAAACCAAAAAACAAACAAAAAAACTTTGTTTCATGCACACAATTATTAAAAATGTTGTAGGCTGGGCGCAGTGGCTCACACCTGTAATCCTAGCACTTTGAGCAGCTAGGGTGGAAGGATCGCTTGAGGCTAGGAGTTTGAGACCAGCCTGGGTGACAGAGCAATACCTCGCTCTAAAAACAAAACAGTAACAAAAATGTATAAAATTACCTTCATGTGTATATGAAATGTAAATTAATTTTGTATTTAGGCTTGGGTTTTATTCTGGAGGTATTTCATCCTGTATATGCAAATATTCTCAAATCTGAAAAAATCCTAAATCCAAAATGCTTCTGGTCCCAAGCATTTTGAATAAGGGATACTCAACCTATATTTCCACCTGAATGGTGGCAGAAGAGCCAGTGGGGATAGACCCGCTTCAGAAGACCGGCCTTTGCTGAGGTCAGCTGGACTGGGGGTGGGTACTACCTTTGATCATTGCGGCATTTGCCTGCAGGAACTCAAGAGGATGCAGTTCTATCCCCAAATCCTGGCCTACCCACTGGTGAGCACTGGACAAGAGATATTTGGAAGTTCAGAAAGGAGGGAGTTAGGGGAATCCTTCCCGACATTTCTGAGCATCCCCAGAATTCCTGAAGAAGAGGTACTCCTGAGAATGGGACTGTGACCAAGCATCCTTTCTCTCTCTCTTGCTTTTTTGAGACAGCGTCTTACTCTGTCACCTCAGTTGGAGTTCAGTGGTGTGTTCATAGCTCACTGTGGCCTTAATCTCCTGGGCTCAAGCAATCTTCCCATCTCTGCATCCCAAGTAGCAGGGACTACAGACATGTGCCACTATGCCTGGTTATAATAATATATATGTATATATATATATATATTTTTTTTTTTTGAGATGGAGTCTTGCTCTTTTGCCCAGGCTAGAGTGCAGTGGCATGATCTCAGCTCACTGCAACCTCTGTCTTCTGGGTTCAAGCGATTTTCCTGCCTCAGCTTCTTGAGTAGCTGGAACTACAGGTGCCTGCTACCATGCCTGGCTAATTTTTGTAATTTTAGTAGAGACAGGGTTTCATCGTGTTAGCCAGGTTGGTCTTGATCTCCTGAACTTGTGATCTGCCTGCCTCGGCCTCCCAAAGTGCTGGAATTACAGGCATGAACCACCGTGTCCAGCCTCTGGGTAGTTCTTAAAATTCTTTTTGTAGAGATGGAGTCTATGTTGCCCGGGTTGGTCTCAAACTCCTGAGCTCTAGCAGTCCTCCTGCCTCAGCCTCCTAAAGTGCTGGGATTACAGGTGCGGGCCACATGCCCAGCGAGTGTCCTGTTTTTAAAAGTTATTATTATTTTTTATTTCTCCTTCCTGCTCATTCCTGGTTTTGACTCTAATAATGAGACAATAGTCTTTGTTCTCCTTCTTTCTGCCAGGCACCCCTTGCATGATGATTCCCTTATTTAATTTTGTGTTTGGAAGTTCTGGAGACTAAATCTTAAAACAATTCAAGCCACTATGGAATTCTCCCCACCTGGAGATTACTTCAAGGCTGCAGTTAATTTGCAACCTAGTTCTACCTGAGATGGTGCCAGTTCCCTCAGCAGGTGGGGCAACCGCTGGTGAATAGTCATCAAAACAAGTCACATAGACCGGCATCCCCAGTCACTCCTGCATGCCCTACATACCAAACTCCCCTTTTAAAGTTCTTACCCTCGACCCAAAAAGCTGAAGCAGTGTCTTTAGGCATGTGTCTGGCTGCTTCCCCACTGCTAGCTTTGGAAATAAAGTCACTTTCCTTCTGCCACACCTCGTCCTTATTATTTGACTTTGCAAGTGGTGAGTGGCTGAACCTGCATTTGGTTACAGGAACTTTGTTTTGGTTTCTTGTCCTTGCTTGAGTCTGTGATGTTATGGCTCTCCTCCTCTGTATTCTGAGATCCTTAAGGGCAGGAACTAAGACTTCAGCTTTATTCGTTCGTTTCCCTGTCACTCTCTGACTTTCTCCACCTGCCTTTCTTTTCCCCGCCCACCGGCCCACCCACCCTCCTCATCCACACTTCTCATCCTTAGTTGAAAACAGAAACCACTGCTGCTGCTCCTCCTGCCCCAGCAATGCAGACATGTGATGTGGCTCTTGGGGAGGATCCAGCATCCAGATGATGCTGTAGGGAGACTCTGGGTGGCAGCGAGGAGGAATGACCCTCCCACCTGGGCCCTGCACGAGTGGAGATTTGTCGTCTGTCCTTGGAGGATTGCATGTCACATGTCTGGCTGGCCCAGTCTGGTCCTTTGGTCTGTGCCTTTCCAGAACAGAAGCATCTCTTGGTCCCCTCAAGGCCCTGTTTAGTTGAGTGAGGCTTCGGTCGGTGCCACCCTGTCTCTGCTACATCTCCTGCATGTGGGGTGAGCGGCCGCTCTTGAAAACTTGAGCCGAGCGGAAAGCTTCACTCTTGGTGATTTTTCTGCTGAGGCTTCCTCCCAGCCAAGGAGGGACCTCCAAAAAGGGAAGGACTCACTATCTCAGTATGTGTGAAGGCCCTCTGAACCCCCAACAGGGACAACCAAGGCATCCCTCCAAGGCATGCTTCCAAAGAGAACAGGACTTGAGGTCACTCAGTTGTGGTGAGAGCTCAGCTGCACTCACTGACTTAGTGGGTCTATGGTGGTGGTTTGGTTCTGCCATGGCCTTGAGGCTTTCTGGAAGTGGGGTTCAGATATTTGTCCTGAAGCGGTGATGGGGTGGGGTTCTTAATTATACCAGACAGCAAGTAAGTTTCTTTACTTTCAGGAGGTTTGTGGTTGAGGCTGACTCTGTATGATCCAAAGCAAATCCTTCACCCTCTCTGGATCTTAGCGTCTACTTTTGCCCCAACAGGATGAGAAACTCCTTGACACTATGGCTAGAGTAGAAGGAGATACTTTTGTGCTTTGGAAAGAAAAATGAAATCCCCAGTGCTGCCCATCATCGGGATGCCATCACTGTGAGCTCATAGCTATGGAACTGGCGCACTCTTGAGTTTTTGTCTCACTTGGTTCAGATTCATCCAGTCATCATCCATCCATCCATCCATCCATCCAGTCACCCATCTACCTGTCCATCCATCCATCCATCCACCCACCCACCCATCCATCCACCCATCCTTTCATCCATCCATTCATCTATCCATCCATTCATTCACCCATTCATCTACTCATCCATTCATCCATTTATCTGTCATCCATGCATCCATTCATTTTATCCATCCAACCATTGTTGATAGTGTTAGATGCAATGTAGGGCTGCAATGATGACTGCAACTATGTCCTTGACTTGAGGCTTCTTTTTGCTTGTTTTACCTGTCTCTCTACTCATAAGGCTTATAGATGGAGGAGATACAAAGTGTATTACTTTTTAAAGCCCAGGTAAAGCATGGTGAGTGCTCAGATTGGGGAGATATCAGTTTTGGCTGGAGGAATTGGAGATGGCTTCAGGAGGTGCCATTTAAGCTGAACCTTGAGGCCTGCTCAGGTATGGACAGTGAGGGTGAGGCAGGAGTGACTATGTGTGTGTTGGGAGGGCTCACTGTTTAGTGCAGGCTCAGAGCTGGGCCTTGGTGTGTATTTCTCTGCAGGACCTGCCTTTAGGGGAAAGGCTTGGTTTGATTCACTCTTTCTCCCCAATGCTTAGACTCTCCTTGGGGGCCTATAGGTGTTGCCTGTGGACAGATATCTCCCCAGTGCAAGACTGTGTGTGGAAGAAGGCCCTGCACGAAGATGGCTTAAACACAGCCACAAAGGGGCTGTCAGAGGAAAGGCTATCTCTGCTTGGACCCTAGGAGAGAGCCAAGTGGGAACCTTGCCTGCCATTAAGACCTCCACTTCCATAGGCTTCAAACGTGCAGGGGCATCTGACAAGGGCCCCATGGAGGTCAGGACGAGGAAGAGGGACAGCCAGAGGGGCTGTTGGTGAACCAGAGGGTTGGCCTTCTGGGCCAACCACTCTCAAGCAAGCTTTTGGGTTAGCTGGGGAAACTGCCCAACTTAATGAGAGCAGCAAACAAAGTTGTGCAGCTGAGTGATTGGTATGCATTGTTTTGTTTCTTTCATTAATTCCTGCTGCCATTCGGGATGCAGGGATGAACAATAGCAGGGGCCTGTACAGATCAATACCAGATTGCTGATAGTGCCTATCTGTTCTTGGAGCAGATTATTTGATAAATGGCATGGTCCATACGTTTTGACAGGTGTTCGCCGTACAGCCCAGATCAAACTGGTTTTGTGGAGCCCCATCAAAGGAAGCCAAGAGAGCAGATAGAATATTTCCTTCTTGGTATAAACCCATATAGAAATTGTTGCTTTTAAGCTATAGATAGTGAATTTCTAGCAAGAGATGGGGAGAGCGGGGGAGGAGATTGACCGCCCCTATGGGTTGGGTTTTTAGTTGGGTCTTGGCTTGGATCTGGGCTTCATTTTGAAGGCAAGGCACCTGCTGATGAGGTGAGTGGTTAAAAAGCTGCAGGTGAAAAAGCTACTGGCTCCTGGGTCTTCAACGGGCTTTTGAAGGAACCCTTACTGGAGCAAAGGGGGAGGCTGAGAGAAGCCTGTGGTTGCAGAGGACAGTGGCAGTCCTGGACAGGATTTCATGAGAAGAGTGAGGAACAGACGGGGGCAGAGGTACCAGATTGGAGCTCCTAGGGCCCCTGATTTGCATGCAGCTTGAACCCCCAGGTGAGCTGGACTGATGTTGGATGGCTGTCCCTCCCAGTGCTGCTGCGCTGAGCTAGCTAGTGAAACTCTTTGCATTTCTACTGTATCTGTCTGACCTGGCCTCCTTTTGTCCTCTCCAGGGTGGACGTGTGTTCTGCTTTACCACTGCTAGGTACTGTGCCCTGTAACTGGGCTAGTCCTTGAGGCTTAAGTTTCAGCCTGGCTGAGAGGTTGAGGTTGTTTCCCGGCCCCACTTTTCTTGCACACCACAGTGTCCAGGACCTTGTAGCAGGGCAGCCATGTAGAAGGGTGTGGACTGGCTTTTGGGAGTGAATAGAGGAGGTATCAAAGGGGTCATCTGGATCAGTGACTGATGTTTGGACAGAGGCAAGGTGGGCAGGTGATGACCTGAAAGGCCAGATCTTCAGATCTCCTCTGGACCCTCAGCCCCCATGCCTTGGTCCTGGAGATGCAACCAGACCCTCAAAACGGTCTTGGAGAATGCAGTCTATTGGGTATCTGGGGGGTGTTACGGAGCACAAAGCATCTCATAGTGTTACAGAGCCTCCCAGGTTTCCTGGGAAGTGGACTGAGCACCCCCACTCCCAGCGCAGCATGTAACAGAAGGGAAACTGAGGCTCTCAGAATGAAGTGACTGGTTCACAGCCACTTAGGAGGAAACTCAGGGAGCTCACCATGCCTTCCCCTACCTCTTGGATAAACGATAGCCCATTGAGACAGATGGGGTATTAGGGATGGACTTTGCAACCACAGCCCCCCAAAAAGAGGAACCTGCAGGTCCCTGTGGAGCTATCCTTCCTGTAATGTGGAACCTTTCCCAAAGACTTCTTGCTGAGTGAGAGGCAATTACATGGGGGATGGTGACCTCGTCTCACAAAGAATGTTGGGGAGGCTGGGGCCGTGATATATGGAATGTCAGGCGTTGTATTTTAGACTTTGCTTTTAAAAATCTCTAGCAACCTCCCAAGGAATGATTTGACATCCTTAAGTTCAACACCGGGCACAAATAAAGCTTATGGCAAAATTAACATAAATCATTAGCATTAATCATGCAGGGTTATTGATAGCCGTATGCAGACATGGATCACAATCCTGGCCAGGGATTCGGGCTGGGCGATATTTCTTCCAGCTGTCCCGGCCAGCTCTCACACATATGGCGGTGGAGTAGGCTTTCTTTTCTAATTTTCCTCCTCAGCTTGAGCTGTCAAAGACACCGCCTTCTTCCCACTCCCTTCTCTTCACGCTGAGCCGTTAATTTCGTTGCATCTTTCTCTCTTTCCTCTCTCTCTTTTTTTTAGAAAACAGATTTCTAGTCTAGGTCAGAATCCATCAATGTCTGTGGCTGTCACCCACCACGTGACCGGTGGAAGCAAAATAGCTGGGTGACAATTAGCGATGGGTGGCCTACATTGATCAGTTTCAATTTGGTAGCCTTCACTTTTACTTACACATTCATCTATGGAGCTGAAAACACTTTCTTTCCCCTCCCACTACATGGAGGCTGGCATGCTCTGAACTTACCACCAGGCAGTTGTGCTTTCTCACCAGCCCAAACTGTGGGGGCATGGATGACAATTTTAAGGTAAATTTCTTTTTTTTTTTTAATTTATTTTGCTTTTGGTGCATACTGTATCTGGCATTTCTCCCCATGTTATCCCTCCCCACCCTCCCCTCTCCCCCCACCCTCCCCTCTCCCCCACCCTCCCTCTCTCCCCCCACCCCCCCCGTTGTCTCTCCCCCTACCCCCCCACAACTGTCCCCTGTGTGTGATGCTCCTCTCCCTGAGTCCACGTGTTCTCATTGTTCAACACCCACCTGTGAGTGAGAACATACGGTGGTTGGCTTTCTGTTCTTGGGTCAGTTTGCTGAGAATGATGGTTTTCAGATTCATCCAAGTCCCTACAAAGGACACAAACTCATCGTTTTTTATGGCTGTATAGTATTCCATGGTGTATTTCTTATCAGCAGAGCATATCTTAACTTTGTTGAAAAATGAGGAGGAGAAATTCCACTGGTCTAAATCCCTATTGGTCTCTCTAACCACAGTGTAACTGTGGTTGTATTAATGGGAGTATAGTGTAAAGAAACATTGAGGTGATGAGAAGGATCCCTATCTTGCCATGCTGACCAGACCACACTTGAACATATTGTGATCAGTATAGACTGGGACAGAGTTAGACATGCTGAACCAAGGCAATGTGAGAAATGAATAGAGAACATTCGATCCAGAGATAGGAGCACCTAGGGGACCATGATTTCTGGCTTTCTATATTTGAAGAGCTTCCAGGGGAAGAGAGAACAGTGAGTTCTAGACATCCTCAATGGATGAGAGTTTCAGAGATGTGGATGTTTGCTCAGAACAAGGGAAAACTTGAGACTTTCAACACTGATCAAAGAAAGTATTGCCTCTGAGGGAGGTAGGGAGTGAATTCCCATCACCAGAAGTGTTCAACAGAGGCTGTGTGGGCATTTGTAGGAGTGGTTGGGAGAAAGTGAAACATTAAATTAAGGGTCAGAGTAGATGACATTTAAGACTTTTTCCACCTTGGTAGAGCTTGGAATTTCATGTTCGTATCCGAATCTGATGCTGGGAAGACGGAAACAACTGTGGAGTCTTCCTCAACCTCTCTTTCTTGCCACAGCTGAAGATATTAGACTCCACTATCATGGCTTTCCTTTTTCCCATTCTTTAAGCTTCATCTTTTAACACTGCAGTGGCCTCAAAGTATGTGATGAAATTCAGGTGGAATAATGTCATGTTTTATGGAGAACTTGGGGTGGGGGGACATTTTAATCATTTTTCTTCCTTGCATGTCCCCCATCAGAATCCCAGAGATACTAGTGAGCCTAGTTAGCAGGGAGTAGTCAATCAATGACAGGCTTGGACAGTTCAAGACAGGGGTAGTTTCCAAGTATAAAAGACTAGGGTGGCTTGGGATTTGATAAATAAGAAAAGAAGTCAGCCACAAACAGTGGGGCTGTGTGTGACCTGACCCCCAGCTCTCAGGAAGCTGGGAACTTCCTGTGTCTTGGTACTAATACGGCTGCTTCTCTTTGCTGTTGTTATCAGTTCTTTTCCTGCAACTTGCTTTGAGTCCAGTCATCTTTATGTTTATTGGAAGCAAGGTGATTGAAAAGCTTCTCTATGCTCCAGGTCACAGGATTCTAGACAGGACCTTCCATATTCTGAAAGCACACTGCATGCCACAAAACCCACTCAACTCTCCTTGGATTAAAAAAGAGAGAAAATTGTCTTGGCCTTTGTAAACAACAAAGTTCTGCTTCAGGTGAGGTTTGATCCAGCAGATTAGAATGTGTGGCCAAGGGCCCTCTTGGTATTGGCATCATCAACAGCTTCCACACAATATCACCTCTCCCCCCTCAATAACTCAAAGCCCTCCTTTTGTGAATATATGTGTTTCTGGCAGTTGAAATCTTTGAATCTATACACATTCATCAATTACTTGACCAGAATTGGGCCATTAATTCCTGTGGTAGGGTAAAGGCATACACTGATTGACTTATGACAGCATCCAACCTTGGTGCTATATGTGAGGTCAACCCTACTCAAACTTCATGCTTGAGGATAGAAGGTGTGACTTCACCCAAGGAAATTCAGAATACTGTTTACCAAGAAAAGAGCTGATAGCTGGAGGGTGGAAAAGCAAAAATATGCCCACTTCAACCTAAAAGTGTCAGGACCTTGGAAGATGGTTCGAACTTCCTCATCTCAGATTTCCTGGTTGATCTTGCCGTCTTTTATTTTTTCTTTTCCATTTTTCATGCAAACTTTTGCAGAATTCAGACTTTGAGGCACCTTAACTTTCCTGGAGAAATTAAAGGTGAATGCAGTTGAGAAATAGCCACTCTCTTGATGCAAACCTGGTGTGAGCCACCATTTTGGAAGCACAGGAGGTGTCAAAACCCCACCTTTCATCAGTGATGAATCTGCAAAATACGCCTTTGGAATGGTGCTTATTTTGCACAAGACCAGCAATGCCTTCATTGGATACACACAAAGAGATCACAGATCCACAGAAGGTGGGTAAACAGGTCAGCAAGATTTCTTCATCTTGACCATCACAGAGTTTGAAAGGAAGCTTAGGCTACCCGGGGTGGAAATGTCCACCATTCCCCATTGCTCATGGGCAGCCACACAGAGGGCCCTAGTGACTGGAAGTCACATTGGCGACAGGCATGAATAGGTCCCTTAATTTCAAGGTTTTAAAATACGTTAGTTGACCCCACTATAATTCCTATATTTTAGTCATTTGCCTGTCATGACTCAGTACCCATTCATTAAATATAGTGCTTTTCAAATGAAGAACAAAGATTAAAATTTTTCTTAATGATGACAAGTGGTATAATTTAGTTTTATTTCTGTTGTATCATGGTGCCTGTGAGCCTGGCCGTGGTCTCTCAGTGGCGCCATTGTTAGCTCCTCTTAGCCAAGGGCTTTCTTGGACATGTCACTGTGGCCAATTCTGTTCATATGGGGCTGAGCGGTCCCCACTTTGATCTTTGGTTCTGCTTGGGTTTAGCTGTTTGGTTCCTTCAAGGGATTACTTCAATGAAGATATACCTGCTTGGAAGTGGGAGGTATGATGGGGTTAGAGCTGTGGGGGGGGATGATGAGGTTCAGAATCTTGGGTTCTGTGGCTGCAGGGGAGCTGGGTGGGGGGCTGGAGCTGAGCCTGAGGATGGGCAGAGCCCCCTTTTCCTCTATAGCTCCTCTTTCTGGCCCTGCTGCACTGGATGCTATTCATAGACATTTTTAAAGAAACATTCTTGTTTATTCACTTATTAGTTTCTAAATTTCTGTTTTTTCAAGGTGTACAACTCAATGATTTTATTATATTCATACACTTTTGCAACTATCACTGAAATCAATTTTAGAACAGTTTCATTACTTTTGTTTTAGGTTCAGGGGGTACTTGTGCAGGTATGTGATGTGGGTATATCGCATGACACTGAGGTTTGGGGTACGATTAACCTATAACCCGGGGGAGTGAGCATGATACTGGAGAGGTAGTTTTTTAGCTCTTCCCCCCCTCCCTCCTTGTTCTTATAGTCCCTAGTGTCTACTCTTCCCATCTTTATGCACAGACGAAATTTAATGGCTCTTCACAGGATCTCAGTTTAGGATGAATTGATTTGTGCTGGGGTTTTAGTGGGTGCTCTCTGAATAGGCACTAGCAAGCCACCCTGGCTTTTGCAAGACCCTGCAAATGAAGATCTCATTCTCACAGTCCTCTTTCCTGGCAAGAGCTACTCCAACAGCTCTCCCCAAGTCTGGGTTCAGAGACATCCTGTAGTAACCAGCAGTTTGTCCCCCAGGACTCACCCCACCAAGCCTCAGTTGTCCCCTCTTGTTGGTTTCTTTATTTTTTTTGGGGGGGGGATGGAATTGTTCATTGCTACTTTAATGTGGTTGCTGTATCCTATGTTAATCTAGAAAGATATTAAAGCCATTACACTTGATTGGCATAGAATGCTTGGCAGGGAGTGAGTGGAAGGAGGTAGACTCTGCACATTTGGCATTAAGCTCCTAGAAGGTTTTAATTTTTAACTGACACATTTTAAACACGACTACCTTTTACAGTTACCACCCTACCAATGAGGTCAAATGGCACACAGTCCCGAACTTGCAAAGGGCTCTGGATTACAATCCTTCAGGCAATGGTGGTGGCAGCAAGCATTGATTATTTGGTTATTACTAGACTTAAAAAAAAAACCCTGGGCCACCATGCATCTAGTACTACAGAGTGCCTTCCTCACACTCTGAGAGGCTATGATATTGATGCTTTTTGGGTTGGCTACTCCTGGGGGGTCCAAACAGGGCTCTGGGGCAACTTGGAAATGCAAGTAGATGTTGGCCAGGCTGGTCTCGAACTCCTGACTTCAAGTGATCTGCCTGTCTTGGCCTCCCAAACTGCTGGGGTTACAGGCATGAGCCAACACGGCCAGCCTGCAAGACTCTGTTTTGTGCATTTCAGTGCTCTGTACTGAAAAAGGAAAGATCTCCATTAATGCCAGTGTTCCTAGGAGGTAACAAGCAATGCCACCTACCCTTTTATTGACTCTTCAGTACTATCAAGGAAGAAAAGGAAAATGACGAGTAGCCTAGAATAGCTTTAAGCTCAACTTAGATGAAGCGTGCTGTCTGGATTTGCCCCAGACCTACTCTGTCCACGATAAACAGAGGGAGAGCTGGGATAGGTTTTTGAACAATTGCATTGCAGCCATGTTGATGTGGGTGGTGTAATGAAAGTTGGAAAAACCAGAGTGATTTGAAGAGTATGTTTGTACTTTATTTAGTTTTCTGCTTGGAGCTAGCAAACATTCTCTGCCTAATAGTACTGGTTAGTTTTGTCAAAGACCAAGAGCAGGGAAATATGTCACTGCAGTCTATGAATTATCCATGCAACTGGGAAGTGTGTTTCTTTACTTAACTTTCTCTATTCAAAGCAAACTTATTTTTTCCTCTTGTAATTCTAGGGGGAAAAAAAATACCCTAACCCCTCAGACAGTGACATTACTGTCACCTGCTTAAAATAGTATGACGTTCTTCCAGTCTTAGAATACTCTCTAGGGCTCTCTGTTTTCCATGAAAGCATTTATTTCAGTCAAAATACTTCATGCTTTTTCTTCACTCCGACACTTCACCAAAAAGGAGCTGTAAGAAAATATAGCAGCTCAAAACCGCCATGTCATTTTTAAAGGAGCTATTTTCTTTTTCGACTAATCAACCTTCGTCGTCTCCTTGGGTACTAAAGGAGCCACAGGACGCGGTGGCGATGGTGGCCTCGAGCAAGAGCCGATCTCTCAGCTGCCCATGTGACTACACATGTCTAGGGGTCTGGAGCCTGCCTGGGAGGGGTCCCTGGAGAGGGTAGGGGCTGACACTCCCCTACCCTAGCCCCGGAGTTGACATCGCTGGTCTGTTACACCTGCATTCTTCTTCTCCTTGAATGGGCTAGGGCCAGGTGCAGGCCTCCCTCCTCCTCCCATTGTCCCTCCTGACTTCTGCAGGCCTCATCCTGGAAAGCCAGGAGGGCTGCCCCCATCTCCCGCATGATGAACCTTTTGAATATTCGGACGTGGGCTCCTGGTCAGAGATGTCATGTCTTTCCCTCTGTTGTTAGTCTGGAGACAACACGGACCCCCCCCTGGTTTACCTGTGTAGTCCCAGGGCGTCTCAGGTGCCAGGAGCCGCTGCCATGAGCGCCTCATCTCCTGTCAGATGTGGTTGGCGAGAGATGAGGACAGCATGACCACTGGGCACCACACAGTACAGAGGTCAGCGTGCAAGGACAGCGGGACGGCAGTGATGTGGCTGTGACTACTTGTCAAGTGAGTGGAGAAAAGATCGGGGAGGGTGGGGGAGACAGTGGCAGGCAGGGCAGTGGAGAAGCAGGTGGGGGGCTGCAAAGAGAAAAGTCCTGTCATTCCTGATGAAATATTCAGTGTTGTCGGTGATGTTTCATAGGCTGCTCCCCCCCCCCGGGGGTGGATTTCTAGATCATTCTTCAGGCCCCTCGCAGGCGACGAGAGCACTTTGTTTAATAGATTGGCGGTGCTCATCAGAGACATCTGTAATGCATTGCCAGTGGTTTAGTGTTGGGGGACCCTGGAAAGTCCAAGCTGACTCTATTGTGTGCCAGCATCACATACACATGCGTGTGTGGGTGCAAACCCTCACACCCGGGGACGTACGTCATCCCTGCCAAAAATGACTTTTGCCTCCAGCATGCCACCTTTTTAAGCCTATAGAACTCCGAAACTGCTGTATAGTAACAAGTTTGTGAGATTTTGGAAAGGAACCCGCAGTAATGATGCCAGTTCTTATGATCATAAATAATCATAATTAACAGGACTGCTGTATATTTATGTTGGTTTGTTTTCAGACACTTTTCATTTTATTTTGAATTTTTTCATATTGTGTTGACTTGAAACACTTCTGTCTATAGCGTGGCGTGCTTGTACAGAACACTGGAGAGCAGCATACTTTATTTGTCCTCAGAAACAGACCACAATAATGTGGGAACTTCTATCTGCTGGCAGGTTCACAGAATGGTGATATTAGTCTCATTGAAATTGCTATATTAGACAGAGAATCAGAAGCCAAACGTTTAGAGTTTTTTCTTGGACCAGTAACGTTTTTCTGACTTTCTTCACCTATCTAGAATACTGCTGCAGAAAGGCATGTGTACACATTCTCCAGTTTAAATTCCCGGTAAGCTTGGGTAGGATAATATGATGATGAATAATTGCTCTATGTCTGAAAATGTATGATGACTCGTGGTTAAATGCCTGGGAAGGAGAACAATAGCTCTCATTGTGACACTGAAAGAGAGGCTGGGGCCTGGGTCCTCAGTGATCAATAATCTATAACCCATACATTGATTCTGGGTGGAATGTCTGGTGAAACACTCAGAAAATACAACATCCTGGGAAAGTGCTGATGTGCGCCCAGGGTGAGAAATTAGACCTCATTTACATGACTCTCATGTTAATAACCCTTTAGTTGCTTTTCTAGAGAGCAAACATATCCTCTGCAAATTTCCAGTTGTGAATTTACAGCCAGGTCTCTCTCCCTCTCAAATTTCCCCCCCTGCCCCTCGAAGGAGGGGCCCCCATCTCTATGTGTCATCAGCGTGCAGGCACCCCCTCCCAGCTCCTTCTTTCGGAGGGAAAAGAGGCTCTGTAGGTGAGAGCACAACAGCTTCAGAACAGAACCATCTTAGCTAGCTGAAATTGAAACAAAAAAGTTTGTTTTTCCTTCTTTCTCTCTCTGGCTTTCCCTGGGTTGCGATTTTAAACTTCTAATATGTGCATACTGGTGAAGCATTGTCCCTGCTTAAATTATTTGTCTCCCTGTATGGCAGTTTTGTGGAGAAACGAACTATTCATGTAGCTTTTAGAGTCACCATGGGTTTACATTAAAGCCTTAGGCCAGGTCTACACAGGCAAAGACCAAAGATGATTATGATTATGATTCCAAGCTCCCCCTTTCCTGTGACTATCAGGATATTTCATCCAGAAGCAATAGCAATTTTATTATTTTTCTTTAATTTTTTTTACTCTTAGTCCTAGCGCATGGGGCTCCCTTGCTCTGGCCTCAGTGCATGTTGGGGGTGCCTGACTCCATAAAGACTCATCGACGCCAGGCAGCTGGGCCCTGTTTGATTGCTCTGTGCAGGAATGGACCCCTGAAGGATGCCATCGGGGGGTGTGGGGCAGGAGGGGTGGGGAGGAGAGCTATTGAAGTGTAAGGAGAAGCAAGAAGGGGCTCATGACAGAGTGGCCAGACCTGGTCTCCCTTCCTATAGTGCAATCAGAGGTCCTGGTCTGGGTGCCCCCTGGAGGCTTGGAGACAGCTCCTTGGTCCAGGGCTTTGCTAGGCGGTCTCCATGGAAACAGACAAGGGCCAAGGGAGCCAGAAACAGAGGAAGAACATGGTGGCTACTGAGTGGGTGCTCTGCAGAGGGCAGGAGGAGATTGCTAAGTTCCAGAATCAAGATGGTGGGGCTCGGGTCATTATAGTTTGATATTTAAAGACAGTGTGACCTTATTTTTACCCCCCTTGCCATGCCCCCGAGAGGCTGATAACATGTGGACGTACTCAGAATCACAGCTTTGCCAAAGTCCAGGCAAAGTGGCTGGGGCAGCCCATTCACGCTTCATGGTTCTCTCTCTGCCCTGCCTCTGCAGGTGGGCATGGGTCTCTTCATCCCATGGAGATGGGTAGTGCCCTGTGCTTTGACTCCCCCATGAAATGACGGAAGGAACTTTGCTCTCAGCTGACTCAGAGTTCTGTAGTCCAGTAGGATCCCAAGTTCCAGCAAGGAACGAGTGCTAGGTCTGGCTGACAAAATGCAGAACATAGAGCTATTATCATTGACAGTGATCTTCTGGTGAACTGGCAACACCAGAAATTTTTTTATTGCTTACTCTGTACCAAGCACTTTACATGCTCCATCTCATTCTTTTTGTTTTGTTTTGATTTTTTTGAGATAGAGTCTTACTCTGTCACCTAGGCTGCAGTGCAGTGGTGTAATCTTGGCTCACTGCACCTCCTGCTCCCAGGCTTAAATGATTCTCCTGCCTCAGCTTCCTGAGTAGCTGGGAATACAAGCATGTGCTACCACGCTCAGTTAGTTTTTGTAATTTTAGTAGAGACAGGGTTTCATCATGTTGGCCACGCTGGTCTTGAACTCCTGACCTCAGGTGATCCACCTGCCTCAGCCTCCTGAAGTGTTGGGATTACAGGCGTGAGCCACAGCACCTGGCCTATCTTATTCTTTTAATGACTCCCCAAGATAGATAAGTTTTTTAAACCCGTTTTATAGATGCAGAGACTGAGGCTTAAAAAGATTACATATTTTGTCTAAATTGATAGAGCTAGTAGAGCAGGAATTTGAACACAGGCAGTCCAGTCTAATTTTAGAGCTTGTGTTCCCCACTTCCCTAAATCATGACAAAGCCCGCATCCCCGTACATTTTTATCATGGATATTGCTTGGCTGGAGGCCTGGAGAATAAGTAAGGAGCCCTAGACTAGGAGCTGGGAAGCCTGAGTTCTTCCATTTGCTTGCTGTGTGGTCTTGAGCAAGCCACATGCTTTCTTTAGGTCTCAGTTTATTTATCTGTCAAACAGAGCTTGGATGGGCTTAACCCCTGAGGTCTACCCAGGTACCAGAGCAGGATGTTCTCCTAAAATGAAACTTCAGGACATGACTGGGGCATCTCCTGAGGACATGCAGGATGAGACGAGCATTTGGGGATGCTTTGATTTCTTGTGGTTTTGCAAAATCACACCAGGTGTCATAGTTCTTCAGTGACACTGGACTGCCAGAGACTAGACCAACAAGGATGTGCTGAGGGTCAGGATGGTCGTGGTGGCAGGTGACTGACCTCCTGTGGGCATGCACACTCCCTTACCTGGCCCACCTGCTTGCTGGTCATTCTCTCCTCCAGCGTATGCCAGCCTCTGATCTCAGGGTGTAGGGGGGCAAGGTATGGGGGTGGGGAGTGCTTCCCTGGGGGAGATCCCTGTGCAAAGTACTTAAAGAACCTTTAACGGAAAACAATCTATTTTAATCTAATGTGAAAAACTTTGCTTTCTTGAGTGCTGAACTTTCTCAAGGTGGGGTTGGTTTATCAACACTCTTTTGATTAAAGTTGTGCTTCCCTTCCCACTCAGCATCAGGAGCTTCCTTGGCTGAAGGGAGCTGAATTCTAAGGCATCTTGAAAACTTCTTCCAGTGAAGGGGCATGTTTTACATTCCGGAGATGGGATGGAGATTTTAACTCTGTGCAGGCTGTTTCTCACCCCCCCATCACCCATTTACCAGCCTTTCCTGCCCCTTCCCCTGTCCTGGGCAGCTGGCCCTGCACCTGCCCGTGCTGACCAGTGCCAGTTAGATTTGTCCATTGGGAGGCTGTAAAGGGAATCAGAGAACAAGGCGAGTGTGCTGTCTCAAGCTCCCTCTCTGCTTCGAGGTCAGGTATCTGGCAGAACTTCAGCTCCTGTCACAGAGGCCTTCCTCTGAGTTTCCTGGGCTGGCTCATGGGGCTCTGGGAACACTCTGTCGTCCCTGAGCCATTTGGGTGCTGTCTGGTGCGTCGCTGGCTCCATCTGAGATCAATTCTCTTCCTGCACTTCCCTGCCTCGTGTGGTGTCTCTCTAGTTGGGCGTATGCTAATAATCCTATTGATAAGAGACAAGTAAGGTAAATGGCTACCACTAAAAGGTCAAAAAATAATAAGTGCTGGCAAGGCTGTGGAGAAAAGGGAACGTTTATTCACTGTTGATGGGAGTGTAAATTAGTTCAACCGTTGTGCAAGACAGCATGACAATTCCTCAAAGACCTAAAACCAGAACTACCGTTCAACCCAGCAAGATATATACCCAAGGGACTATAAATTGTTCTGCCATAAAGACACATGCATGCATACGTTCATTGCAGCACTATTCGCAATAGCAAAGACAAGGTGTCAACCTACATGCCCATCGATGGTAGCCTGGATAAAGAAAATGTGGCACATATACACCACGGAATACTACCTAGTCATATAAAAGAACGAGATAGTGTCCTTTCAGGAGTGCGGATGGAGCTGGAGGCCATTATCCTCAGCAAACTAATGCAGGAACAGAAACCTGAATACTGCATGTTCTCACTTATGAGTGGGAGCTAAATGATGAGAACACATGGGCATACAGAGGGGAACAACACACACTGGGGCCTATCAGAAGGAGGAGGGTGGGAGGAGGGAGAGGGTCAGAAAAAATAACAAATGGGTACTAAGCTTAATAATCTGGGTAACAGAATAATCTGTACAACAACCCCACCATGACACAAGCTTATCTTTATAACAAACCTGCACGTGTACCCCTGAACCTAAAATAAGAGTTAAATTAATAAAAGTAGACAGGTTGGGTAAGGGTGTTCTCAAGGCTGGTTAGGAAGCTAAACCCCAGGGAGGTGCTGATGGCCAGAGTCACAAAACAGTTTTATGCATGAGACTCCAACCAGCGCCTCCTAATTCCAAATTTGGTATTATTCCCACAGTTCTTCTCGCTGAATGATTGTACTTACCAAAAACTTTTGGTTGTTCACGACAGGAAGGCTTTCTTAAATGTTTAGCTTGGCAAATACAAGCAAACCGGTCATGTAATTCACACATTTCCCAATTGTTTCCAGGACCATAGGCAATAGTCCTCATTCAGCCTTAGACGAGAACCTATAAATTTTAAGGAATATTAATGATATTGAGATACATAGGGAGATGGTTATTTATCCCGTTGACCAACATGAAAACATAAAGCAAATGATTAGCAAAAGACAAGTGGAATGTGTATTTACATGTTATGATATATGCAGAGGTAAAATGAGTGGTACAAATGTATTTTTAATTTGAGCGTATTTATTACTTGTGAAAGTAAAGACTAATTATGCTGTCTCCATTTTGGCATTATAGGAGAGGTTCAAATGCAAGCTCAACCCCCACCCCCCTCCACCCCTTACATTGCTTCCAGCATGGCAGATCGCATCTCTGGCAGGGTGGGTGCTGGAACGGGTTTCTGGAAGGAGACTTGAAGGACAAAAGGGAGGCAGATTTAGCTTCTCTTGTCACCTTCTCCTCAAATTGCCCATCCAGTTCTGTGCATAATTGCGCCTTCCTCCTGCAACTTCTCAGTCTTGTATCTGAGGCTATAATTCAATTCCTTCTCAGTGGATATCAGAGGGGGCAACCCACCAAGAGATGCACATTAGGTGTGGCGACTCTGTCCACCGCAGGTTTAAATCACTGGGCTACAGCTGATGCCGCCGGAGTCCTGGGTGGTGGATAGCCTGCGTGTTGCCGGAGTTGCAGTGAATTCTAATTATAGGCTCTAACTGGCTTCCGAAGGCAGTTATGAACTTCAGCGAGGGCAAGCAGTTATTCTTGGCGGCTGACACAGAGGCCTGACTTACAAGGAGGGGCCCTCCTGGCAGAACTCAGGGAGTGATGGAGAAGGATGAGCAGCATTCCCTTGGTGGAAGTCGTTCCCTGTCTTTAGAGGCTTCTGCTCAGCACTCCCATGGGCTGCTCCTACTCTCGGCCCTCCAGTCTTTTATATTTTATTCTTTTTTTTTTTTTTTACTTTACTTTAAGTCCTGGGATGCATGTGCAGAACAAGCAGGTTTGTTACATAGGTATACATGTGCCATGGTGGTTTGCTGCACCTCCCAACCCATCATCTAGGTTTTAAGCCCCACATGCATTAGGTATTTGTCCTAATGCTCTCCCTCTCCTTGCTCCCCAACTCCCCACAGGCCCCAGTGTGTGATGTTCCCCTCCCTGTGTCCATGTGTCCTCATTATTCAGCTCCCACTTATCAGTAAGAACATTCAGTGTTTGGTTTTCTGTTCCTGTGTTAGTTTGCTGGGAATGATGGTTTTCAGCTCCATCCATGTCCCTGTAAAGGATATAAACTCATTCTTTTTTATGGCTGCATAGTATTCTATGGTGTATATGTGCCACATTTTCTTTATCCAGTCTATCATTGTGGGGAAATAGGAACGCTTTTATACTGTTGGTGGCAGTGTAAATTAGTTTAACCATTGTGGAAGACAGTGTGGTGATTTCTCAAGGATCTAGAAACAGAAATAGCATTTGACCCAGCAATCCTATTACTGGGTATACACCCAAAGGATTATAAATCATTCTACTATATTTTATTTTATTTTATTTTTGGAGACAGAGTGTCAGCCTGTCACCCAAGCTGGAGTGCAATGGTGTGATCTTGTCTCACTGCAACCTCTGCCTCCTGGCTTAAAACACTGTATTTTGTTCTTTTAGAGATGGGGTCTCCCTGTGTCTCCCAGGCTGGAGAGCAGTGGCACAATCACAACTCACCGCAGCCTTGAACTCCTGGGCTCAAGCAATCCTCCTGTCTTGGCGTCCTGAGTAGCTGGGACTAAGGCATGAACCACCTAGCCTGACTAATTTTTAAATTTTTTTGCTGAAACGGGATCTCACTGTGTTGGCCAGGCTGGTCTTCAACTCCTGGGCTCAAGGGATCTCTTGCCTTGTTTCCCAAGGTGCTGGGATTAGAGGTGTGAGCCTCCATGCTGGGCCACTCCTGGTCTTTATTCAGACTGGGGGCTTCCAAGCTCTAGTCAGTGGTTCTCAAGCTTGGCTGCATAGCAGAGCCATATGGGGAGCTTCCAAAAACCCCAATGCCCAAGTGGCACCCCAGACCAGTTAAATAAGAAATTCTGTAGTGAGGCGATCAGGTGATCAGGTGATTCCACTGTGCAGCCAAGGTTGAGAATCATTGTCTTCGGTTGTGGCACATGTGTAACCTTTCTTGCTTCTCCCGTGAAGAATGGGACTTACTGGGGATTGTGTGTGTGTATGTGTGTGTGGGGTCTGCCTCTGCAGGGTGACATTTGTTAGTGGTAAACTTATCACAGCTTGTAGTTTGATGCTCAACCTCACAAATCTAGAAACAAGATTTTATTCTGATTCTGAGAGTGGATCTGTCTCTTAGGTGTGGACTCACATTAGTCAAGGTCATGAGACTGATGTACAAACCCAGAAATCCAGTGTGTGATTTTACAGTGAAAAAGAAAATGGTGTGTGTATTAGTCCATTCTCATGCTGCTAATAAAGACATACCTGAGACTGGGTAATTTATAAAGGAAAGAGGTTTAATTGGCTCACAGTTTTGCATGGCTAGAGGGGCCTCAGGAAACTTATAATCATGGCAGAAGAGGAAGCAAACACATCCTTCTTCACATGGCAGCAGCGAGGAGAAATGCCAGGCAAAAGGGGAAAAGCCCCTTATAAAATCATCAGATCTCGCAAGAATTCACTCACAATCACGAGAACAGCATGGAGGTAACTGCCCTCATGACTCAACTACCTCTCACTGGGTTCCTCACATGACACGTGGGATTATGGGAACTGCAATTCAAGATGAGATTTAGGTGGGGGACACAGCCAAACCATATCAGTGTGAAACTGGGCTTCTTGCATCAACTCAAGCTCAGATCAGACAATTTTCTCACAGCAACATTTTCTACTCTCTTCCTGGGCAGGTAGTTGTACCACTAGGTAAAATGGGCCAGCCCATTCTCCTCAACTGACTCATTTGAGATTCATTTAGGCAAGGCCTTCCAAAATGTTGATTTTATTTGTTTTTTTGGTTCTGAATTCCTACAAGCCTGATAAACTAAAATTTGCTCAGGAAAAGCTATGCTGGTTTCCTCAGCCTCCCTGGATCCTGGGAGACTTCACACTTCCTGGATACCTCTTTGAACAAGAGGCAGAGAAAGGAAAAGGGGTAGTAAAGCAAAGAGCAGTGAAGTTTCTTTTTTTTTTTTTTTTTTGGATATTTTCCTAGGCATTGCTTTCTCTCAGCCTGGCAATCCACATTTGAATTTGAAGCTAGAAGCAGCCACAAGGTGGATGGACCACAGGAGATCATGATGTGTAAAGGCAGGAACTTAGGAGGAGCAGAAACTAGGAGGCAGAGAAGACGTGGAAACGTTCAGAGGAGGACGAAGAGGGGGGGGACTGGTGAGACTGGAGCCAGGGTGCATGCAAAGTGGCAGGCCTGGCATAAGACACACATTCCCAGCTAGCTCCCCCTGCTCCCTTCCTTTGAGCTCCACATGCCAATGTGCCAGTGGCAGTGCCTCTGGGACTTCATTCACCACATTCACACCAGAACGTGTGTCTCAGGGGTGGGGGCTCCTTTGCAGGCTTCCCTGGGGTATAGAGGGACCTCATTTCCCAGAAATCTCCATTCAGTTCTCAGGCACTTTCTTTTTTTTGAGACAGGGTTTCCCTCTGTTGCCCAGGCTGGGGTGCAGTGGCACAGTCATGGTTCACTGTAGCCTCGACCTCCCCGGCTCAGGTGATCCTTCTGCCTCAGCCTCCTGGGTAAGCTGGGACTGCAGGTGTGCATGTCCAGCTAGTTTTTTTTGTACTTTTTGTAGAGACAGGGTTTTGTCATGTTGCCCAGGCTGGCCTCTAAGTCCTGGGCTCAAGCCATCTGCCTGCCTCGGCCTTTTAAAGTGCTGGGATTACAGGCGTGAGCCACGGTGCTCAGCTTCAGGCATTCTTAATGGGCAGTAAATGGTTCTAATAGTCCCAGCTCTCCTGGACTTGGGAATGTGTTGGAGTACAGGCAGGGCTAAAGAGGCCAGACCAGGCAGGCCAGGCGCGTCTGTCTCCATGAAATGTTCACAGCCAGCAGCTGTCCACAGAGCAAGGCTGGTATTGGGGCATACTGGCTGATTTAGAAAATAAATGAGAAAAATGACTTTTTGTATTGTCTACACCAATCATATTCAATAAGAGGTATTACTAATACTAATAGAATCAATGAAAAATGCATTTCTTTAACACTGTCATCTCTCACGGTGACGTGAGTCTTGAGCTGATTTGCGAATGTGGGGTTCTAAGTGGCACATGGTCGGAAGCAGTTAGCCCTTAATGTTATGCGGCCGCATGGGCAGCAGCCGAACCTATTAATGAACTAATCCCAGACTCTCCGGTGGATGCTGTCTGGGCTCCTCCGCACTGCACTTTGCATTTTAGCTAAAATCAACAACATTAAAGAAAGGAGAATTTAAATTGGTTAGGCTGCTCATCTCCAAAATCAGACAATGTGTTCAGGGATGGTGAGAGAGAAAGGAGCAATGGGTATAGAAGATTTCTGAGCATGGTAAAGTAGATTCAAGCTTTGCTCAATGCAATAGGCAACCTGCCCCAATCAAACATTGGCCGTGGAGGTCAAGGCTCTGACCGTGTAGCCAGACTTCCTGGTCCTACCACTCACGAGCTGTGTTACCCTAGTAAATTACGGAGCCTCTCTGTGCCTCAATTTCTTCATCTTTGAAATGGGTTAGTGATGGAACTTACATCTAAGCGCTGCTCTAAAGGTTCCATGAGGGTTCATATTTCCAAAGTGCTTAGAAGTGCATGGCACGTAGAATATGCTATCAAAGAACTTGTCATGACAATTTGTTTATTCTGCAAATATTTATTAAGTATCTATCACATGCCGGGAAAAATTCTTGGTGCTGGGATTCAGCATGAGCAAGGCAAAGTTCTTGACCATGTGGAGTTTGCGTTCAATATGGAGCCATAAGAAAGAGGTAATTTCAGATTGTAATAAGCCAAGTGAAGAAACAATCCACTTTGTTTTTTGTTTGTTTTTGTTTGTTTTGAGACAGAGTCTCCCTCTGTCCCCCTGGCTGGAGTGCGTTGGTGTGATCTCAGCTCACTGCAACCTCCTCCTTCTGGATTCAAGTGATTCTCATGCCTCAGCCTCTCAAGTAATGGGGATTACAGGCATGGGCCACCATGCCCAGTTAATTTTTGTATTTTTAGTAGAGGCGGGGTTTCACCATGTTGCTCAGGCTGGTCTTGAACTGACCTCAAATGATCTGCCCACCTCAGGCTCCCAAAGTGCTGGGATTACAGGCATGAGCCACCTCGCCTGGATGAAATGACTCATTTTGGATAGAGTGGTCACAGAAAGCTTCCCTGAGCAGGGAACACATGAGAAGACGCCTGGTGATTAGGAAGTCGTCTGTGCGACAAAGCCTCATGGGTGGCCGAGAGAGGCATGAGCAATGCTAGAGACACACGGGGTCTGGGAGGCTGTGGTGGGTGATGCCTGGGGCTGGGCCTGCCTTCCCTGCCTTCCACGTTCACCTTTCAGTAGAAAATCCTCCAGCAGACACTTTTGGAGAGCTAAGTCAGGCTCTGGCTTGGGCCAGGGAGCTGCCTCGTAGAATCTATGTTGAGGACACTGTCCATTCCCTTGGAGAGAACCCGCCTGAGAAATTTCTCTCAGGCCTCAGCTGTCGGAAGAGCAGAATCACTGCCTTTTCAGTTTTACTGACAAGGCACTCGTTACTAGGTTTTGTTTCCCTCTTTGCTTTGGCTTCATGGAAAGCTCAGGGCCATGTTTTCCATATCCCTCTGGGCACTGCATGTCCACGTGACTATGTAAGCACCTTGTTTATGGATCAAGGGTGGACTTGCCTCTCCTTGCATTAGCCAGGTTCCTCCATCTCTTTACTTCACCCTTTTGTGTCCTTTTGAGAAGTAGCTGAGGAGGAAAGGAAGGAAGGAAGGAAACAAGGAAAAAAGGAAGGAAGAAGGGAAGGAAGAAAAGGGAAAAAGGAAGGAAGGAGGGAAGGAAGAGAAAGGCAGAAGGAAGGAGGGCAAGAAGGAAGGAAGAGAAGAGTGGAAGGAAGGAAAGAAGGAAGAAAGGAAGAAAGAGAAGGACAGAAGAAAGGAAGGAGGGAAGAAAGGAAGAAAGAGGACAGAATAAAGGAAGGAGGGAAGGAAGGAAGAAAATGGGGAAGGAAGAAAGAAAAGGAGGAAGGAAGGAGGGGAAGGAAGGAAGGAAAGTAAGGAAGGAAGTTGCACCTGAGGATTTATTCTGGAGTGAAACACTTCTGCCTTGGAGTTAGATCCTGACAGAAGAGCTGGTCTTCCACTTCTGGGAAGGTAGCCTAGAGTGGTGTGAACAGGGGGAGCTGTTGTCTGTGCTGACTCTGTGGCTGGCAGACCTTGGCAATGGATACCAGGGACTGTGGCCAGTGCCTCTTAGAGGAACATCTTGCTGTATGTAATGGATTGTTACATATTTAAAGGTACACACTTGAAAAAGAAGAAACAGCATGGTGCTGAAGGCAGGTTACTCACTTCATCTAGAATCCAATGAAAGAAGGAAGGACAGCCAAAGATGGAGGAAAAGTTGACAGTGTCCTCTTACCAAGGGGAAGCTATGTTGGTCTCTGATGTGATGCTGTCCTGAGGGACTTTCAAGTGTGTTTCTCATCTTACACCAATTTCTGGGTGTGTTCTGACTTTGGAAGCTCACTCACATAAGTTTTTACTCCACTGCCTGTGTAGACAGGAAGAGGATGGCAGGAAGGGGGAAGGGGCAACTGAGCCTGGCACAGTCCCCGGGGCTTTATTTTCCATGGAGAGAGCTGCCCCTAGAGCACCCTGGGAGGAAAATGGCCAACCCTTGTCAAAGCTGGCTCTGATTCCCACTGGCTTCCCTTGCTGCAAGAGGGGGCCTCAGGCTACCTCTCCACCCAGCTTGGGTCAACAGAGCATCGAAGGTCACCCAGTAGAAGACAGAGTTGAGGCTGGGGGTTGGGGGTTACACTGGGTGCAGGGTGTGCATCTGGTACAGCTCCGTCTCACTGAAGACATGTGATGTGTACATTTCAGGTCATTCTTGTTCTTCTGTTTCAGGTCATTTCAGGCTTCCTCGGACTCATCTGATGTCTGTGTAGAAGGGCTCATGGTTGTTTGGCCACTACTGGAGGCACAGTCTTTCATCTCCAGTGAAGGAGAAATCACCCCCACTGGTCTTGCAGCCGATCTTGGCCACCAAGGCTTGGGGAGCTCAGAAACACTCAGATGAAGTTTGAATGTCTGAAGATGGGTCCATCAGCCCTAATTTTCACTGCATTGCATTTGCAAGTTGCAAAATGGAATTTGCAATTGCTTTTCGGCAATGTTCAAATTAGCACTTCTTAGCATATTAATGAACTACCTTTTTTTTTCATTATGTGACCAATTTTAATGTAAATAGCAGTCTCCGTGCAAGGATTAGGTCACTGTTTCATGGGAAGAAAGTTCCAAAGCTTCCCGTGGCGGCCAGGAATGTGGCTTTTGGATGGGCATGGCTTTTGTCCAGCATAACAACTCACAATGTGTGGATTTTTCAGACTCCCTAGTCTGGGAGGCCTGAAGTCCTGGATGAGGTCTGTGGCTCCTGGCTCAAGAGATTGAACAAACCATGAGAGAGGCTGCAGGCCCCATGCCTGGAAAGGCTGGTGACTGAGCCAGCAGGGCAGGAGAGTGGATGACACCATGCATGTTCATCTCCATGCCTACAAGAGAGGTCACAGTGTAGGCCACCTGCAGCAGACACTCTCATACCCACAGTTGGTGCATTTTTCTTCAAAATAGGACAAAATCAGCTGTAATGGGTTCTGCGTGAATTTATTTTCCCAAGATGTTTTCCAGTATTGATGCTGCCCTGGTCTACACTCTGGTAGCTGGTCTGGAGTCTTAAGAGTGCATTGTCCATAATCCACCTGAGCGTTTTCCAGAGCCATGTCAGGATAAATTGGAAGGATCCCCCACTACAAGGATCTTGTAACTCCCAGCTCAGTGATGGGACTGAACGCACAGAAGACAAGAGAGGAAATCAACAAATGGGGCTTTGAAGCCTGTCCTGAGACCACGGACAGAGCTGTGCACCATCTGCCCCTCTGCAGAGCCAGCGTTTGGAGAAATGACAGACCTCTCTGTGGGCTCCAAAACCACTGGAGCCAGATGAGAAACTGGAGCCTGGGGAGCCTGCCTAGGTGGTCTCCCATCAGCTGCATCTGACACACTGGAGATGGTGTCCTGTGTCCTCTGGAAGAGGTGGTGACGCTTCTGCATAAGAATGACACAGCCACACCAAGATCCCACAGACAAGCATGGACCCCAAGTTTTCCAAATGGCAGTGCTTTCTTGGTTCATTATTTAAAATGAACTGATTATTCATCCTCAGCTTGAATTACCAGCTAAATCATATTTTCCTGCGGAGTGTACGTTTGAAATGCTGTCCATTTCATCCTGCAGGATGGCATTACATCCCAGGGACTTCGGCACCTATTCTTTACTATCTATAGATGGGTGCGTGGGTGTGCTGATTGCATTTTAAAAACAAGAGTTTGTGTATCTGATGGATCTGGAAATAATCAGTAACTAAGGTAGCAGAGGAGAAAAAAAAAGATCCAGCTCTTGATGAGTAATTTAAAAACTGTGAATACTTCACAGCTTGATGTATTCCTGGGAGGAGTCCTTCACTCACAGTGCAGCCCAAAGTGCAACTGGGCTGGTGCATACTCTTTTTTGGAGACCCTGGGAACCTGGCAGGCATCATGATACTGGGAAAGGAGGCTCTTCTGTCTCCCGTCAGTCCTGTGACTTCAGAGGAGCCATTATGCTATGGTTTCAATGTGTCTCCTCTAAAATTCAGGTGTTTTGACCAATGTGATATGACTAACAGGTGGGGCCTTTAAGAGGTGATTAGGCCATGAGGGCTACTCTCTCTCTCTTCTTTGTTTTCAGAAACAGGGTCTTTCTCTGTTGCCCTGGCTGGAGTGCAATGGTATGATCATAGCTCATTGTAGCCTCAAAGTCCTAGGCTCAAGTGAGCCTCCTACCCCAGCCTCCCAAGTAGCTGGGACTACAGGTGCATACCACTATAACTGGCTAAGTTTTGAATTTTTTGTAGAGATGGGGGTCTTGCTATGTTGCTCAGGCTGGTCTCAAACTCCTGGGCTCCAGTGATCCTCCCGCCTTGGACTCCCAAAATGCTGAGATTATAGGCAGGAGCCACTGAGCCTGGGTACTCCTTTCTTGTGAGCAGGATTAAGGCCTTTATGAAAAAGCCTTTATGCAGTGTTCAACTGGCTCACCCTTTTACCTTCTGCCACATGAGGACGTGGTTCCTCCCTCCAGAGGACGCAGCAGCAAGGCACGATCTTGGAGACAGAGAGCACCTCTCACCAGAAAATTGAACCTGCTGGCGCCTTGATCTTGGACTTCCCAGCCTCCAGAATGGTGAGAAAATACATTTCTTTTCTTTTTTTTTTTTTTATGAGTTACCCAGTCTTGAGTATCATTATAGCTGCACAAATGGACGAAGACACCTTATATGTTTACCAGTCCATCAGTGAACTTATGACAGATTCCATAAGCCTTGACTAAGATAGACTCACTTATGGAGTCTCCAAAGGTCTCCCCCACACCCTCCCCCAAAAAAGGACTTCATAAGGTTATCTTAGTCAAGGCTTTTGCACAGAAGCCCAAGTCAGGTGGTCTTGTCAAACCACAGATGAACTTGGCTTCTGTAACTGAAAATCCCAGGGGGTAGAGCTTCAGGTAGAGCTGGATCCAGGGGCAAGAATGCTGTCAGCAGGCTTCCGCACTGGTGTTCTCTGCCTTAACTCCATTTTCAGGCAGCTTGGAGTCTCTCTTTGTGGTGGCAAGATGTCTGTCAGCAGCACCAGACATTCATCTATCCTCTCTGGAACTTCAGTGAAAAGATTCACTTTTTACACAAAGACCTGTTACTGAGTCAGGCTGTTCAGTATTAGTTCCTATCCCCACCCGTGAGCCAATCATGGTGGCCCATGCGATACGATGTCCTGGTCTGGGTCGCTTGCCTGTGCCTGGAGCTGGGGGGTGGGTTCAGCTCCACTCAAGACCACATGGATCAGGCGTGGGGGAGGAGTGATTCCTCAAAGAAAATCGGGATGCTATTTCCAGTAAAAGGAGAAAAGCGGCTGGGCAGGCAAAAACAACAGATGTCCACCCCAACAGCTTTTCAGCTAACTACTCACAGACGTCCAGGAGCAAGTTATATCCAGAGAACAGAAAAGGAGGCTGATTCTACGGATTTAACTATTTATATTTTCTCAGTGAAAGGCTGGCCACAGGCTTGGGTTTCCCTTTAGACGGAGGTTAGTCACTTTCACCCTTTATTTGCAAGCTCGTAACATCTGCTGGGCTCACCTGAGAGAATTCCCAGCTCCCTTGGCGGGAGACTGATGGAAAAGGAAACTCTCCTCTGTCACTGCCTGGGGATCAGGTCTGGGGCCTTCACGGCTCTTTCTGCTCCAGCGTCTGAGTGTCAAATGCCTGCTTAAGGAGTCAGAGACCAGGATCTATGAAGGGTCCTCCCAGAGGGCCATCATGTTTTATACTGTTCTTTTTCTGAGCCACAGCTGCACTCCCCCGGTCCCCACAACCTGGATGTTGACTCCGAGGCTGCTGTCTGGAACACAGGAGTCGTGCAGTGGTTATGGAGTCAGTATCTCCTCTAGTTCTTGCAGATTTAGCCATTTCAGACCCGGGGAAATGCCGGAGAAAGCCACACACAGCATCTCTCTCCATTCGGGGGCTGAGGCAGCTACAGATGGGAGACTTTGTTTTGTCTCTTCCTTCCTTCTTCTCTTCTTTTGCTTTCTCCCTGCCTTGTTTCCTTCTCTTCTCACTCCTCTCTTCCTCCTCTCCTTAACCTCCTCTCTCTGATGGATCCTGGAGGGGAATCACTGGTGTCCTCTTGGCCTCTCGGTTTCTAAGTGATGTGTTTGCATTTCTCTGGGTGGGAGTGTAGGTCTGAGGAGGTGGAGACGGGAGAGCTGGGAGAAGCAGGTTGGAGGCGGCCCTCCTGGTATTTGAACTCTACGTCTCCCCCACCCAACCTCCCTCAGGAAGACCTAGAAGGTCTGAGGACAGATTTTGGCTGCACCTTGAAGGACTCCTTGGCTGGTTCAAGCCTGAAAATGCCCCATGTGGCCTCATCCTTCTCTCCAGGTGTTCAGTCTCTAATCTCAATTGCCTGGCTTCTCTTGTCTTCCATCTGCCTTCCCCTCAGAGGCCGGGCCAAATCCCATGAGGACAATTCATAGGCAGGGAGCTGTGGCCACCTCCTTCCCACTTATTAGGGGCAGAATCGCTCTGACGAAGCCGCAACAGCCCAGCTAGTGCCTCATTATTTTGGGCTTCATTGAAATGCACGGCAGAGCCATCCTCAGTACTTTATGTACTAAACTTAACTACAGTAATGTATTCAAATCATTCTGAATTTATCTAGCCTGAGCATCTTTTTTTTTCCCTCTTCCTCCTCCTCCTCCTCCTCCTCCTCCACATATATATTTTTTTGAAGACAGCAAATGTGCTTTTTGAAACAACAGCTTAGGGCCACCTCTTCTGCGTGGAAGGGGACAGGTGGCCCCTTTCTGCCTCCATTGTCCCTTCTCTCAGCAAGGGTCATCCAGTGCTTACGTGATGGCTGCGGCATTTTGGGACCCGTAGTGCCCTTTCTGGCTCCAATGTTCCACCTTCCTCATTCCTTTCCCACGTCTCTGCCATTGCTGGGAAGTGAGCTCTGGAGTGGGGTGACCTGTGGGGGCCCAGATATCAAATTCCTAACTGGGGAGCCAAAAAGGTTGCAACACCTGGGGTAATCAGAAAGGTATGGATGAGAATGAAGGAGTGCAGAGGGCAGAAGAGCCCAAGGAAAGGATGTTGCCTGGGAGGTGGGAAATGGGTTCTCTCTCTAGTTTGGTCATTTTCCTTCTCCATGGCATTGGGACACTCTATCCTCTTCTCTGGGCCTCAGTTTCCTTCATATTAAACCTTATGGTGGTGAAGATGGTGGTTTTGAGCCAGGTCAGGGGCTCTTAGCTTGGAGTGCATGCATGAGCTTTGGGGTGGTCCATCAAATTGACATCGTAAGCAACATTGCATTATTATTATTTTCTGTGGTGGGGGAGAAAGTCTATCACTTTCATTGAATTTCCAAAAGGCTCTTGGCTATCAGAGGCTAAGTTCTCATACACTTGCAAGAGCCCGGGGACCGATTCACCTTCAGATGCTTTTGTTCCATGTCCTGGTTTTATAGCTGGGGCCACTGAGGTTCAGAGAGGGGACTGGCAGGTGCTGTGTGCCATTCTGATGGTGATCCCTGGAGGCTGATCTAGGCAGGGATCCAAGTGCAGAGAGTTGGGAAGAACCAACTAGACTCTGTCTTAGAACCTGACCTTCCAGAGAGGCACTGGGAAACTCAGGGGAGAGGAGAGATGTGGAAATAAGTGAATCAGGAACCACACACACACCAAAGCTATAGGCAAAAGGAAAACCAACTGTGTGATACTGGTTAGTGACAGTTGTTTGATGTGGGTTTCAGCTGGCACCTCTCTCTTCCAGCAACAGCATGGCAGCTCTGGTCCACCAGAGGGAGAGGCTATAGCTGAGGACATGTGGCAGCTCCTGGGTCCTCCTCCCTCTGGCTGGAGACTGGACTCACTGTCCAGAAAGCATCTAATTTCTGTAGCACTGGACATCTCCTGCTTACTCCTCCTCTTCAGTGTCTAACTCTGGTGGCTACCATCAGAAAGTAGGTTTCCTTGAGCTGATGAAGGAAAAGACCCCCTGCTCTCTTCCTCCCAGGTGGAATTATTTTGTCTTCCCTTAGCTTGCTCCAGTGGGATTTGCTCCTGCTCTCTGTTTAGCTGGAGATAGACCAACATTGGGCCACTCTGTCCTGGGTGGATCTGACATCCTGTCTTTTCTCTTGGGGCATGGGGGAGGGGTGCATGCATGAGCTTTGAGGTGGTCCAGAAACCTCTTGAAATTGTAAGCAACACTGCATTATTATTATTATTATTATTATTTTGTGCATACATTGGGCAGGGGTGGAGGCGGGGAGAGTCTGTTGCTTTCACTGAATTTCCAAACTTGGCTATCAGAGGCTAAGATCTTACACATTTACAGGATCCAGGGTCCCGTTCAATTTCAGATGCCCTATTCACTTTCATATGCAAACAACTGAGCCTCCATTCATCTTACCTGGACTCTCCAGATTCCACTTCGTAAATGACCCTGTGGTAAATACCCCATGGTAAGCCTGCTGCCACAGGTCATATTTGGTCCCAAGCAGAAAATTCCGAACCTCAAATAAGCAATTCAGCATTCCTGTTTGCCTAGAAAACATGTTTCTCCATAGTCTTTGCCCACTAGAAAGGCCTTTCCCCAGGCACCTGTGGTTAGTATTTTTCCATAATACTCAGCTAAATCAGTGCTTTCACTCTCCAGCCATGGAGGGAATATTAATCTAGAGTTGTTTTTTAAAATTTGGATAAAAGATAGAATTCTGCTGTCTTTCAGAAAGGTAAAGACAAGCTTCCTTTGATTATGGAAGTGTTACAGGATCCCGACACTTACCCAAGGCTAATCTTTGGGTTGGGGGTTTCCTCACTATAGTCCCTTCTGTGGTTGCTGGAAAGATGTTACAGAAAAGGAACCGCAAGAGAGGATTGTTGGTTCTCATGCAAGAAAGTATTTAGGGTGGGTCCGTAATGTGAAGGCAAGTTTATTAAGAAAGTA
Organism: Ateles fusciceps; assembly: GCA_036589455.1. NCBI lineage: Eukaryota > Metazoa > Chordata > Mammalia > Primates > Atelidae > Ateles > Ateles fusciceps. The sequence goes on from JAZHEH010001828.1 coordinate 3,207,650, forward strand.
AAGGAATAAAAGAACGGCTGCTCTATAGACAGAGCAGCCCCGAGCACTGCTGGTTGCCCATTTTTATAGTTTTTTTTTTTTGATGATATGCTAAGCAAGGGGGTGGTTTATTCATTCCTTCCCTTTTTAGACTATATGGGGTAACTTCCTGATGTTTCAATGGCATTTGTAAACTGTCATGGCGCTGATGGGAGCATAGCAGTGAGGTTGACCAGAGGTCACTCTCATCGCCATCTTGGTTTTGGTGAGTTTTGGGTGGCTTCTTTACTGCACCCTGTTTTATCAGCAAGGTCTTTATGACCTGTATCTTGTGCTGACCTCCTGTCTCATCCTGTGACTTAGAATCCCTTAACCATATGGGAATGTAGCCTAGTAGATCTCAGCCTCATTTTACCCAGCCCCTATTCAAGATGGAGTTGCTCTGGCTCACACCCCTCTGACAGAAGTGTCATCCCATGCAATTGAGAAAGAAGTTCTGTGTGCTCACCATTAAATACAATTTCATAATGAAAATTTTGTCTTATGAAGGTGAAACTTTGAGAACATATTAGAATTCTCATTTTTCTATGCATGGCAATCAAATGACCTTCCTATACTGCTGCATAAAGTATAGATTTAAAGTTAAATGATCCAGTCAGTCATTTAACATTTTCTTAAAGAGTAATTTCTTCTGTAACTATAGATGTTTACATATGGTTTTCTTTTTGGTATTTACATTTTAAGAATTGAAGAAAAACTGACGTTCCTTTTTGGAACTGTTTTTTAATAGCCTTTGTTTATTTTTAATATGTGGTGTTCCAGACCCTTGCTCTAATGATTTTTTTCACACTGCATTGATAATTAAATTCATTCATTTTCCCAGCTGCACAATTCCTTTAAATAAAAAGTTATGGGTAATAACACCTCTTATGTTCAAAGTACAGAGGAGAAAAGGGCAAATCAGGATCTTTCTGTCGAGGGGAGTTACACAGTTGAACAGGTCATGGGTTAGGGGCAGAAATCTGTGTACACGTTCTCAGGTATTTAGTTCTTTTTAATTCATAGATCAGGACCTGTGGGTTTTGATTTTCTGATACTGAAAAATATGCATTTTCCCCCCTTTATGTTCTAAAGATGTAATTTATCTCCTTATATCCTGCTCAGTTTTTTAGTTCATAATTTGTAGTAATAAGTGTCATCAAAAGCACTGAAAGTGTTGGTTTCTCTTAAATGATTGGAGACTGTTTGCATGCTGTTACCAACTTGCATATCTATAAGGAGGGCAGTAAAAGTGAGCTGAGATATTTAGTGACATAAAAAGAACCATGTAGATTTGTGAAAATGTAAAACTGTGATCATGGAAGAGGTTCATGGAGTAATGAGAGGAATGCTTCGTCCCTGGGCTGGTGATTCACTTGTAGCTTCTGTAATTTCATGGAAGCTATAAGGATTTGGTTTTTACACATTTTAATTTAGTCCAGAGATGTTCCTATTTTAATTATCCATACACAAGGGCACAGTATCTTTCTACGGTTATTGCTATACGTTACATTTATATATAGCAATAGCAATTTGAAAAAAAAAAACCCAACAAAATGCTTTCACCTAGATGACCAAAGGGTTATACTCATTTGTTTTAATGACACTATATGGACCTTTGCATTCTTAAACAGGATTTTCGAATACACGAGATGAGAGCACTCAGGGATGTGCGCGCCGACAGATACATACCAGAGAATAAAAAAAGGATGTCTCAGTGTCACCCCTTTCCTGAAGGATTTGTGGGTGCTTTGGTGGAAGCCCCTGAATAGGGTGCCTGGAACCTCTTGCTTTTCTGTTGAAATCAGAAGGCATTGAATCGGGGAATTTGAGAGCAAAGGGATTCCCACTGAGCTCCAGTGATCACATCTCAGTATCTAGAAATCCGTTTGGAGGAATGTGACATTTTAACTATCGTACTGGACTCAGTCTATATGCATTAGCAAGGAACTATGAGATAAAAAGATATATAATACGAAAATAAATGCATATACCTAAATATATCTATAGCTATGTCTATTTAATATCTGTTTATAAATATATATGATGAAATGTATAAAAAGAACAATCTGATGAAAGCACACGTTGACAAAACCTTAAATTTAAATCGCCCAGGTCACATGCACTCTGCTGCTATGAAAGGGTGATTCCCTAATGACCAGGGGGGTAATTCTTCCACCTTCCACAGAGAACCAATTTCCATTGGTCGCGTTTAAGCGAATCTCCCGCAAGCCCTTCTGCCCTGGGAGGCTGTGGAACGTCCCTCTGGCTGAGCTAGAGCTGGTTCAGCTTCTCAGGCAGCCCTGCACGGATGCCGGGGGGACTCCGCCCAGAGGCAGGGCCCTCGATGTCACAAGCTCAGAGGGTCACTTCTACTAGGAAAGCCCTTTGCTTGCTGACCAGATGATCTGGTCCTACAGCCAGGTGCCACAGCCCAAGGGCAAACATTGTACAGAAGAACCCCTACCCTCACCCTGCTCAGGACACAGTGACCTTGGTCTGAGCTTGCTGGTCCTGTCTGTTGAATGGTGTGACACTTGGCTTAGGAGGAAGGAGAGGAATTAAATGGTTTGTGTGAGTGCCTAGGGTCCTTCAAGGAAGGGCTTATGCTAGGATCGGTCACACAGTGAATGTCTGGGGGGGGCCCAATGTACCAACAGATGTATTTCGCTTGGTTCTCAGATTATTTGAAATATGAATTTGTTGCCAACATTTAGTAATTGGAGATTTCACATGATTATCTGGATGGATTTCTGGCTTCATTCAAATGGTTGGAAGTGCTGGGAGCACGGGGTTCTTACCACTGTGCAGAGCAATTGATTTCTTTGGATGGTGCAACCCCTCCCCAGGCCTCCGTGGACCCTTCCTCCTTGAGCCTTGAACTGGCAGCCTCCCCAGCCTGGGTTATCTGCCTGGCCCTGGTGGACATCTGACTTGCCGCTGTGGTGTCACAGGGAGCCTGTGCTCCTTGTTTTCTGGGATAGTTCAGCCACTGCCTCACGCAGCCTTGCCTCCCCTCACTGTGTGGCCTGCTGAGGTTTGTTACAAGTGACAACTGGGCTGCAGAGTGTCAGCTATGTCACTGGAAAGTGGAATCTTGCACACGACCCTCTGGGGCAGTGTTCTTCAGCATAGATGCAAGCACTCTCCTGAGAACACGACTTCCCAGACATCTAGAAGGACCACCAGGTGCAGAAAAACTGGTCCTCAGAGGTTGATGTGTAAGGGGTTTACTGCGCAGCTCTCTCACTGTCTGAGACAGCTGGGGTGGAGCGGTGAATCCGTGCACTGCCTCAGTGAGGAGTGCGTTCCTGCAGCATTTAAAGATGCTGTTGCCTCTGAAATTGGGACTTGCTGAGGTCTGGGGTCTCACCCTGCTGTGGTTCCCAGTAATTTATTTTTTCTTTTTTTTATCAGTAGCGGTAAGATATGTGTATGTATTGGTGTGTGTCTGTGTGTGCATGTTGTTGCTAGTCACAGCAGGATGGAGCCCCAGGCCAAGAAAGCTAAGGTGGGGGTCTCCATTCACTCTCTTCTTGTCCGGCACAAAGGAAATTGCTGCAAGACTGTGGGTGGCTCCGTGCAAGGCTGTCCGCACTACTGGGACAGAGTTCAAGGGCCCTGTTTACTGACACTCTCCCCCACTCCCCGGTTGGACTAGGAGTTTCTTGAGGACAGGGTCTGTGTCATTTTCATCTTTGTATCTAAATGCCCAGATGGATAGATTCATGGTGAATTGGTTCCATCTTCTTTGTGCATCTGGGATAGGAGGCTGCTAAATTAGCACGGCTGTTGCAATACAGCAGGTTTGGGAGGTAGTTTTAGAAGCCTGGGCTGGAGGAGGTGAACCAAGAGAGCCCATGGGCACACATCAGAACCTTGACTCTGCCACTTCTCAGCCATTTTCTTATCTAGATGAAGGAGGGGGCTGGGTGACATTTTTAATGATGCTCTGCCTGTTGAATCTCTTTCTTTCCCTTTCTTTTTCTCTTCTCTTCCCTCCTCTCTTCTCCTCTCCCCCCTCCCCGCCAATCCCCTCTCCTCTCCTCTCTTCCCTCCTTCCCTTCCTCTCTCTCTTGCTTCTCAGTTTTCCTTCCTTCCTTCCCTTTCTTCCTTCCCTCCCCTCCCCTTTCCTTCCTTCCTTCCTTCCTTCCTTCCTTCCTTCCTTCCTTCCTTCCTCTCTCTCTCTTTCTTTCTTTGTCTCGCTCTGTCTCCAGGCTAAAGTGCAGCAACACGATCTCGGCTCACTGCAATCTCTGCCTCCTTGGTTCAAGCAATTCTTCTGCTTCAACCTCCCAAGTAGCTGGGACTACAGGCACATGTCACTATGTCCAGCTAACTTTTGTATTTTTGGTACAGATGGGGTTTCACCATGTTGGCCAGGATAGTCTCAATCTCTTGACCTTGTGATCCACATGCCTCGGCCTCCCAATATGCCGGGATTATAGGTGTGAGCCACCGTGCCCAGCCTTTCCTTTCTCCTCTCCTCTCCTTTCCTTTCTCCTTTCCTTTCCTTTCCTCTCCTCTCCTCTCCTCTCCTCTTCTCCCTCTCTCTTTTCTGTCTGTCTGTCTCTCCCCCACCCTGCCTTTATCTCCTCTTATCTTTCTTTCTACATGGTCTCACTCTGTCATCCAGGCTGAAGTGCAGTGGCACGTGATCATATCTCACTGCAGCCTCAACCTCCTGGGCTCAAGCAATCCTCTTGCCTCAGCCTCCCAGGTAGCTGCGACTATAGGTGTGTACCACCATGCCAGGGTATTTTCATTTTTTGTAGAGACAGGTTCTCACTATATTCCCCAGGCTGGTCTCAAACTCTTGGGCTCAAGCAGTCTCCCACCTCAACCTCCCAAAGCACTGGGATTACAGCCGTGAGGCACTGCACCTGGCCTGAACCTCTTCCTTTCTTTTCTCTCTCCTCTACCTGTGTTGTCTGTCCAACACAATGGCCAGATCTGACCCTGGAACACAGTGTTACTTACTGATTGATTGATTGGTGGATTGGAACACCATTTTTTGCTCCTATCTGTCACCCAGGCTGTTGCCCAGGCTGGAGTGCCGTGGCACGATCTCAGCTCACTGCAACCTCCACCTCCTGAGTTCAAGTAATTCTCATGTGTCAGCCTTCTCAGTAGCTGGGTCTACAGGGGCCCATCACCAGTCCTGGCTAATTTTTGTATTTTTAGTAGAGATGGGGTTTTGCCATGTTGGCCAGGCTGGTCTTGATCTCCTGACCTCAAGTAATCCTCCCGATTCAGGCTTCCAAGGTGTTGGGATTACATGGCATGAGCCACAACACCCAGCATGGAATACCGTTTTCTTAAGGGTCTCTGAGTCGTAACCCTGACCTGAGCTGGAAGTCCTGTCACCTACCTGTCAGTGGGCAGCAGGTGCCACAGTGCCTTTGTAATCAATGAGAAGTTGCCGTCCCAGACTGCGCACACCCTTCTTCTCCTGCCTTCTCCAAGAAGCAGCCACACTTGGCCCCTGCTGCAGGTGCTGTTGGTGCCCGGATGGTGCTCCTCTGAGAAGGGGCTGAAGTCCCTCTGCAGCTGGACTTCCGGCCAGCAGCTGGCAGGTTGTTGCTGAGATGGTGGTTGCTGGATAGATGCATCTGATCTAAGCTGGGTTTGCTTTTACTGGAAATCTGTATTCAAAAGCTCTGGTTTCTGTTCGTTGTGTATAAAGAGAAATAAAAACTAATTTAGCATTTGGGATCCCAGTGAGGACAGAGCCTGTCTCATGACAGGCTCAAAAGGATCCCCATTCTGACCACACAAGAAGATGTTGAGTGAGTTTTGAGGGGGTACACAGGATACAGGAACAAAACGCCCCTCTGGCCTAGGAGCTTAGGATGGGAGAAGGATAGATTCCTTAAACATACCTACAGTGCTGGGCTTCTGAGAATAATGAACTGGAGAAAGGAAATTACCAGAATGGCTAGGATGAACGAGATGATTCTTAGTGGAAGCTCTTGGAGGAAGGGCATCTTTTTTTTTCTTTCTCTCTGTTGAGACTAAGCGCTTGTTCCTATAAAGGTGTCAGAATAGGCCGGGTGCAGTGGCTCATGCCTATAATCCCAGCACTTTGGGAGGCCGAGGAGGGTGGATCGTGAGGTCAAGAGATTGAGACCATCCTGGTCAACATGGTGAAATCCCATCTCTACTAAAACTACAAAAATTAGCTGGGCATGGTGGCGCGCGCCTGTAGTCCCAGCTACTTGGGAGGCTGAGGCAGGAGAATTGCTTGAACCCAGGAGACAGAGGTTGTGGTGAGCCGAGATTGCACCACTGCACTCCAGCCTGGGCAACAAGAGTGAAACTCCACCTAAAAAAAAAAAAAAAGGTGTCAGAGTAGAGGATGGCGGGCACATCTCCAATGGCTACAAACTCAGGTGACTACCCAGGCCAGGCAGGACACATGCGTGGGTGAGCACAGCAAGGCTGGGTGCTCCTTGACCCGCTCTCGTCTGTGCCTGGCTGAAACCTACCAGAAGAGCAGGAAGGGTAATAACCAAGCGAGGAAACCCAGGCACAGTTAGTGCATCCTTGGAGGCTCACCTATATGCACATCTCTGCCCCCCACACACTCTACTACCTCCTCCCCCAAAAGCTTTTGCTACTGAACTATGCGCCAGTCCCCTCATTCTGTAAGAGCTGGGAATTAACCTTGAGTTGATGTCCCTCTGGGCATCTGTGTTTTCTTGCCATGTGCTATCAGGAATTTATGTATATTTGTCTGCCCGCATTTCCTATCCCAGTGTACACTGACCAGTTTGTAACATCTTTGATGGGGAGGCTGCGTCTCCCTGCTCCTCCCTGCCATTGTAGCCAGGGCTGGGCAATACAGGGAGTATCCACATATCTTTCTTTATGGGTGGGCTGGTGAGGTCTTACAGGCCTGGGGTTCTCATTGCAAAGGCCATTCAAGACAAACAGGGAACTTGTTTTAAGCAGATTGTCCGGAATTCAAAGCAAATGCTGGATCCAAATAGTCTAAAGGTGGCTGGAGCTTCAGGCTTTCCAAACCCATCTGTAGAGTTACATGATTTACTGAAATACAAGAATGTTCTGCTTTTACTGCTCAGAGCTCCCAATACCCAGTTATTTGTTTTACACATTTCCCCCATTAGAAAATGAAACATAGCAATTAGAAGCCAACCCAGATTGTTCTGCATTTAGGGGTTTTCACATATCTACTTGATAATTTTGTATCTGTAGCAGCTTGGGCATAGCAGCCTTAAAGAGCCTTGTTTGGATTGTTGTAATGTTTTCCAGTTCAAAGTAACTGCTAGAATGGTTTAAAAAAAAATACGTGGCAAAACTCAAATCTATTAGCCTTGCCGTTCACACCTGCAGTTCTCTCTCCATCCAGGTATGGGGTTAACGCAAGCATCTGGGGTATATTTGCAGGGATTCTTTAGGAATAAAGAGAAAAACCCAAGATGCCTAATCAGAAATTACCTTACTGGTAGTAAAAACCAAATTCATGAGAATGTATAAAAATAGATTTCTTTTAAATGCCAGGGAAGAGATTTGGAAGCATTTTGGCAGATTGGGATGCATGGACCGACCTGCGCCAGGTTCTTCTTACGTTAATAAATATTCATTTTGTTTTTTTGGGGGGGAGTCCAAGTACTAAGCAGAGGGTCCTTGTTGTAGAAGTGAGATCTATTTCTACAGTGAGAAATTCGAATTCTTGAATACCAGGTATTCTTTTCTAAAAATGTAACTCTTTCCTTGCACTTCAAACGGTGCAGGGGGACAGCTGCTCCTGGAGATGAATTCAGCCACGGCCTTTTCTCCCCTGTGCAGCTAAGCCAAGCCAGGTATGAAAACGGTGCTTCCTTCCCCTTCTCAGACATCTTGTGTTTTTTTCTTGGACGCACAGAGAAAGCTTCATTCAATATTGATAGTGTTTTGATACATTAAAATCGAGAGAAAGTCAGGAATTTTATATCCAATGTACACAGATGTCATTTTTTCCTGGTTTCGCCATTTTTGACCAAAAGCGTCAATATTTTACAGGGATTTCATTTCCCTTCAAAGCCTGCAGGAAGTCCAGTTCTCACAGAATGCATGTCCAGTTGGTACTGAGACGGTTCCCCGCAACGTGTCTGTGAAGATGATGTTATTAATATTATTTGAAAAATCTGCTTACCACTTGTGTTCAATTTAGCAAATTTGGGGCTTGAAAAAAATCTCAAAATAATTTTCCTTCATCTGGCAGGGTAACATTGTTAGTAATAAGTAAAAATAAATGTTTTGCCATTCTAACAAATATTTTAAACCAAACCAGAAGAAATATTCCAAACAATATAGTTCATTTAAATTTTATTGAAAGACAAAAAGGGGAAAAGAGAGCAAGAGAAAGAGAGAGGGAGAGATGGAGAGAGAGACCTCAACTGCAGCTGTTCCAAAGAGTTCGGGTACAAATGTTCTTTCATTCCTTTGCATGATTTTGATAAAATTAGGTCAAAGAAATGCTCATTTGAAAACAGTGCTTTGTCATATTATCTACAACACATGTCTAGCAAATTTATGAATCCAGCATTCATCTGCGTGAAGTTTCAAATTCTAATGAATGGTTTAGACAGCATTGTCATCAATTTTCAGCAGGTGCAGCTGAGGCAATCAGTCAATTCAATCAAAAGCCTCCGTCAACTTGCGTGGCGCTGTCATTTTTTACATTCGGATTGCTGAAATTAACAAAAACGATCCCTCCCTGAATGCCGTTACACCCTTCCCGCCTTTGGGTGGCGCTTTTGAGCAACGCTTTGCCGCTCGCCCCTGCTGCAAGATCTCGCAGCAGCATTTTTTTTTTAACTTTATACTAACATAATATTTCTTTTGTGATATTATGGAGATAAAATTGCACTGTGTGTTTTAACACACATTACAACAACCTCTTAAGGCAAAAAAGTAAATTCATGCAAATGAGTTACAGAAAGTGAAAAAGATTTCTTGTTCGGTGCGGCGCGCGATGGGACCCGGCGCTGGGAAACACTCCAATCGTCAGGTTCTGAACTTCCTCGTCCCTTCTCCTGTCAGGCTGTGCAATAGATTGCAATGCGGGCTCTCAACTTTGGAACTGTTGCTTGAAGATTTAAGAACCTGGCCACCTGGTTGCCTTTACCTTGCTTTTCCTGTGGGTTTACCTTCCACTGCCTCTCTGGAAACCTTCAGGGTGGGCTTTATTGGTATCGGGAGAGGCACGTTTTATTGCAACCTGGGTGATGAGAATTCTCTTCTACCATTGCAAGCTGTTGAGCTCCTTCTCAAAGGGTTAACAGCAGCTTCAAACCCTGCCACTTTCCTTAAAAGAGTTAAAGGTCCTAAGAAAAAAAAGCTTTGGCTTTTTAACTCATTGAAAAATAAGCTTGTTTCCAAAACTCTGTAGTCTAAGAAGGATTTCAGCAGTGCCAGTGAGGTAAAGAGAAAACTGCAAGAGACGCTCTGCATATGGTAAAGATGAGCACTCCTGTCTTCTATCTCCTGAGAACACTAGCAGGTGCCTTCTAAATCTTTAAAATATATGGACGGACAGAAAGCACTTAGCATCCGTTCCTCCATGATGAATAGAGTTAACCTTTGTAGTTCGCAAAAGTCAGTAAGTTTTTCTTTCCCATTTGTTTCAGTCGAATGACGAGTAGAAATGCGGGTAGGACCAGATAAACTCACATTGTCTTGGCCTTTTTGCTTAATGACAGCAGTGGACTGCTTAGAGCAGCTGGCAAAAGAGACGTGCTAATATTAACTTATTTAAATAATCAGGTTACGTGTAGCGACAGACGCACTCAAATTTATTAAAGTGGCTTGAAAAATATTTAGATGCCTTTCCCTTGCCGACGTCATGAATGATCAATCGCCCCAACATTTCCGTGGCCACGTTAAAAAATACACTTGGTTTCTAGAAGAATGCAAATTCCAAGGAATATAATAAAAATGTACTTTTTAATAACTAGTTATGTCACTTTGCAAATAGCTTTGATGTAGTATTCCTGCCTGCATAAAGTTGAAGCTACATCTGTGTCAGCCATACCTGCGTTTATGATACCTTCCCTGAGAGAGCAATTAGGGGCTGGTGAGGGCTGGAGTTCTAGCTAATATTTGAAACTACATGTGCGTCTGCAAGCTAAAGGGGAAAAAGGGCTGTGATCATCTGTGAATAGAGAAAAGAATTCTAACAGCTCCTACCTTTTAGACACTTGATAAAAAATGTGGCTGGGGGTGCCTGGAGAGTCTCAAGGGAGTGGCTTTTCCGCTGAGAAATGAAGACTGCCACATAGCCGCCAGCCGGGCTTGCTGTAGGAAGCTTACAATTCGACTCTATGGTGGAGTTTGAAGTTAAATGGTCCTGTCTGCTTCTTCTCTTGTTTGTGTCACTTGTTAAAGATCTCTTGAAATGCACCATTACAGTTTCCTTTTATTTGATTACAACAGAATTACACTAGTCATCTTGCATTTTGGCTACCCCTAATTTCCTATAAGAGCCCACGGAATAGATCTTTTCTATTTTTTTTTAATTGCCCAAATATAAAAACATTTGACTTGCTATTACTCTTAATGTAACTGTAGATCTTGTAATAAAAGGTGAAGTGAAATTGAGCGTCCATAAATCAAGCAAATGAATGCACAGAAGAGAACCAACGATACATATAGTCAAAAATATGTGTAGCCTTAAAGGAGGTGCTTGGCATGGTGTGTCTGTTTTAACATTATGCTTTTCATTAGGCTGGACTCTGTTTTGCAGGGAAGACAAATATTTCCATATTAGAATTTTTCTTTCTCTCTTCCAATCCAAAAGAGAATTTCTTTTGTTGTTGTTAGTTTCTTTCTAAAAGGGAAATAAATTAACGTTGCTTTACCCCCATGAATATATGTGGTGAAAAGCTTGCAGAGTGTTTTGACTAAGCATGCAAAATGTTTTATTAATCAGAGGAATAGAGTAGAAATGAAGGCAGTACGTCTTTAAAAGTGCCTGGGTGCCCAGGTACACGGGGGAGATCCGTAAAACCGTTGACCAAGCACAATGTACGTATACAAATGTCTTCTCATTGTGTGATGCGTGAAGGCCATGATAGATGGCTTCTAACAACAAAGCGTGGCCACAGAGACAAAATTAGTGTTGTTTTAATTACCAGTGTCTGTAATGTTATCTATCCATAACTGCCTGAAATAGACCGTCACAGAGGGTCAGAAGGCGACCCGAGCTCATACTTCCACACACAGCTCTCTTATCGGTTCCAGAGTCATTACAGCAGTGTGCTTAAAAAAAAGAAAAGAAAAGGAGAGAAAAAGTTTAATGCTTCACGTGAAACATTTATTTATAACAAAAAAATTGTTTCTTGTTTAAGGGAAGTGCCTTTATCGTTTTCTTTCAAAGCAGATCTTATTAAATGCTATTTGGAGGTCAGAGTAATGGGCAGAAAATGGGACTGGCCTTGACATTCTTCAACAAAAGTTTACACTCTCGGAGTGGTGTTTTTTGTCAGTCACAAATAGCATGATGACACTAATAGGAAAGAAGTTTCTTTATTTTTGAAACCTCCTTGAGCTGAGATGGGCTGCTCTTCAGACATTAGTAAGTGTGTATATTGTGAAGATGAAGTATCCCTTACTTTCTGAGCTTGCGGGAGATGAAAGATAGGCCAGTTTTTGAAAATGGCCTGCGTGGCACATGCTATAAATGAGCACAGAAAGCAATCGAGCTAATAGATTACAGTAATTATCCAATCTTTGGCTAGTTTGTATTGGCAAACTATAAATACAGTACACATTAGAACAAGGTGCTTACAGAATGTACATGAAAGGTCATTGTAATTTGCAAGTCGCTAGTCATTAGAATATGCTAAAAACCATTGCTTCAGGGCTCAGATTTTAATGATGAATACATTGATTATTAAGTAGCAGAGGAAAAATGTACAAGAGCGGCTGTGGTGTAATGATAGGTCGCTTTATTTTGGGAAGGAAATCAACTCAGCTTCAGAATGCAGGCATTGAGGAATATAATTGCAGTGAGGAAAATTCCTCAGAGGAGCTTGGCACATATTAAAAGCAAAAACTTGAGACATGTTTGTGATAAGATTACTAATAAATCTCTGGTAAGTCTTAGACTCCTGACAATAATACAGCAACAGAGTACTTCATCTTCTCCAAGCTTTAGAATTTAAGATCAGTCACAAACAATCTAAATTACGACTGATACTAGGCAGATGCAGTACTGGACGATGTTGCTTGTCATAAATCTCTCGTTCCTTATATGCAAATTAAGCTCCATTTTAAAAGATAATTTTTCACATGGTGATCGCCTTTATTTGTGAAACGCTGGTGATTTTTAATGGGGAGAGAGAAACAGCCAGGCTCTACATCCGGGAATGATTTCGTGCAAGATGGGAGGCAGGAGCCTGTCATCTTGATGCTTTAGGTGGGGCACCTTGACCGGTTTCAGAGAGAAGTTAGGGACCAAGTTGGGCTTAGACGCAGTCACGCTGTGCCTAAAAGCTGTCTTGGCTGCTGGCTGCAAGGGGAAGTCCCTGGGTTGCATGTATGTTTCAAGGCTTTCTGACTTTTATATTTCAGAGTGGTGTCCCTGTTTCTGCTTGTTCTGGGATGGAAGCATTTTCTCTGACAGTCATCTGCTTCCTGCTCTCCTCCTGTGCCCCTCTGTCTTTGCTGGGGAGCTCGCCCTCTGCCTCTTGGACCTCAGTTCTCCTATCTGGCTATGGGGCTGAAACCCACTCCTCACATGGCTGTCCTAGGTATCTTTTCCAAAAAGAACTCAACATGGAGTCCTGAGTCCTGTGCCAACTGTTATCACTTTTTTTCTTTATTTCTTTTTTGTTTGTTTGTTTTAAGAGCAAAGCAGCAGCTTACCTCTGGGTCCTGATAGATAGAGAGGGAATGGCTTGTTTTTCCTCATCACAGTCTGTACTCATGAAATGTTTGTCTCTGAAGCCCTGAATTTTTACTGCAGGGCTGTTGATGGGAAACTTGGAAAGAATAAAAAAAAATTTAAAGAGTGGGAAGCACCTGCCTTTTCTGAAATCCATCATTCCTCTACGTCATCCCTGGACCTCAGGGTTTATAGGAGATGCTCGGCCTCTTTGTTGAAGCCACAGGGCAGTGAGGCAAGGTGTGTTGAAGGCCTCTCCCAGGGCCCCAGAGACAGGGGTGCTGGCTAGCATTTATCTGGTGAAAGAGTAAAGCAAGGGGGTTTTCACACCATACTGGGTTCACCGGGTAGCTTGGCGGCAGGGTGCTTGGAATAGTTTTATTCTATATACACCTCCAAAGAAATATCAGGACCAAGGGGCAGGTGGCCAAGTGTTTTCTAATGGGTAGCAGCATCACCCTGGAAATCACCCTGGGTCCAACCAGAGGTTGGGCAAATTCTTCTTTTCCCCTGGTGCTATCAAGATGGAACTCCTCCTATTTTTCCATTGTTTTCTTGGGAATACATTGGCAGGTCCCAGGGAAGTGTTGGGAAGTCTGTATTTGTACCTCTCTTTGTCTTTCTGTCATTCTAACCCCACACCCTGCACATGCACACGCACACACACACACACACACATACACACACACACACATTCACTCTCTCTCTCTCCTCCCTCGCTCCCTGTCTCTCTGCGCACTCTCCAAATTAACGAACTTAAAACAAAAACCAAGTGTGCTTGTTGATCAGTGCTGACAAACCTGTTCCAGGAGGAAGGGACTAGTGGCTCCTCGGGGGCACATGCGGGGGAACCAGGTGGAGCAGCACATCCCTCTGGGTCCCCTGTAGCTAGTCATTTTATCAGCCTGTGCATTAAGGGGCAACACCATGCAAGGGTAAGAGTATAAACATGCTTTACAATTCTCAGCTTCCTAGCGTAAGAATACTTCCTGCGTGGATGTAAATTTACAACACGTGCTTATCAAATGTGAAAATGCTTGCAAATCAGAAACAAACTTAAGGGTGAGCATATTTCAGTGATGGCTTTTGCAAGGGCTGTGCTTGATGTTGGGCTATAATCTTGTTCCTCTTTAGTTTCTACATGAAGTGTCTTTCCACGGTTTGCCACAGGGAGAATTACAATGGGTGAGCCTCAGACACTGGTGTGAAGATGCAGATTTGTTTAATGAAATCCGTATTTACCATTGGGTTACAAACACAGCTAATACGCCCTACATTCTCAAAAAAGATCTGCACTCTCAGAACTAATATTTTCATTAATTGTGTATTTCTACCAGAAGGCAGACATCATCTAACCATCTTTGCAGCGTAACTGCACCTGTGATAGAAACGTTTTTCAACCATCCCGTTCTCGATGAGTAAAACGTGTTGTATTTGTAACATAAGGCAATAGCTTCCTTTCCTGGATTTTCCTGTCCTAAATGTTGAATTCTCCAGTATAATTGGGCTGTGTGTGTTCTTTTCTGAATTGCACTTTTTGTTTTGCAGTTTTAAAACAGTCCCCACCCCTTTGCCCCCCAAATCTTTAAGATTTGCTTGTAAGATGTACTTGTTGTGCAGGAAGTAATTAGCCTGTTACAGAGATATTAATTAACATGTTGAAAATGTTTTCTTTATTAATGAGAAATTCACACATTCTATTGAAATTAATTTGTATAGTTCAAAATTAATTTATCGCGGCCTTTGATGACCTCAGATCTACGAAGACAAAACCGGAGTATTGTACTAACTGTTAAACCATTCATTAAACATTTTATGCAAATAGTGTTTGTTTATAAACAAATTAACTGCAAGGATTTTCAAAACAGGTGCTGTGTTGTGAATGCGTACTAAATGATGTGGTACTGAAAGAATTAATTAGACCTTCAAATGTAATTAGTTGCAATAATTTGCGTGATTAGCGGCTTGGTTAAGAAGTAAGACACACACATTGTAATGCATGGGAGAGTCACTGCAGTAGCTTTGTTTTTCATATGGTGAGGATGAGTCTTCTCCATGTTTCGGAAATTTTTCAAAAAATTGCTGACATAGCTGCAGTTAATTGCCAAGTATCCTGCGGGGGGGTAATGTTGTTGTCGTCTTTTTTCCCTCTTTCTCCGTTGGCTTCTTGCAATGCGGAGCCACTGGATGCAATGCTGTTTATTTGCACCTTTATGAATTTTTAAAAGAGAAAGTTGTTAACCCCAGATCTTTTCCTCCCCCAGAGGATATGACAATACTTAACACTTTGAGGGTTAAAAGACAGTACACAATTATTATAAGCCAAATGAAACATATCCTGTATTTCAAGAGCGGCTGTGATCGCTCAGGGAATAGTGGCAGTCATTTTTTTCTTGACATTGCAGTGGAAGTGTCTCTTCTGTTCTTTCAGAATATGGGCCGCTGCTCTGCGCAGTTTAGTCTGATGGGCCACAGAAACTGGTACTTGTCACTGCTGATGGCTTGTTGACATGAGGCCTGTGTTCAAGAGGCAAGGCCATTGAGATCCCTGGGTCCACAGCATTCAGCTGGATTTATTCTCTAGGGCCATGTTGCTGTGAGATGACATTCAATGTTTTAGGGACCCTCGGACCTCTAAGCTCTATGCTGAGACCTTACATAGTATGGTCCTGCTTTGAAGGATCCTGGTGAAAAATAGACCAGAGTGATTTGATTTCTTCATTTGTTCAGATGCATCTAAGTACACATAAGAATCAAAAGACAATAAGGAGCTTCTCTTATTTGCCGATGTTGTAATTTCTCTTTCTCTGGTTGATGAAATGCTAGGGTAAAAGGAATAGCCAACTGGACTAGAGCACAATTATTGAGACTAGTGCTGCTCTAATTATCAGACCAGAGTGCATGTCCTGCTCCAGTAAATGTCCTCCACAATACCACCATACATCTGTTTGGGGATGAGTAAAGGCAGACTGATGAGCCAGCTCTCAGAAGTGCCCGACTTCACTGCATCCTGTTAACTTTCCAAGGAACACTAAGTTCTCCCCCTGTCATGAGAGACACGAGGTGAACTTCGCCTTGGGAGATGGAGGCTCTATGGCCCTCGGGAGCTGACCTGCAGGGTGTTGAACCTCAGGAAATACCAGCAAAAGAACTTGGCACACTTCGTTATTCCAGACGTTGGAATCCTGAGAAAGAGCTACTATGCATTCCACGTCCTCTTGATCTGGGGACTATCCAAGTGGAAAGGGGACAACCTGGGCTTCTGGACTACTGTGCGCACAAGCATAACAGTGGCAGTTATTTAAGGTACAAATGGAATATTTAATCCATTCTAACCAGGAGGCACCGAGGCCCTGTTGTAGGCTCCAGGGGGGATGCAGTAGTGACTCCTACAGATGATGTCCTTTGCTCATGGAGCTTCATTGAGTGCAAAGGCAAACAAGCAGATGCCAAGTCTCAGACAATTTCAGCTATGGAGAAATATGAACTTGGCTGATTTCTCCTTATTCAAGTGCACAATTCCTGTTGAAGTGCCTCTGAACAACTGTTACTCTTCAGCCCTCACTGGGCCATGGCGACATTTTATACTGGAGAAGACAGGATAGAGGGAGTGGTAGTTGGTTAAGAGATGAGCTATTGTGTGTCTGTGTATGTGTGTGTGATGTATCCTGCTGTTCCCGAAACCTACTAAATGACAGAAAGGCTTGAAATGCATGATTTCACTGGTTTCACATTTTATGAAGGCTCCTTTGCCCAGGGAGAGTTGAATTATCTCATCTCTTTCCTACCACACTGAATGACCTTGGGCAGGGCTGGGGTGAAATCTGATTTCCCTTCCATCTATAGACATCAAGGATTCTACTCTTGGCCTTGGAGAGGTTGAGGGTCTAGAGACGAAAACTTGTGAGTTTCCGTAAGACCACCGCTTTCCGTCCTTTGAATTTCTTGGCGGTGTTTGATTCGATTCATCCTCATTTTCAGCTGGTGTTTGCAAAGCAGTCTTTAAAATAGGCCCTTTTTGGATGATGTTTGAACTTGAACAGAATTAACATTTGCGTGTCATCAGTAGCTGCAGTGCATCATTCTGGGCAGTGAAGGATGAAAAGTCAAGAATGTGGGCCGCTTGATTAAAATGAACAATCCAGGAAAGTTCGGAAAGATGGATACCTAGAGCTGGCCCGCTAATTTATGTGGACTCAATTCCAATTGCAAAGGAACATTTTTTTTTCCCCCTCTGAAACTTTTAAGAAATTAGGTTTTAAAGCTGAACTGGTGCACCACTCAACTTAAAATAGAAGAGAATTTGATTTTATGTGGTGCCTTTCACATTCCTGCACTCTATATAATATCACACATCAGAGCTCCTGGCTGCAGGGTGGCTGGGAGGCAGGGCTGGGTTGAATGATTCCTAAGAACGGGATGAACAACAATCCCCTTTGCAAAACACTTGGAAAGAGCTTCCTGTGGGGTTTTAAAGCGTCTCTCTTCGAGGCCTTTGTACATTTTCTCCCTCCTTGGACTGTGAACATGAAGCAAATATTTACTGGAGTCTCAGGAGCTCTGCACACAAATTGTCCTCTGTGTGCAAATACCATCCTAAATATTTACTGGGACCTTAGCACCTCTGCCCACAAATTGTCCTCTGCATGCAAATACCATCCCGTCCTAGAAGATTCAACTAGAATGTTGTCTCCTGCTCTCCAAGGTAACATTCATAGTTCCTTCCTCTGCAGTAACCTCTGTGGTAGTATTATCAGTTCTTGGGCTACGTTGTGTGTGTCCTTGGGAAAAGAACTGCCCTAGACAGAGCTTCACCTGCACATTGGAGCCACACATAGGATTGCCTGAAGGTAGGAGGAGAGAGCTCAAACTAAATGCCCAGTGTGCAGGCTCTTGATAAAAGTCAACATACCCTCTTGCTTCCTCTACCCTTGCATGGGGAGGAGTGCTGACGAGCAGGCAACAGGCAAATGAAACCTATCTCCCTCCCCCACAGGCTAGAAGAGGACTAGCAGCAAGTCATGGATGGTCCCATATGTCAGGTATTCTTGAATCCCCAACTGATTGCAATCAGTTGGAACTGATTTGAGAACAGACACATTGTTCACATGCTACCGTGCAAGTCCCAAAGACAGACCTAGCTGTTTTCCTTCCTGGTGTATGTATGACATACAGAATGCTATTCAAATATGTGTTCAGGCGATTTCTGCTTAAGCATGTGTTGGGTAAAACACATGCTTAAGCAGAATCGCCTGAACACATATTTGTGTTCAGAATGCTATTCAAATATGTGTTCCGGTGATTTCTGCTTAAGCATGTGTTGGGTAAAAAAGTTAAAAATGGGGAGATTCCCTTTGACTGAGGGAGCTGGAGCTAAGCTGCAAAAAAGGAGGAAGTGACTATCCAGAGGAATCTAGGGGATCTCTTAGGGTCTCAGGACACAGAAATGGTGGCTCTGTGGTAGGAGGGCTTGGGCAATGTTAAAAAATGAGGAAACAATCTGAACAACCACAATGATTAATACTAACACTCATCTTCAAAGAGCCATGAGATCTTTAGTATCTACAAAATATATGAGGCTTCAGTTGAAGTTTTTATCAGAGAGATGCAGCTGGGATTTTATTTCATCTTCACTCAGCTAAAGGCAACCTTGAGGGCTGGATGGAAGGGGATTGAGGTGGGTGGAGAGAGGTCTGAGGATAGAGAAGCAATATCCCAGCATAGGCACCTTGGGAAGCTTGGCATTCTGTGTTGGTGTACAGAAAAGTACAATAGGGGGCTTGTTTGGTATCAGATACTGCTGGCTTGAATAATAGCAGTCCTGGGTGTCACTTACCTGACTAGGTGACTTCTCCCGGCCTCAGTTTCCTCCTCTTTCTTTTTTTGAGATACAGTCTCCCTCTGTCACACAGGCTGGAATGCAGTGGCATGATCTTGGCTCACTGCAACCTCCGCCTCCCGGGTTCAAGCAATTCTCCTGCCTCAGCCTCCCAAGTAGCTGGGATTACAGGCACGTGCCACCAAGCCCGACTAATTTTTGCATTTTTAGTAGAGATGGGGTTTCACCATGTAGGTCAGGCTGGTCTCGAACTCCTGACCTCAGGTGATCTGTTTACCTTGGCCTCCAAAAGTGTTGGGATGACAGGCAGGAGCCACTGCACCTGGCCAATTTCCTCTTTTGAATACTGGTAATGTATGAGCCCTACTGTGCAGTGTTTTTCTGACGACTAGAGAGAACCTAAGGCAGGGTCCTATGCATAAGCAGAAATCACCTGAGCACATATTTGAACAGCATTCTGTCCCTGATAGCATTCTGCCCTAGATGGTGCTTGCAGAGAACACTAAACAAGTGCATGTGAATATGCATAGTAACGTTATTTCCTCTGATTTTCAAGTGCAGATTTCAGTCTGGGGCCTGTCCCTTCCCTGCTTCCCTCTCTCCACTTTGTTTTGAAGAGCTAGCTGCTTTTTAAAGGAGCTGTTGATGGACTCTGTTATGTTGTAGGTTCCAGCTTGAACATCTCCAAGGATCAATTTTGGAAGCACACACATACACAAAGAAGTTAGAGATGTGAGAATACTAACATTGGAGAGAGGCTCAAAAAGAGGCGACATCGTCTGATTCGAGTAGGAATCCATTGATCTTGGCTCCAGGAGGGACTCATGGTCAGCATTCCTTAGTTTGGTCAATGTCCCTGGAAGGTAAGTGGTGAACCCATCCAGGCTAGTGGCGTTGCCAAGCAGAGTGTTTTTACTTGGAAATTCCTTTCCACATCTGAGGCACAGTGATGACTCATCTGACTCTCACTTTTCATCTCATTTCCTCCAGGGCAATTCTCTCTGGAGCCCGTGCCCAGATGTGTGTGTGTATTTTTTTTTTCCATTGGCAAGATGGAAGGGATGTTGCAGAAAAAGTTTCTCCGCTTCCCAAGCATCAGCAAATTCAAGTGAACGTCCAAAGGTAATTGTATTAGGCAACATGCTAGTCTTACTCTAATGGTCTTACAAGCTCCAATGATAAAGTGTGTATGTTCCAATGATTATAGGAATTTTATTTTCATCTGGTTTTTATATTGCTATAAATATTTTGCATTTACCAAATAAAGTGGTTGCTATGTAGAGATCATAACTTCTGGGACCTAAATTTGCTTCAGATGATAGGCAAATTATAGAGTACAATATGTGATCAAACAGCAGTATGGAAAACTTAAATAGAGTGAGCCCTGAGGACGAAGGCTGCTTAAAACTATGGGGGATGGAATAAATGGGAGTTTTAGCAAACTATCGCTGATTCCAGCAGATAAATTATGCTCTGCCTTTTTGTATCTCTTTGGGACTGTACTACATAAATTATGACCAAATATAATTTAGGCTATCAGCCTATATTTCTGAACATCCATCTTGTACATTTTAAGTACAAAATTACCATTTTGCAGAAGTATAAAATTGAGACAAATTTTTTTCCATCTGTGCATTTAACTTCTGCATACTTTATAGCAGCTAACGGGTTCGAGAGGACCTCATTACCATCCGGAGGGGACGTTAGCCCCGCGACTATATAACTGTATTAAGATCTACATAAACGGGAATAAAGTTCGAGGGACAGTGGAATGTAGAATTATGTATTCTTTCTTAAATGGAGATGTAACTTTTATATAAAACTGCTCGTCGCTGCTTTTCTGAATAACAGTCACTGTTTATACGTTGAAACTTGCTGATGGAGGAGACTGTGTTTAGGAAAACTCTTTTCAAAACATGAGGAAAAAGGCAGGCTCTTGGTGACAAAGGGGATCTTCCAGAGATCCCTTGGCCTGGGAGCTAAGGTCCCGTCTTGAACTCTGGTGTGGCCCACAGAGATGACAGTGGCTTCTAGAAGCCTCATTCTACTGCCCCCCAAGCACCGCCTCCTCAGATTTCTGAGTGAGGTGAGTGGGAAAGTCAGACAGTCCCTGTGTCCACCCATCAGGGATGAATGAAGCTCCCCTCATTGGCTTCTTGGGAGGCCTGGGTCTGGGTGGGGGACTGCACTGGATGATGAAGCAATGAGAACAGGCAGGGATTTTTTCGGGGAAGGACCAAGTCCACTTGCCCTGACAATTGCAGGTCTTCTGAGGGCAAATCTCTGGCCAGGGACCAGGGCAGCCCTGGTTTCTTCCATGCAGACCTGGATTTCTTCACAACTCAGGGTAGCATTGCTCTGACAGCTGCGGTTGCATCTTAGGACAAGTTTCCTTGTTCTCAGGGGCAACCCAAGACAGTGTCAAGCCTTAGAGCTCACTGTAGGCTTGACACTGTCTTGGATTCCCCAAATTCAGGGAAAATGCATCCAGCAGGGGAACCTCGGCTCTTTGCCTCACTGAGGAAGTGGCTGGTAAAGGAGGTGACAAGAGGCAGAACCCATTGAGACCTGGGAACCAGGATCTATCAAGCCTGGGCGTCCCAGCCTGGGGGAGGGGATGTCACTCAATCATCCCCTCATTAGCTATTCAGCTAATGTTTACTGAGGACCTACTATAGGGCAGGCAGGTTCCACTTCAGTGATGAAGATACTTTTGGGCTTGCTGGGTTGTCTGAGCTGGAACGGAGCCTCTTGCAGTTCACAGCGTGGCGCAGTGGCAGGTGCAGGTGGTGGGGGGATGTTGAGATCTTGGACCCTTCCTGCCAAGTGGACAGCACCGTATAATCTTCACCTCATGTCCTGTAATTCCTTTATTGACAATCATCAGTGTTTTTTGAAAGATCTTAGATAATTTCTCCCCTTAATCTTCCTTTGCTTCTGTATATGATTCCTTTTCCCCCTCTCCCCTTAAACGAGTTTTTCATTTTTCTTTTTCCCATGTCTTATCTCTGCTCCTGGGTATGTGTCTTTTCTCTTTCATTTCATCTGTGTTTTGGCTTCTGTTCTTTGACCTTCCCCCCTCTGACCAAATTGCAGAACGAACATGTATTTCAGCCAAATGACGTGGCTTTGTGGTCTGCTTGAGGTGAGGTGTTGCAAGCTTAGTCCCTCGAAGGGCTGTAGTCCAAGTGGAGAGAGGCTGACCAGGTGCACAGGGAATGGATGGTCAGGGCTCCCATGTAGCCGGAGGTCTGGACGTCAGTCCTTGGCTGTGGAACGTTCAGAGATGGGAACAATGATACCAGACACGGATAGGAGTCATCGCACAGGTCAAATAACATGCCAGATCCCTGGTTCCTCCCCATTTTAGGGAAAATCAAATGAGACTACAGAGAAAGAAGAGCTTATGAAGAGACGGGTGCCTGTCTCTGCTCTATAGGAGTGGCTTTGGAAAGACAGAAGTCCCAGCTCTGTTTGGTAGTTGAGCGCACTGCTGTAAGAAGGCATCAATAGAAACTTCTTTCATGGGTAAGATCTGGTCATGTTTAGAATGGAAGATTTCTTTCTTTCTTTCTTTCTTTCTTTCTTTTTGTTTTTAGACAGAGTTTTGCTCTGTCACCCAGGCTGGAGTATAGTGGCTGCAGTGGGGCGATCTCAGCTCACTGCAACTTCTGCCTCTTGAGTTCAAGCAATTCTTGTGTCTCCACGTCCTGAGTAGCTGAGATTTTAGGCATGTGCCACCATGTCCGGCTAATTCTTGTATTTTTAGCACAGATGGGGTTTTGCCATCTTGGCCAGGCTGGTCTTAAACTCCTGGCCTCAAGTGATCCACCCACCTCAGCCTCCAAAAGTGCTTGGATTACAGACATGAGCCACTGCACCTGGCTGCAGATTTTTCATTTTTCACAGGGGAACAACTCACAGGGGTGCCTGGGGGCTGTATCCAGGGTTGGCTCTCCTGAAGGGGCTCAGAGCTCACTATAGGCTTTACACTGTCTTGGGTTCCCCCAGATTTGGGGAAAATGCATCCAGCAGGGAAACCTTGGCTCTTTCCATCATTGAGGAAGTGGCTGGCAAAGGAGGCACTAAGAGGCAGAACCCATTGAGACCTGGAAACCAGGGTCTATCAAGCCTGGGCGTCCCAGCCTTGGGCAGGGGATATTCACTCAGTCATCCCCCTCATTAGCTAGTCAGCTAATGTTTACTGAGGACCTACTATGAGCTCCGCAGGTTCTACTTCAGTGACAAAGATACACCTGTACCTTGCAGATCACCAGATAATAAGCAAGAGATGTAATACATAAATTTAAAAAATTCCAGTTTGTGATAACTGCTGTTGAGATTTTCTTCAAAAGAAGATCAGATGTATCATTTAGAAAGTGCCTCTAGTTGGTGGCTACACTGGGGTGAGTGGTGGGAAGTCCACTCTGAGGTGGTGACTCCTGGGCTGAAGCCTGTTGGATGAGAAGGAGCCGGCCGTGGATGGCGGAGCAGCAGAGGGGACCACATGGGGATGGCTGGATAAGACACCACCTCTGTTGGCTCCGTCATCCTCTGTCCCTGGGCTCACTCATGACAGCTCTGAGGGTAACAACAGGAGAGCCTTGAATCAACCCAGCGAGGAGGCAGGGTACGATTGTGGTAAATGTTCAATAGATAAGCATCCTGAGGTTCAGAGGAGTTGGTCACTGTCCCAGGGTCACACAGCGAGTGAGTGACAGAGGGGGCATCTGAATGGCAGCTTCCTGGTTAGATTTTCTCCCACTGTTCCTTCTGTGTTTTCAGGTCCAGATGGAGATGCAAACCATGGAGGCTGCCATGAGAGGCATGGGCTGTGTGTCATTTCCTGTTCGTGACCTTATAAACCATGGGCAGTGGTTTTGAGAGTTGAAGCAACGTCAGATCCTCTTGAGGAGGGTGCTTCTTCCCGGGGCTGCCTACCAACACTCCCCCAGGCTGTGACATTGTGCACCGTAAAGGCTGCCTCATTTCTAGTGGGGTGAATGTGGATGGGGACCCTGCCCTGTGCACCGGGGTGCAACCACCCTGTGGCTCAAGCATACCCATAAGTCCCCTACAAATAGTGAGCCCAGAAGAGCTGGGGGCTGGCTCTGTCCGTTCATTAACACTCAACTGCTCTCTTAATTCAGAGATTGGGTGCAGAACCGGTGCAGGTAGAGATCGGCTTTGAGTGAGGACAGATGGACACCACCGCACAGCATCAGTGACTCCGTCTTTTCCCCCCAAAGCCCAAGGTCGCATCTTTGGCAGAGCCTGGGTTATCAGAGCTGAGACCAACTCTCACCACCTGCAGGTGCTGGGGAAGCTACTCATTCATTTGCCAAGAGAAACACAACTGCCCTGACCTGGAAATGCACCCATTGGCGTTATCAGCACTCTTTATTCTTGTGATGGATCCCTCCAGGAAGCCAGGCTGTAATCCAAAACCGCCCTATCAAATCACCTTGGGAAACAAGACAGTGGGTCCTTGTCGTGAGCATATTCTTTTGCTGAAGGAGATGTCCAGCCAGTTTGGAGCTAAACCTGAGATGTGTGTGAAGAGCTTGAGTTGGCACCTGGGATTGCAGGGGGAAACGGGGCAGGTTGTCAGTGGAAGCCTGGGACCACTACCATCCAGGGACTGGTCAAGAACGAGGAAGCCATGGGTGGAACTGAGCTGGAGTGGTCACAGAAGAAGGAAGAAAACCGGAGGCCAAGGGGGTAGACAGTTTTAAGATGGCAGGAGTGGTCAGCGGTGATGAACACAGCAGAGATGTCCAGCTACACAAGGACTGTGGAGTGGGTGCCCATGAGATCTGCCTATGAGAAGGTCACTGATGACTGGACCGAGTGAGGGGGAGGAGGTCATCATGTTAAGGGTGGTTAGTTTGTTGGTTTAGGGTAGGAGTGCTTTAGCTGGTGGTGATGGAGAGAATAGAGTGGCACAGACAGAGGACCGTGGGTGACAGGGAGGAGCACAGAGGGAAGATTGGCCTTCAGTGGTTGGTGAGACTGGCAGGAAGGTGTCGCCATGAATGTTGCTAAGTTTGAAGGTGGAAGGATGAAGTCACAAGAGCCATTGGGAAGAATGAAAGAGGAAGCTGAAAACAGGCAGAAAGCCCTAATGGAGGGACCCCCATCAGTGGAGATGGGGGCCCACATGTAGTGCTATACAGTGGTGAGATTCTTACCATTAGCGCCCAGCCATGTGGGTGCAGGGTGAGAGGAGGAGGGTTGAGCAGGGTGCAATCTCAGTAGGTGTAAGGACGAAAAGAGATGTAGGAGAACTGGGTGCTCAGCTGAGAGCAATGCATTCAGATGAACCATTGTGGGTTCTGGGCTGCGTGGGGAGGGGAAGAAAGACTGACGCAAGCGGCAGGGGGCTGGCATCACTTTCCTGCAGGTCCCTGGGGAAGAAAACCAGGTGTCCGAAGACTGGGAGGAAAGGCAGCTGTGGTCAAGGGGTGGACGTGGGGGATGTTGGAGTTCACCACTCCCTCTGCCCTGTGGTGACGACACTATTCTGGGACAATGCTCGGTGAAGGTGGCTGAAGCGGAAGAGCTCACAGGTTGGAATCCTGGCTTTCTTGCTTGAGATTGAGAAAGATACTTCACCTCTCTGGGCTTCCCCTGCAAATGGCAGTCACGATGGTGCTTCCACAATAGAGTTGTGTTACCATATGGCAAAGCAGGAGCAAGTCGGAGCCTGGATGGAATGACCCATATGGCACCTTAGGACAGGGCAGTGCTTAATAAATGATTGGCACTATCATCATCATGATGTCATAGAACCAGAGTTCTAGAAGGCTCTGTGACAGGGAGTGGGAGGGTGATTGACAGGAGAAGAATTGGGAAAGAGGACACAGTAAGAGATGGAAATAGGAGTAGGTTTAAGGGCCAGGTGTGAGAAGGAAGCATTGCAGTCCCCCCTGACTGCATGTGTTACAGAGATGGGAGCTTGTTTGGCCCTGGGTTTCTGATCGAGGCCCAGCCGAGGGTCTGTGGCAGAGCCTGGCCAGCTGTGAGGAAGACAGTGAGTGCCCCTGCAGGTGGGACCTGCCCTTGCGTGTCTGGGGCATGGATGGACCTCATGCCTAAATGTGCTGCAAGGCAGGGCTGTGTAGTGAGGCAGGGACTGGTGGCAGGGGAGTTTATGATGTGTAAACCCAAGTGTTTCTTTCTTCTTTGCCCGGTGCCTCAGTTTCCCCATATGTGCCGTAAAAAATTGGAGAAGGTGACGTTTTAGTTCCTTTCTGTACTGCCATCCTCTGATTCTAAGTCTTCCTTTGCTGATGTTTTTCTGAAATGCCACCCCACCCAGGCCCCCCCCGCGTGGTGAGAAGCTCAAGTGGATGAAGTCACATGGTTCTATGGGCATCAGGTGGTTCCCTTAACAAAAGCATGGTGCTTCATGGACGGCCGTGAGCAAACCATGTGCACAGCTCAGGGCTGCTGGAATACAGAGTGGAAGCATGTTTGGGCAAAATAAGCCCAGTCCTCAAAGAGAGAAGGTTCCAAGGTGAATTGTACCCATAGGACGATGGGGAATGTCCCACAGGTTTTCTGGGACCTCCTTGAGCAGCGTCTTACAGAATCAAGGGGTGAGTAAAAATGGATGTGGATCTGGGGAGGGAAGGAGAGGAAGTACAAGGCATGGCCTCACTCTTCCAGCTTTCTGTATCGGTGCTGAAGACCTTGACCTCTGCTTCAGATGGCAAGTTCGATCTTGCACATTGGTTAGCAAGTGGGGTTTGTTGTCCCCTCCAGTAGGTTTGGGGGCAGTGGGAAGCATGTCTCATGTCATCGACTTATTTGTGGAGTCCCAGGAGGTCTTCGCAACTGGCTTTAAGGTCACCGAGAGGAAGCGAAACCCTTCTAGCTGCCCCCTCATCATGCACACCCATGCCTGGGCATGCGCAGCCAGGATGCTGAGGACATGAACTTGGAGACACAAGGAGGCCTGTTTTGGAACAACAGGACAAGGAGCAGGGAAGTGAAATGCAAATTGGAAATACCAGTGGCCTCAGTGAGATATCTGACACCAGTCAGAATGCCTATCACTAAAAAGTCAAAACACAACAGATGTTGGCATGGATGCGGAGAAAATGGAATGCTTGTATGTTGTTGGGAATGTAAATTAGTTCAACCTCTATGGAAAACAGTATGGAGATTTCTCAAAGAAATAATAGCAGAACTACCATTTAACCTGTAATCTCACTACTGGATATCTTCCCCCCCCAAAAGAAATCATTATATTATTCATCAAGTATATATTAATCATTATAATGTATATTCATATTCATTACAGCACCGTATATATTATTATATAATATATTCATTACAGCACCATTTACAATAGCAAAGTCATGGAACCAGCCTCAGTGCCCATCAACAGTTGACTGGATAAAGAAAATGTGGGGCATACACACCACGGAATATTACGCAGCCGCAACAAAGAATAAGGTTGTCTTTTTTTTTTTTTTTTTTGAGACAGAGTCTCACTCAGTCACCAGGCGCCAGGCTGGAGTGCAGTGGCGCGACCTTGGCTCACTGCAACCTCCGCTGCCCGGGTTCAAGCATTCTCCTGCCTCAGCCTCCCGAGTAGCTGGGACTACAGGCGCGCGCCACCACGCCCAGCTAATTTTTTTGTATTTTTAGTAGAGACGGGGTTTCACCATGTTGACCAGGACGGTCTCGATCTCTTGACCTCGTGATCCGCCCGCCTCGGCCTCCCAAAGTGCTGGGATTACAGGCGTGAGCCACCGCGCCCGGCCATAAGGTTGTCTTTTGCAGCAACGTGGATGCTGCTGGAGGCCATTATCCCATGTGAATTAAGGTAGGAACAGAGAACCAAAAACCATGTGTTCTCACTTATAAGTGGGAGCTAACCAGTGGGAACACAATGGACATAAAATGGGGATAACAGACACCGGGGACTTCAAAAGGGAGGAGAGTGTAAGGCAAGGGTTGAAAAATTTCCCATCAGGGATCATGTTCACTATTCGGGTAATGGATATACTAGAAGCCCAATTCTCACCAGTATGCAATATACTCATGTAACAAGCACAGGCACCCCCTGAATCTAAAATTAAAAAATAAATCACTAACACACACACACACACACACACACACACACACACACACAAGATAATACCAATTTCCAAAGCCAAATTCTTCCAGAGCAGCATCGCCTGTCCCTGGGTCCCATCTCTGCCCAGTACAAGGCCCCACAGGTGCATGGAGGGTCAGCACATCCTGCTGCTTCCAGAAACCAAAGCCTTTGGATGACGATGGGGAGCACCTGCCTCTTCCTCAAGCCACACGACTTCCTATTCTTGTTTTCCATCCTATGCTTTGCTGCAGGAGCAGGGCCTACTGACAAGGAACGGGGACCTGTAGAGAAATGCAATTGCGCCCTTGTTTGCCCGGCACCCTGTTTGTTCCCCACGCAGAACAATGACCTCTTGTAAGCCAGGGCTTTCCAACCTCACCAAGTGTTACCGCGCAGCCCCGATTCCTCCCCTGATTATCTTGACGCCTGTCAGACTGTGAGGTTCTCCCTCCCCTCTCTGCTCTTTCTTCCTAATAGACATGAAACAGTCCAGTCAATAATATTTTACTTGTCTTCCCACTGCGTGTCTCTTCTTCTGATCAGTTTAGGCGGGTTTGACTGCAGAAAGTCAGAAGGGGAGGTTAAGATCTGAAAAGTTCAGCCAAATGTTATCAGCCTCAGAGATGTTGCTAAGGGAAAGGCCCCCGAGCCCTTGGTGACCGGAGCCAATAATAGCTGCGATTCACTGATAGCATCAACGCCTGTCAAAGATCCAGGCGTTTGTGGTTGGTCTGTAAACGCAAACACCTGTATCCAGTCAAGCTATGATGGTTATCCTCTCTTTCCCTGTCATTCTGATCTGTTCCTTGAAGGGGCTGCCAGGATGTTCTAAGCTGTGAGTTGATTTATAAAGTGAAGGGTCTCTCCAAAACTTTGGCACGATGGGGGAAATTGACGAAGGGGGCGCCTCTCTTTAGGGGATGATGTGGCGTTTTGACAATGATGAAGTTGACCATTTTCTTTTAATTGCATTTTTGAACCCATGGCACCCATGGCCCGAGCCGTGGGAAACATGGGCTTAGGCAGACTTTAACTACCTTCACACGTCTCCCTGAAAGGATGCTTGGTGCTTGTTTGAGATTTTTGCATGTGATGAATTAGATCAAAGTGACTAATAAATAGCGTCCGGGTAAGCTCTTCAGAACACAGTATAGGCATAATTGCGATATTTTCAAGATTCAACAGGCAAGGTCTAAACTGTTAAATAAACTTCAGTCAGTGCAGGGAGAAGACAAAGCCTGTGCTGACTCTCCTGATTGGGCGAGATTGGGCGGGGCATCAGGTCTCTCTCAGTGAGACTTAATGACTTGGATGCTTGGGTGGTCAGCCATGGTGGCCTGGAAAACAGACAGGGGAACGCGGTCACATGGCATCCTTCCCAGGCTGCATCCTCAGCCCCTCCACATGGGTGCTTGCATGAGGGCTCCCACGTGGGTGCTTTCATGGTTCCCTGGGAGCTCTGCTCTCCTCCGCTGGGAATGTCCACATGTACTTGCATTCAATAAGCTCCGGCTTCCCATCCCAGCAGCATGAAGGTACAACTGCCCCCGGCCCCTCAACCCACGCTGTCCCCTTGCCCATGTGACTCTGCCTTTGGTACCATCTTGTCCATCTTGTTTGTTTGTCCTCTGTCATCAGCAGCATGCAGCTCAGAGTAGAGGCTGGGGAGGAAGGGAAAAGAAAAAATACTGGGGAACTGGGTTAGGGCAGGGCACTCAAGGATATCAGCTGACAGCAGGGTCTCTGGAGTCAGAGCTGGGACAAGCTGGACTCAACTGTATGCTTGGACCATACTCTTCTCCAGCTTCAGTGTACTCATGTGTAAAAGAGGGCGATGACAGTATCGGTTCACTTGCTGTGAGGATGATAGGGGACAACGTAGTGGGTCAAACAATATAAAAATGGGACCCAGGAAGATGGCAGTTTCACAGGGCACAATGTAACACAAGAAGCACTCAGCAAAATCCCAGGTGCTTTGCAAAACCACTCAGTATCAGCGATTTCTCTTCTTCTTTGTCATACTTGTTTTTATTTTCCATCTTCCCAACATTCTGGATGAGAAAAGTCTAATATGGACCTGAGATTAGTGAAAAAAAATCCCCCTCAGGTATTCAGCTAATATCAATTTAAAGCATAGAGTAAAAAAAAATAAAATCACAGTGATTTAATCAAGAGCAACTCAGTGTAATTAGCACGTAGGATTCACAGGCTTCCTTTGAAAGCCTAGGAGGAGGCAAGGGAGATGTGGGCCCACCCTGTGACCAGTCTCTATGAGTGAAGTTCACTGGATCTGGCTGGAGATGTTCATTATATGCTGGGTATTTAAAAGCTCACAAGCCAGATGACTCTCAGTGCTGTCAGGGTAACAAGAGCCTAATTTGGATTTTTTTTTTGCCTATAAAGAGAATGTCTAGATGCATTGGTTCCATCCTCTTTAATTGTTCCTATATATTTTACTCAAAATAAAAGGACTACAGTGAGATGATGCTCTGGCCACCTGTGCCAGGGAGAAGGTGGCACCCGTGTTGGATCCTCAGGTGAAAGATTGCTTTTGATGGGGCCTGGGGATAACTGGCGAAGATTGTAAAAATGACTGGATTGGAACAATTTGCAAGGCCTCTCTGGAGAAGGGTCTGCTCACCCTGCCTCTTGTTTTCTACTCCCCCTCACTCAAGCTCTTATTGTTTTATGCTTTGAATTGTGCAATCGCCTCTGAAAGCCTTCAGTCTTCTTCCTGCAGTACGAGGTGGAAATCACTCTAGCAATGATTGTCGTGGTCTCACCTCTGCTCAGAAACCCAACAGGGCCAGTTCCCCACAGCCTGGTGAATGTAATTTTGTATCTGCCACTACAAAACTGTGAAACTGTGTGATATGGTTTGGTTCTTTGTCCCCACCCAAATCTCATCTTGAATTATAATCCCATGTCGAGGGAGGGACCCGATGGGAGGTGGTTGGATCATGGGTCGGTTTCCTCCATGCTGTTCTCGTGATACTGAGTTCTCATGAGAGCTGATGGTTGTAAAGTGTGGCACTTCCTCATTCTCATTCCTTTTCTCTCCTGCTGCCTTGTAGGATGTGCCAGCTTCCCCTTCGCCTCCCACCATCATTGTCAGTTTCCTGAGGTCTCTCCAGCCATGTGGAACAGTGAGTCAACTCTTTTGTTTATGTTACCCAGTCTCAGGTAGTATCTTTATAGCAGTGTGAGAAAGGACTAAGATACTGTGTTTCACTGATCATGGTTTGGTAGGCCCAGACTAAGATTTGCATGTTTACTTAAAGAAGGCAAATGACTCTATTGTTTGCCTGGGACTGGTTTTAGCACTGAAAATCTCATGTCCTGGGAAACCCCTCAGTCCCAGGAAAACCAGGATGGCTGGTCACTCTAGGTTAAAGAGGAAAGCTTCTGGCTGGGCATGGTGGTTCACACCTGTAATCTCAGCACTTTGGGAGACTGAAGTGGGCAGATCACCTGAGGTTAGGAGTTGGAGACCAGCATGGCCAACAAGGTAAAACACCATCTCTACTGAAAATACAAAAATCAGCTGGACATGGTGGCACACACCTGTAATCCACTACTTGGGAGGCTGAGGCAGGAGGATCCCTTGAACCCAGGAGATGGTGGTTGCAGTGAGCTGAGTTGATGCCACTGCACTCTAGTCTAGGTGATAGAGTAAGACTCCGTCTTAAAAAAAACAAAAGCATCTTACACCTTTAAATTTGAAGTGGGAGAAAAAACGGTAGGGGGGGGCGGCGGCGGAGGGCGGGGGGGGGGGCCCCCGCGGCCCGGGGGCGGGGGGGGGGGGGGGGGGGGGGGGGAGGGGGAACCCGGACAAAAGGGGGGGGGGCGGGGGGGAGGGGGGGGGGGGGGGGGAAAAAAAAAAAAAAAAAAAAAAGAAAATAAGATTTAGAAAACATGGTCAGGTGCAGAGCGTTCTACAGAATCAGGTACAACTGATTATTTTTGGACAGTCTTTACAGGATATATCAAAATTCCAACAGCAAGTAAATTGTTCTAGTGTGAACTAGAATGAAATTTCATTTTGACTGTGAAATAAGTGATAAGAGAAATTGTGTTCTGTCCCCTCCCTGCCACCCCCCTCTAACTAGATTTTTTTTTCTTTTTTTAAGAAACGGGGTCTTGCTCTGTTGCCCAGGTGGGAGTGCAGTGTCATGACTATAGCTCATTGCAGCCTCCAACTCCTGGGCTTAAGTGATCCTCCCACCTCAGTATCTCGAATACCTGGGACCACAGGTGTGCACTACCATACTGGCTAATTTTTTTCTTTGTTTTCTTTTGTTTTGTTTTTTTGTAGAGACAGGGTCTTACTATGTTGTTCAGGCTGGTCTGGAACTCCTCAGCTCAAGCAATCCTTCCACCTTAGCCTCCCAAGGTGTTAGGATTACAGGCGTGAGCCACCATTATTTCTTTTTGTTTTTTTGTAAAACTGTGGGCTTGCCCTGCAAGGTGCATTCCCTTTGATAGCAGCTCTGAAAGTCAGGTCTTTAGGGATGGGCAAAGGAGTCTTTTGACCAAGGTTGGTGTCCCCACTTGGGCACCCAAAGCAAGCCAGTTTCTGGATGAGCGGCTGCATCTACGTGACAGGTTCCCCCTCGCCATCCCCTGGGGGCACCCCAGCCTTGGGTCATCTAACTGAGGTCAACTGAATATAGAGAGAAACAGCTCAGTTCATGCCTAGACCTTTCCTTTTCAGATCTTTCAATTAATACTGTCTTCTAAAGTTAACATGTAGATATAAGTCATTAATGCATCATGAATATGTATTCCATTGTTGATAAAGCATTCTGTCTTTCTCTCTCTTTGTGAAAACTGAATCTCTGGGGAATTTGAGCCCATGAAGATTTGCAGTGCAGGTGAGGGAGCGTGCAGCGGTGGCCGCCTTCAGCTTCAAGCCCCATGGCTGTTACGGCTGCTGCTCCCAGGGGCTCATCCGGAAGATGCAATCTTTCACATCAAAGTAGAATTCACAGTCGCTGCACACCAGCCCCTCATTTTAACAGTGAAACTCCAGCCACCTCAAGGGTTCCTCCAAAGCTGTAGAAAGTGTGCATCTTCCTTCCCCAGCACTGGCCTCCTTAAGAATTGACCTTTGAGACTGCGTGTTCAGTAATGTCTCCAGTTTTGCTTGGTTAAACATGGAAAAATGTTCCTCTAGATAGAACCAGCTCCCCATTTATTTCAGAGCACCCTGTCTCTGA
Organism: Ateles fusciceps; assembly: GCA_036589455.1. Lineage (NCBI taxonomy): Eukaryota > Metazoa > Chordata > Mammalia > Primates > Atelidae > Ateles > Ateles fusciceps. The sequence goes on from JAZHEH010001828.1 coordinate 3,240,730, forward strand.
CGTAATGCTGCCTGGTTTATGGCCTCGTTGCTCTGTGTTTCGAGTTGAGTAATGCCTGCTGGTGCAGGAGGCACCACCTACGTAACCACAGGAAGGGGCATCATCCAGGCAAGGCTTCCAGGCATCTGTTGGGAAATCGCTTCCTTTGTGCCAGACAAATGAATGTTTTTCACATTTCTCACAAAAGGAAAAGGGTTGCATGGCGGAGGTTAACATAACAATCTTCTCTTATTACAGTGATTTATGTGTGCATAACTTCAGCAGCAGAATGTCATCGAGGAGGTCTTTAATTGGCAGACTTCAGGGACCACAGAGGGAGATGACAGAGTGAGCTCTCGAGAAATGGGAGTGTCGGCTGCCATTCCCAGCTCATCCCCCACAGAGGAGGTCTAAATAAATCTCCAGGGGAAGGCAGTCAACTTTTAAACTTTTTATTAACCTGATCTCGGCTAATGAAATACAAAAAGGAGGAGATGATCTTCAACTTCAGATGATTTGGATCTCGTGATGCAGCAAATGACTGCCTAGGTTTCCTGAGAGGACGAAACACAAGTCCTCTGGCAATTTTCATTCAAAGACAACAATACTGCAATTTGCAGCCTTTATGACTTCAATGAGTCACTTGGTCTCGGCTTGCCACAAAGGATATAATCACGTATTTTTAGGCATGTCAAAAATGTATTTTCTTTTGTGAACAGATTCTGAGCCCTTGGATAGAGGTGTTGTTTTTAAATGAAATCGTTACTGCTTTGGTGACGTGATGGGTTTCGGATAAGAGTCTTTCCCCCTCTCAGAACATGGTTAACTGCCTGGGAGGTCGGGCACGCAATGGAATAGAGGGACTTCTTTCACAGCACTGGCCTCCTAATATCTGTGTCACTCTTAGGAATGCTGTGGCCTTCCCAAAATCATGATCAACGACTTTGGAAACATCTGTGTTTACACGGCCTCAGACGGCATGGACCTTTCTAGGCGTTAAACTCCAGCACCTGTGACGCAGTGGACCCCAAACTGTGGGCCAAGAACTTCCATGGGTCACTAGGTTTTTGAAAGAGGACTAAGCATTTTCTATGCTTGCATTTATTTTCCAAGTCACAGTAAGCTAAAAATATGACGTTTTTAAGTTAGGTACCCCCAGAAGCAGACCCTATTGCAAGAATTGGAGTGCAACTTATTTCTTTCAGTGGTGGTTGCAGGACACACTGGTAGGGGATGGGGAATGGAGGTGTGATGGTTAATTTTATGTGTCAACTTGGCTGGGCCATGGTGCCTAGATATTTAGTGAAAATTGTCAGAGATGCTTTTGGATGAGAGTAACATTTACATCGGTAGACTTCAAGTAAAACCAATTGCCCTCCATAAAGTGGGCATCCAATTATTTGAAAGCCTGAATAGAACAAAAGACTGACCTTCCCTGAGCAAGAGACAATTCTTCAGCACACAACCTTCCATCTGGAATGGCAACATTGGCTCTTTCTTGCGGGGGGGGTCTCCAGCCTGTAGGCCTAACTGGCAGATTTTGGACTTGTCAGCCTCCATAATCACACGAACCAATTCCTTTAAGTGAATTTGGGTCTCCATATACAATCGCGCATAACCATGGGGATACTTTCTGAGAAATGGATCCTTAGGCGATGTCATCACTGTGTGAACCTTGTAGTGTACATACACAAACCTACATGGTATGGCCTACTATACACCCAGGCTATATGGTGTAGCCTATTGCTCTTAGGCTACAAACTTGTGAGCATATTACTGTGCTGAATACTACAGCCAACTGTGATGCAGTGGTAAGTACTTATGTTATCTAAACAAATTTAAACAAAATGCATTCTGCTATGATGTTGTATTAATCCGTTTCCATGCTTCTGATGAAGACATACCACAGACTGGGTAATTTATAAAGAAAAAGAGGTTTAATGCATTCACAGTTCCATGTGACTGAGGAGGCCTCACAATCATGGCAGAAGGTGAAAGGAATGTCTTACATGGTGGCAGGCAAGAGAGAATGTTTGCAGGGGAACTCCCCTTTATAAAACCATCAGATCTCCTGATACTTATTTACTGCCACAAGAACAGCATGGGAAAGACCTGCCCTCATGATTTAATTACCTCCCACTGGGTTCCCTCTGATGACACAGGGAATTATAGGAGCTACAGTTCTAGATTTGGGTGGGGACACAGCCAAACCATATCAGATGTTATTGACAGTCATGATGGCTAAGATGTCACTGAGTGATAAAGAATTTTCAGCTGTCTTATAATCTTATGAGAGCACCATGGTATATGTGGTCCATCGTTGACCCAAATGTTGTTATGCAGTGTGTGCATACACATCCCACTGGCTCTGTTCCTTTGGAGAACTCTGGCTAACATGCGTGGTCTTTAGGCCCTTATCTCACCTAGCCCGGAGAGGGGGAAGGGGAGGAAAGGAGACTGATACAGAACACATTGAATGAGCAGGTTCCTTTTCCTGGCAGCTGGGAACTCTGGGAATGTAAAATAATCCTGAGTTCCAACTAAGGGAGGAAATGGCTGGGTATGAATCTACCAACTCCTGTCTGCTACTGGTGGAGTGGAGGGCTGTCCTGGGGCATTAGCCCTCTGGTGCATGCTTGCAGCAGATACCCTTGATGCCTGTACTAGAACTCTGAGTGCTAGTGCAAGGCATGGAGGTGGTGTACAAATACTACCATGTTAGGGTCTATACAGCTTTATGCTTAAGGAGCCACTCTAAGCATACTGTACCTTTAGGGGAAGGGGGCTCTGGAATGCAGGGTTGCAAAAATATATTACAGGTTTTGTCTTTATGATATGGGGTATTCTATGTATGACTTCACACGGCTTAGTGTTATCTGGGTTTGGTGTGGTCCAGCATAAGTAGGGTGGTCAGTACATCCCCTGATATAAGCCAGTGGGTGGAAAGATTGCTACAGTCTATTAATGGTCCATCTGCATGTCTGACAGGTATATGAATCCAGAGAAGAGTTGAACCTAGTGTTGGTTATATCTACAAGCACTGGGGGTACGTGTCTTGAAGGATGCAATTCATTGGTTAAGGTGGGTGTTTGGTTTCTTCATTGTAGGCAAATGCTTTATTTTCATGTTAACGTCAAAATACTTGCAGCTAAACTAACTCACTATCTGAGTCTTTCAGATAGACTCTGCCTCTAGCCATGTGTTTCTATCAGAGCCTCTCCGCCCTTCACTTCTCCCAGCCAGGAGACTGAGACAGATGCAGCCCTGCCTCTTTCCTGCTATTCCCTCAGTCAAGTAATTCTAATACCCCATTCATCTTTCCTTTGAAGAGCCTCTCCAGCTTTACAGTCTTTTAAATTTTATTTTATTATTTTATTTTTCCAGGTTTCTATATGGAGCATTGATTTTCTATTTTATTTTTTCAAGATTATTTTGGTCTTATTTTATTATTTTTTCAGTCAGGGTCTCAGTCTGTTGCCTGGGATGGAGTACAGTGACACCATCACAGCTCACTGCAGACTTGAACTTTCGCACTCAAGTGATCCTCCTGCCTCAGCCTCCCAAATAGTTGGGACTGCAGGCATACACCACCATGTCTGGCTACTTTTGTTGTTGCTGAGACAGGGTCTTCCTCTGTTGCCCGGGCTGAACCCCTGGCCCAGGTGTCGAACCCCTGGCCTCAAGCAGTCCTCCTGCCTCATCTTCCCAAAGTGTTGAGATTGCAGGTGTCAGCCAGTGAACCCAGACCATCCTTCTGATCTTGAATTTTGTTATTATTGGAGAAGAAGATGCGTGTGCTACCCTCCATTTTACATTAAAAAATTATTTTGCTCATAGCTAGAAGCTCAGATGTTTTGGAGGTCTACCATGCAGAAGTATGATCTGTTTTCAGGTCTACCTCTCTGGGGCAATGGCTGCACCATACCTACCTGTAAATACTTGGAACAGCCCATGTATAATAAGTGGTAAAATACACCCAGAATAATAATTCCATATGTTTAATAACCAATGTGCCAATGAGACTGCTGCTCCCTGCCTCTGCAAGCTCCAAAGGGTGCCATTGTTTTATAATCTTGTAGGCTGGGAGAACAGGCCCTTTAAAACTCAAAGTGGTTGGGGTGTTCTAATGGCTCTCACTTTCATTTTGTAAAAACCTGTGTGTCTGTGGGGCCCGGGTGCCACTACTCACTAGGTGACAGCGGTGATCATAAATGTGATTTTCAATATTTGTGATTGAAAATGTAATTTAGAAATGAAAGAAAGGGCACTTGTTCCTCCTTAGCTTGAAGTAAAATCATTGTTTTGAGACGTGTTCTTTGTACAGTTAATCTGGACAGTGTAATTTACCACACCACGGCTGAATTTTAAGTCTGGTACTCTATTCATCAAATAAGAATTATATGTGCAAAATGCATATAAATTAGTGCGTGTTGTGTGGTGCAGTGGTGATTTGATTTCAGAAATCTGGTAAAAGCAGGAGTTCAGTGAGCTAAACCTACAGTGTCACCTCCAGGGCACTGGCTCCAGAAAAGGGTCAACAGTTGAGGCTGGCCATGTGTGGAAGCTGTCAGGTCAGAGTTTTGGGTTTTTCTCCGATTTTGCCTGCAAGGCGCAGGTGCCATTAGCTCACTTGTATGTGACCAAAGGGTGTCAACAAACTTAAAAGAGAAAACCTATGGCTTGTTTAGCTATGTAGCTTGGTATGCACTCTGTGTGTGTTTGTTGTGTGTGTGTGCGTGTGTGTGTGTGGTGTATGTGTGTGTGAGTGTGTTTAACTTTCCAATTTGAAATAATTTAAGACAGACAAAAACTTGCAAGAAGAGCACTAAGAGTTCTTGCGTATTCTTCCCCCGCCTTCCCCGCAATGGTAACATCTTATGTGACCAGAGCACATTATCAAAACCAGGAAACCGGCATTGGTACAATATGACTAACTGAACTATAGACCTTATTTGAATGACATGTGAATGTTTTAAAAATTGAATTGATTGCCAGCATTTCACTGTAGGGTGAGGTAATGTGGAAGTGAGAAGCTTTATACATACCGAGCCTGTGTTCTGCAGGGGAACAGCAGTGAGGGCTGAGTTACAGCAGCCCCTCCTGGAGAGGGACATGCTCCCCAGTTTGCCCTGCTCCTCTCCACCCTGTCGGGGCATATGCCTTACTTGCTTCGGTCATTTACTTTGCCTGCTGTGTTCTTGTAGGGATTTAAGTCTGCAATGCCTATAATAATAGCTGCAAGTTCCCCAGTGGGAGCTGGGGGCTGAGAACCGTGCCCTTGCAGAAGAACCTCTGCTTTAAGGAGTGGCCGCCCTAGGGCCCAGGTGCTCAGCAGAGGAATTCCTTTGGAGAGCAGTGGGCTTTCTCTGCACAATACACAGACATAGTGGACAGTGCACTCACTACAGATAGTGAGATGTTCATGAGATGTGGTGTGTGCTCATGGCCAAACTGCAGATGCACAGATGCAGTTGTTTTACCAAAAGCCTCTGGTATTGCTGGGGCTGAAGCACACACTTCAGGCTGTAGCAGTGCCCCTCGGAGCTCCTGCTAGCCCTCTGGCTGAACTGTGTGTCATTTTGTGGTCACTAGTTATCGTTTTGCAAAGGCATGGAATAGAGCTGGAGGCAGATATGCCCTTTCACGCTCCTCTTGTGATGGCGTTTAATTCATAAGCAAGATGGGCATTGGGTCCTGGTTCTAACAGTCTCCTGTCTTTTCAAAGTCAGGAAAGGTGGAGGATGGGATGCAGGTGCTGTTGAACTGAAGCCCCTGAGATACTCCCTAGAGAGGTGTCAGTGCAGCAGAGGGCTTTGTAAACATAGAGCCCTTGGCAGGGGCCATTGTCTCTTCCCCCAATTCAGTTCAGCAAATACTTACTAATGCCAGTCTGCACCAGGCGCAGTGCTCGGTGCTACAGCATCACAGATTAGTAAGTCATAGCCTCTGTCTTTGACGAGCTCTCGGGGCTCTGGGAAAGAACCATTTACAACACGAAGCAGATGAAAGGCAGGGTCTATTTCCCCCAGAGCTCCCTGGGGAAGGAAGTGACCCAACGCATGCTGCCAGGACATCTGAGGTGCAGGCTGTGTGTATCCGACCAGCACACTCCCATGCATGCAGCATGCGTGCTCCAAAGAGCAAAAATCAAAGCGGCAAGCACTTTTTTCTTTCTGGAAGGCTATGAGGGAAAGCAGGTGGGCGAGTGGTGATGGGAGTGGGGAAGGCCGCAAAATGAACATCTGGAAAGAGAGACAAACAGAAACTCCCTTCCTCTGCAGAGCGGCTGTTCCTCCTCGGTCTCACAGTGCTAGAGAATTAGTTCTGGATTCTCTTAGTAATTAATAGCATTTAAGTTCCAGGGTAGTCAGTTTTGATTAAGCAAACATTAAATTAATCCAATCTGCAAACGCTTACTCTCTAAGCACTACTGGGGGAGAGAGGCCGCTGGATGGACAGATGGATGTGTTCTCATTGGATTGCGGGCCACCTCTGAGTAGTTACAGCTGGATCAATACGGCTCCTAGAGCTATAATAGAATGGCTTCGACATGCTCATCTGTGGCTGAGAACACAGTATACACATTGATTTCCTGGCCTGATATAACCCATTTACCTATTCAGCTACTCCGTTCAGGAAGGTGGAGGGGTCCGCAGGCCCAGGGGGAGCAATGATGCCTGTAAGTAGGTTAGCAAATGCTTGGGAAATGTCTTAATCGGCGGCATGGTTACTTATTTAGGAAGGCACGTTTCTTTGTAAAGAAAAGGCCTCCTTAGAATCATATTGCCTTTGTCTGGGGGAAGCAGGGAAGCTGGGGGTGTCACCGTTTCCACTCATCAGGATTTGCCCTTCTCATCATTGAAAGCTTTGGTGTTGAACAATTGTCTTAGTTCGTGGAGCATAAAGGGCTTCACTTTGGAGTGCATGCCAGGTGTGTCTTTGACTCTGACTTGGGTGGGTTTGGGGAGCACATAGTGAATGCACCAGGATCACTCAGACAGGAAACATGCTTTCCTATATCTATTTTTGCTTTCCAATATAATTTATTTTATTTATTTTTTGAGACACGGTCTTGCACTGTCACCCAGTCTGCAGTGCAGTGGACTGATCTCGGCTTACTGCAACCTCTGCCTCCCAGATTCAAGTAATTCTCCTGCTTCTGCCTCCCGAGTAGCTGGGATCACAGGCGTGAGACACCACACCTGGCTAATTTTTGTGTATTTAGTAGAGACGGGATTTTGCCATGTTGGGCAGGCTGGTCTTGAACTCCTGACCTCAGGTAGTCTGCCTGCCTTGGCCTCCCAAAAATGCTGAGATTACAGGCATGAGTCACTGCACCTGGCCCACTTTCCAATATAGTTTAAAAAGAAATAGCTAGTCTTGGTGGCTCACGCCTGCAATCCCAGTGCTTTGGGAGGCTGAGGTGGGGGGATCACTTGAGGCCAGGAGTTTGAGACCAGCTTGGGCAACATAGCAAGACTCTGTCTCTACAAAAAGATAAAATAAAAAAATTAGCCAGGTGCAGTGGTGAGCATCTGTATTCCCAGCTACTTGGGAGGCTGTGGCAGAAGGATCACTGGGCCTAGCAGTTGGAGGCTACAGTGAACCTACCGCATCACCATACTCCAGCCTGGGTGGCAGAGTGAGACACTGTCTCTAAAAAAATAAAAAAAAAAAAAAGAAATAAAGCTCTTTTACAGAAATTAAGGAGATGTCATGGCATATCCCATTTAGGGATCAGTGCAGTTTTGTGAAATGAAGAGGCTGATATTTTAAAACCAGCCAATGAGAATTGGCTCCCACCCCCTGTCAAGTAGCCATCTTATCCATATACTTAGCAAATGAAGCTATTATTGCCTTAAGAATTTTTGTTGTGACTTTTCTTCTGTGTGCTACCTTTAGGAGTATTCCTGCTTTCCAGTGGATGACTTTGACTGGTACGATTTCATTCTCTGAAAGTGTTAACCAGGGTTCCACATGGCCAGAAACCATTCTGAGCCTCGTGGGGTGAGCAAGTCAGGTTTGGTTATTTTTGGTAAGAAATCACTTCCCAGAGAAGCGAAGCAATGGAGCTGTGGGCTGAAGTGCTTTTCTTTCACCTGCCAAAGAATCCGGACAGCGTTCTAGGATTCTCTCATGAAAATCTGGCTGATGCTGATGCCCCGAGGGTCGGGGCAGAATTTCAATCATTGAGCCAAAGAGGATTTCCATTTAGGTTTTGTGGGAGGTCTCCTGAGTCTCAGGAGTGACCATGAGGATGACATTTAGGACAGTGGGCCCCAACTATTTTTGTACCAGGGACTGGTTTTGTGGAAGATACTTTTTTCCATGGACCAAGGTGGGGGATGGTTTCAGGATGATTCGAGTGCATTACATTTACTGTGCACTTTATTTCTGTGATTACATTGTAATATATAAGTAAATAATTATGTAGAATTATTTATATATATAATTTATTTATATATATTATTTATAATATATAAGTAAACCATCATGCAGAATCAGCGGGAGCCCTGAGCTTGTTTTCCTGCATTAGACAGTTTCATCTTGGGGTGATGGGAGACAGTGACAGATCATCAGGCCTCAGATTCTCATAAGGAGCAGGCAACCTAGATTCCCTCGCATGTGCAGTTTACCTTAGAGTTTGTGCTTCTATGAGCACCCAGTGCCGCTGCTGATCCGACAGGAGGCGGAGCTCAGGCAGTCACGCAAGCCATGGGCAGTGGCTATAAATACAGAGGAAACCTATTACAGGCCTGCTTGCTGCTCACCTTCTGCTGCGCAGCCCAGTTCTTTTTTTTTTTTTTTTCTTTTTTTCTTCCCCCTCCTGAGGCGGAGTTTCGCTCTTGTTGCCCAGGTTGGAGTGCAATGGCGCGATCTCGGCTCACCGGATCCGGCTCACCGAATCTCTGCCTCCCAGGTTCAAGCGATTCTCCTGCCTCGGCCTCCCAAGTAGCTTGGATTATAGGCATGTGCCACCATGTCCATCTAATTTTGTATTTTTAGCGGAGACGGGGTTTCTTCTTGTTGATCAGGCAGGTCTCGAACTCCCGGCCTCAGGTGATCCACCTGCCTCAGCCTCCCAAAGTGCTGGGATTACAGGTGTCAGCCATCGCGCCCTACATCGGCCAAGTTCTTAACAGGCCAGAGACCACTTGGTTTCGGAGATGGAACTTAGTTTCAGAGCCATATCGGAAAATCCACGCTTTTTATTTTTTTTAAAATTATGATTGGCTACTATTTCCTTCAAATCAGGCTTTCCTCGTGAGATCAAAACAAATGTCAAGTTTTCACCATCTCCATTTCTCTCTTGACCTCTTTAGCGGTCTTTAAAGATATTTTCCTTGCACTCATTTTTTTTTTTTTTGAGTTTGTTACTTCATCTAAACAGAACCCTGCACATTCCTACTGTTCCTTCAGAATTTGGAGGTGCCATCCTGAACATCTTCCTGGCCTGCTTCTGTTTTGTCCATGTGCTACAGAGGTCTACCCTTAGAAACTTCTTGAATGTGCTGGACATTTCATTTGGGGAGCTCGTAGAGAATGCATTGGGGTCACTCAGACAGGAAGCATGCTTTCCTCTGTCTATTTTTGCTTTCCAATATAATTTAAAAAGAAATAGCTGGATTCTGTGGCTCATGCCTACAATCCCAGGGCTTTGGGAGGCTGAGGTGGGAGAATTGCTTGAGGCTAGGAGTCTGAGAACAGCCTGGGCAACACACTCGGTCTCTACAAAAAAACGAAATAAAAAGATTAGCCAGGTACAGTGATGAGCACCTGTATTCTCAGCTGTTTGGGAGGCTGTGGCAGAAGAATCACTTGAGCCCAGGAGTTTGAGGCTGCCGTGAACCTATTTCACCACTTTTTACCACTATATTCCAGCCTGGGTGACAGAGTGAGACCCTGTCTCTAAAAAAAACCAAAAACCAAAAAACGAAACAAAAAAACTTATAAAAAAATTTTGCAGTTTTGTTTAGCTGATCATTTCCAAGTGGAGTTCAGTCAGAGACATTTGCAAATTCTTTAAGCTGTGAATGTTACAGAGAATTAAAGACCAGGTCAACCAGGGACCCATGACATCCCTCCCTTAACTGACTAGTTAAGGGTCAGTTAACTGGTCACTTAACTAGTCAGTTAACTTTCTTTTTTCTTGTTTTTTTTGAGACAGGGTCTCACTCTGTCACCCAGGCTGGAATGCAATGGTGTAATCACTGCTCACTGCAGCCTCGAACTCCCAGGCTCAAGTGATCCCCCTGTCTTGACTTCCCAAAGTGCTGGGAGTATGGGAAGTTCATCATTGCATGCATTTGTTCACACTTTAGGAAACAGCTAGGGGCACATGGTGACAAAGTGTAATGTGCTATTGGATGGGCTGTGGGCACTGTAGCCCCGCCATCTTTCTGTGGTGTTTAGCTTTGCCCTTGTGGATAGAAATAGTGAGTGAACGTAGTTTAGTGGCATCAACCCTTCACCAGCTCCTTCATTCTAATCTCTTACATGATTCTCCTGCATGTTTGATGTTAACTCTGCCTTTTGATGTGGCATCCTCTTTATTCGGCGGTATATAATACAGCTTTTAATATCAGTGGTGTCTTATATGTGTGTACAGAGAACACATTACATTAGAAGGTGCTGGGAAGGAAAAAGAGGCTAGTGATCTTAAATGCGTCCAAGTGCATTTATGAGATGCAATCAACCATGTCTTAATTCCCTCTATCCATCATTAGTTGAGTGGTGGAAAATATATGCAAAAGAAAATGAAAGCCGGGCAGTAAGGTGGTGAAGAGGTTTTACAAATTAAATTATTTGAGTATATGATTCCTCAGATAGAAGGATATTGTCCAAAGGACTCTTTAATTATTATTCACTTCCTTTGGTGCACAAAAGAATACTGTCAGGGCTACAAGAGCACTTCACTGCAGTCGAATTAAAAGTATAACTATCAGACATAGGGCTGTGTCTACACTGGATGAAATACGCTAAAGGCAGGGCTTCTCTGTGCCTCAGATTGACAGGCCTTTGCTGTTGTAAGAAAGAGCTCGCTGCTGATGTGGTGATCTTGGTCAGATGTCTCATTAATGGTGGGGTGATTGCCCTGAACCTTCTTCCTCTGCAGGTGGCTCAGCTGTCCCTGAGTCCTGATCCCCCTTTTTCTTTAAAAGTTACGTATTCTGACCAAATGAGCTTCATAACCATCTAGTCTAACATTTATTCTGGAAAAAGCCCAGTGGTCCAAAACTCTTTTCCATTTTTAACAAAAAGTATGAGGTCTAAGGGTAGAACAAAAAGAAAACAGTAACAACACCAAAAAAAAAAAAAAGCAAACAAACAAACCCAATTTGATTTCTGTTCTTTGCATTCTTCCAGCAAGGGAATCTACCTGCTTGAAATGGAAATGCTCTGGTGATACAAGGTCATGGCTCTGGGTGCCTGGGCTCCCAAACCCGGGATGTTTTAGGAATCAGCCTGCAATTTACGTTGAGTTTTGGGCATGATTATTTCATTTTGATGAAAAGCACAACCTAGAAGTTATCCCAAAGAGGTAGTGAGAGATCAAACTATCCCAGTGTCAGTAATGGGCAGGGTCCTAAGACACTGCAAAGCCGGGCACCACAGAGGAAAAACAAATCTGAGTAGCCATCATGGGCATAAATCAGGACACTTTGAACTTCCTTGAACTTCATTAGATTGACTATTAAGATTTTAGGTTTTTTTTTTTTTGAGACATTGTCTCACTCTGTAGCCCAGTCTCACTCTGTGCAGTGGCATGATTTCGACTCACTGCAACCTCTGCCTCTGGGGTTCAAGCAGTTCTGCCCCAGCCTCCAGAGTAGTTGGCATTAAAGGCACACACCACCAAGCCTGGCTAATTTTTGTATTTTTACTAGAGATGGGGTTTCACCATGTTGACCAGGCTGGTCTCAAACTCCTGACCTCAAGTGATTCGCCCACCTCGACCTCCCGAAGTGCTGGGATTACAGGCATGAACTATGTGCCCAGCCTACTATTAAGATTTTAAAGTATGCACTGTTGGAGAGGGCACCAGGGAGCCCTGTAGTCTTTCAGATCATCTTTCTGGGGCTTAGCCTCCTCTGGGGTGAATCTGATATTGGGAGAGACCCACAGCCCCCCACCCCCCCACCCCATTCCTCCTGCTCTTCTCTTCTACTCCTGGCTTCCATTTTCAGTGACTCCCAGGCCACAGGTGGGTAGCTCATACTGCCATCAGGAAAGAGACTGAGAAAGAGAAAGTGAGAAAATTGCTGATAGGTGGTTATTAGCTGCACATAAACTGTAATCTTGACTCACCTTATGGGCGTAATAATTACCCAGGCGCCCCTCTACGGAGCAACATGGCTTTGTGAAGGAATTAAGTGACGGCCTTTATTAACCCTGCAAGACAGGGTCAGGTGGGTGTGTAAAGCTGCCATTATCCACACCTGCAAGGTGTGCTTATTTATTGGGGGCTTTAGATGTGTTCTTCTACCTTTTAGGTGGCTTCTGGCGCAGTCCTCATTCACCTCATGAGTCCTCTGGTGCTTATTGTAACACAGAGTTAAAATAAAATAAAAAATCTGATCAATGGCAAAAAAGCAACAAGAAGAAGAAATAGCTGGAGATTTTTTTAAAATTGTGTTTTAGGTTTTGGGGTGCATGTGAAGAACATGCAAGATTGTTGCATAGGTACACACATGGCAGTGTGATGTGCTGCCTTCCTCCCCATCACCTATATCTGGCATTTCTCCCCATGCTATCTCTCCCCCAACTCCCCACCCCCTGCTGTCTCGCCCCTGTTTCCCCCGACAGACCCCAGTGTGTGATGCTCCTCTCCCTGTGTCCATGTGTTCTCATTGTTTATCACCCACCTATGAGTAAGAACATGCGGTGTTTGATTTTCTGTTCTTGTGTCAGTTTGCTGAGAATGATGGTTTCCAGGTTCATCCATGTCCCTACAAAGGACATGAACTCATCATTTTTGATGGCTGCATAGTATTCCATGGTGTATATGTGCCACATTTTCCCTGTCCAGTCTATCATTAATGGGCATTTGGGTCGGTTCCAGGTCTTTGCTATTGTAAACTGTGCTGCAATGAACATTCATGTGCATATATCCTTATAGTAGAATGATTTATAATCCTTTGGATATATACCCAGTAATGGGATTGCTGGGTCAAATGGAATTTCTATTTCTAGGTCCTTGAGGAATCGCCACACTGTCTTCCACAATGGTTGAACTAATTTATACTCCCACCAACAATGTAAAACTGTTCCTATTTCTGCACATCCTCTCCAGCATCTGTTGTCTCTAGATTTTTTAATGATCGCCATTCTAATTGGCATGAGATGGTATCTCAATGTAGTTTTGATTTGTATTTCTCTAATGACCAGTGATGATGAGCATTTTTTCATGTTTGTTGGCCTCATGTATGTCTTCTTTTGTAAAGTGTCTGTTCATGTCCTTTGCCCACTTTTGAATGGGCTTGTTTGTTTTTTTCTTGTAAATCTGTTTTAGTTCTTTGTAGATTCTGGATATCAGACCTTTGTCTGATGGGTAGATTGCAAAAATTTTTTCCCATTCTGTTGGTTGCCAATTCACTCTAATGACTGTTTCTTTTGCTGTGCAGAAGCTGTGGAGTTTGATTAGGTCCCATCTGTCTATTTTGGCTTTTGTTGCCAGTGCTTTTGGTGTTTTGGTCGTGAAGTCCTTGCCTATGCCTATGTCCTGAATGGTTTTGCCTAGATTTTCCTCTAGGGTTTTTATAGTGTTAGATCTTATGTTTAAGTCTTTACTCCATCTGGAGTTAATTTTAGTGTAAGGTGTCAGGAAGGGGTCCAGTTTCTGCTTTCTGCACATGGCTAGCCAGTTTTCCCAACACCATTTATTAAACAGGGACTCCTTTCCCCATTGCTTGTTTTTGTCAGGTTTGTCAAAGATTGGATGGTTGTAGATGTGTGGTGTTGTCTCCGAGGCCTCTGTTCTGTTCCATTGGTCTATATCTCTGTTTTTGTACCAGTACCATGCTGTTTTGATTACTGTAGCCTTGTAGTATAGTTTGAAGTCTGGTAGTGTGATACCTCCCACTTTGTTTTTTTTTTTTTTTTTTTTGCTTAGAATTGACTTGGCTATGCGAGCTCTCTTTTGGTTCCATATGAAGTTTAAGGTGTTTTTTTCCAGTTCTGTGAAGAAGGTCATTGGTAGCTTGATGGGGATAGTGTTGAATCTGTAAATTACTTTGGGCAGTATGGCCATTTTCATGATATTGATTCTTCCTAACCATGAACATGGAATGTTTCTCCATCTGTTTGTGTCCTCTCTTATTTCGTTGAGCAGTGGTTTGTAGTTCTCCTTGAAGAGGTCCTTTACATCCTTTGTTAGTTGTATTTCTAGGTATTTTATTCTCTTTGTAGCAATTGTGAATGGCAGTTCGTTCTTGACATGGCTCTCTTTAAGTCTGTTATTGGTGTATAGGAATGCTTGTGATTTTTGCACATTGATTTTGTATCCTGAGACTTTGCTGAAGTTGCTTATCAGTTTCAGGAGATTTTGGGCTGAGACGATGGGGTCTTCTAGATATACAATCATGTCATCTGCAAATAGAGACAATTTGACTTCCTCCTTTCCTATTTGAATACACTTTATTTCTTTTTCTTGCCTGATTGCTCAGTCTAGAACTTCCAATACTATATTGAATAGGAGTGGTGAGAGAGGGCATCCTTGTCTAGTGCCAGATTTCAAAGGGAATGCTTCCAGTTTTTGCCCATTCAGTATGATATTGGCTGTGGGTTTGTCGTAAATAGCTTTTATTATTTTAAGATACGTTCTGTCAATACCTAGTTTATTGAGGGTTTTTAGCCTAAAGGGCTGTTGAATTTTGTCAAAGGCCTTCTCTGCATCAATTCAGATAATCATGTGGTTTTTGTCTTTGGTTCTGTTTATGTGGTGAATTACGTTTATAGACTTGTGTATGCTGAACCAGCCTTGCATCCCCGGGATGAAGCCTACTTGATCATGGTCAATAAGCTTTTTGATGTGCTGTTGCAATCGGTTTGCCAGTATTTTATTGAAGATTTTTGCATCTATGTTCATCATGGATATTGGCCTGAAGTTTTCTTTTCTTGCTGAGTCTCTGCCACGTTTTGGTATCAGGATGATGTGGGTCTCATAAAATGATCTGGGAAGTATTCCCTCTTTTTGGATTGTTTGGAATAGTTTCATAAGGAATGGTACCAGCTCCTCTTTGTATGTCTGGTAGAATTTGGCTGTGAATCCGTCTGGACCTGGGCTTTTTTTGGGTGGTAGGCTCTTAATTGCTGCCTCAACTTCAGACCTTGTTATTGGTCTATTCAGGGTTTCGGCTTCCTGGTTTAGGCTTGGGAGGAAGCAAGTGTCCAGGAATTTATCAATTTCCTCCAGGTTTACTAGTTTATATTCATAGAGACGTTTCTAATAATCTTTGATGATGGTTTGTATTTCTGTGGAATCTGTGGTGATATCCCCTTGATCGTTTTTTATTATATCTATTTGATTATTCTCTCTTTTCTTTTTTATTAATCTGGCTAGTGGTCTATTTTGTTGATCTTTTCGAAAAACCAGCTCCTGGATTTATTGATTTTTTGAAGGGTTTTTTTGTGTCTCTATCTCCTTCAGTTCTGCTCTGATCTTAGTTATTTCTTGCCTTCTGCTAGGTTTTGAGTTTTTTTGGTCTTGCTCCTCTAGCTCTTTCAATTTTGACAATAGGGTGTTGATTTTAGATCTTTCCTTGCTTCTCATGTAGGCATTTATTGCTATATATTTTCCTCTAGACACTGCTTTAAATGTGTCCCAGAGATTCTGGTATGTTGTGTCTTCGTTCTCGTTGGTTTCAAAGAACATCTTTATTTCTGCCTTCATTTCATTGTTTATCCAGTCAACATTCAAGAGCCAGTTGTTCAGTTTCCATGAAGCTGTGCAGTTCTGAGTTAGTTTCTCAATTCTGAGCTCTAACTTGATTGCACTGTGGTCTGAGAGACTGTTTGTTATGATTTCTGTTCTTTTGCATTTGCTGAGGAGTGATTTACTTCCAATTATGTGGTCAATTTTAGAGTAGGTGTGATGTGGTGCTGAGAAGAATGTATATTCTGTGGATTTGGGGTGGAGAGTTCTGTAAATGTCTATTAGGTTTGCTTGGTCCAGGTCTGAGTTCAAGTCTTGGCTATCCTTGTTAATTTTTTGTCTTGTTGATCTGTCTAATATTGACAATGGGGTGTTAAAGTCTCCCACTATTATTGTGTGGGAGTCTAAGTCTCCTTGTAAGTCATTAAGAACTTGCTTTATGTATCTGGGTGCTCCTGTATTGGGTGTGTATATATTTACGATCATTAGCTCTTCTTGTTTCATTGATCCTTTTACCATTATGTAATGTCCTTCTTTGTCTCTTTTGATCTTTGTTGGTTTAAAGTCTATTTTATCTGAGATGAGAATTGCAACTCCTGCTTTTTTTGCTCTCCATTTGCTTGATAAGTCTTCCTCCATCCCTTTGTTTTGAGCCTTTGTGTATCCTTGCATGTGAGATGGGTTTCCTGGATACAGCACACCAATGGGTTTTGGTTTTTTATCCAATTTGCCAGTCTGTGTCTTTTGATTGGGGCATTTAGCCCATTTACATTTAGGGTTAATATTGTTATGTGTGAATTTGATCCTGCCATTTTGATGCTAGCTGGCTGTTTTGCCCATTAGTTGATGCAGTTTCTTCATTGTGTTGATTCTTTTTACCATTTGGTATGTTTTTGGAGTGGCTGGTACTGGTTGTTCCTTTCTATGTTTAGTGCCTCTTTCAGGAGCTCTTGTAAAGCAGGCCTGGTGGTGACGAAATCTCTGAGTACTTGCTTGTTCATAAAGGATTTTATTTTTCCTTCACTTATGAAGCTTAGTTTGGCTGGATATGAAATTCTGGGTTGAAAGTTCTTTTCTTAAAGGATGTTGAATATTTGACCCCCACTCTCTTCTGGCTTGTAGGGTTTCTGCTGAGAGATCTGCTGTGAGTCTGATGGACTTCCTTTTGTGGGTAATCCACCCTTTTCTCTCTGGCTGCCCTTAGCATTTTCTCCTTCATTTCAACCCTGGTGAATCTGACGATTATGTGCCTTGGGGTTGCTCTTCTTGAGGAGTATCTTTGTGGTGTTCTCTGCATTTCCTGGACTTGAATATTGGCCTGCCTTGCTAGTTTGGGAAAGTTTTCCTGGATAATATCCTGAAGAGTATTTTCCAGCTTAGACTCATTCTCTCCGTCACATTCAGGTACACCTATCAAACCTAGATTAGGTCTTTTCACATAGTCCCATATTTCTTGGAGACTTTGTTCATTCCTTTTTACCCGTTTTTCTCTAATCTTGCCTTCTTGTTTTATTTCATTGAGTTGATCTTCGACCTCTCATATCCTTTCTTCTGCTTGGTCAATTTGGCTGTTGAAACTTGTGTATGCTTCGCAAAGTTCTCGTGTTGTGTTTTTCAGCTCCATCAATTCACTTATATTCCTCTCTAAGTTGTTTATTCTCGTTAGCATTTTGTCAAATCTTTTTTCAAGGTTCTTAGTTTCTTTGCATTGGGTTAGAACATGTTCTTTTAGCTCACAGAAGTTTCTTATTACCCACCTTCTGAAGCCTGATTTTGTCAATTCATCACACTTATTCTCCATCCAGCCTTGTTCCCTTGCTGGTGAGGAGTTGTGATCCCTTGTAGGAGGAGAGGCGTTCTGGTTTTGGGTGTTTTCATCCTTTTTGCACTGGTTTCTTCCCATCTTTGTATATTTATCCACCTGTCATCTTTGTAGTTGTTGACTTTCAGATTGGTTCTCTGAGTGGACGTCCAGTTTGTTGATGATGAAGTTATTTCTTTCTGTTTCCTAGTTTTCCTTCTACCAGTCAGGCCCCTCTGCTGTAGGACTGCTGAAGTCCACTCCAGGCCCGGCTTGCCTGGGGGTCACCTGCAGTGGCTGCAGAACAGTAAGGGTTGCTGCCAGTTTCTTCTTCTGCTATCTTTGTCCCTGAAGGATACCTGCCTGATGTCAGTCTGAGCTCTCCTTTATGAGGTGACTCTTTGGATATATTGGGGTCAGGGAGCTGCTTGAGGAGACAGTCTGTCCTTTATAGGAGCTCAAGTGCTGAGCTGTGAGCTCCATTGTTCATTCAGAGCTGCTGGGCAGGTACGTTTAAGTCTGCTGCAGCAGAACTCATAAACCTCCCTTTTTTTTTTCCCCCAGGTGCTCTGTCCCAGGGAGTTAGGGCTTTATTTATGAATTTCTGTTGTGCTGCTGGCTTTTTTCAGGGCTGTCCTGCCCAGTGAGGAGGCAGCCTAGTCACTGTCTGCCTGCAGAGGCTTTGCTGAGCTGCTGTGGGCCCTGCCCAGCTGCCGTGTGAACTTCCCTGCAGTCCTGTTTCTACGGGTATAGTTAGAACTGCCTCGGCAATGGCGGCCCACCTCTGTAGTGGCGGACTCTCTGTGTAATGGCGGACTGCCTCAGCAATGGCAAACTACCTCCATAGTGGTGGAGTGCCTCGATAATGGCAGACGGCCCTCCCCCCACAGAGCTGGACCATCCCGGGTTCAGCTGTGCTTGCTGTGAAACTCTCAATCCAGAGCGTTTCAGATTGCTGTTTTTTGTGGGGGGTGGGACCAGCTGAGCCTGATCACCTGGCTCCCTGCCTCAGAGCCTTTTTTTTTGTTTAAGTTGAATGGTCGACTCTCTCCCAGGTGTTCCAGTTGCCTGTTGAAAAGGCGCCAGGATCTGTGTGATTTCCCGTGCGGCGACCCACTGCGCCTGCGCCTGCGCCGGCTGAAACAGCTGCACTGAGATTCACGGCGCTTTTTTGCTGGGGAATCTCCTGGCCTGGCTCCCTGTTTCAGTCTCCTTTTCTATCAGTTGAATAGGCGATTCTGTCTTTCCGAAGCTCCAGTTGCCAGCTAAAATGGTGCCCGGACCCGTGTATTTTGTGTGGAGAACAGCCGCGCCAGGGCGCCAGCCAAAACAGCTGCGCCGGCCAAAACAGCCACGGAGGCCGAAACAGCCGCGCTGGCAACCCGTGGGGCTCCTCTGCCTGGGAATCTCCTGGTCTGTGGGTAACAAAAATCCGTCTGGAAATGCGGCGTCCACTCACCCTCCGCGCTTTCCCTGGGAACTGCAATCCTGAGGTGCTCCTAATCAGCCATCTTGGATCCGTCCTCCTGGAGATTTTATTTCTCTGAAATGAGGTGCCTCCACACCATGTTTGCTGTTGACTCTCAGCGGCGGTATTTCCTTGCCCTTCGCATAGAGACGTGCACGTTTTTGCATTTGAAAATATTCACCTTCCTCCAGTGGCTCCATCTGAGATTTTTCCTGTTTACCATTTGCCTGAACACTGATTCGGACAAAGAATCGTCTCTCTGCTGCCAGACAGGTTAGGTCTTGATCTATTTTCTTTATTTTTAAAAAAATTATCCCTACTGACATTTAGGGTAAACGCGTGGTGGATGAGGCGGGGGACAGGAGAAAATATCCACTCTTTTTCCACCTTCATGTCCCCACAGCTTCCCTGGGCTGATGACATTCTATGATTCTTGACTTAAAAGAACAATCTTTTTTCCACATTCATAACCAAT
Organism: Ateles fusciceps; assembly: GCA_036589455.1. Lineage (NCBI taxonomy): Eukaryota > Metazoa > Chordata > Mammalia > Primates > Atelidae > Ateles > Ateles fusciceps. The sequence continues at coordinate 3,260,327 of JAZHEH010001828.1, forward strand.
AAATGCTCACTGAGAAAAATTTAGAACATGCATAAAGAAAATTATAAAATTAAAATAATCTGTAACCTCAGTACTCAGAAATGGTCATGGAACCTTTGGAAATACATCATCCTGGCTGGACGCGGTGGCTCATGCCTATAATCCCAGCACTTTGGGAGGCTAAGTGGTTCATTTGAGGTCAGGAGTTTGAGACCAGCCTGCTCTTTAGTAAAGACATGGTGAAACCCTGTCTTTACTAAAACTACAAAAATTAGCTGGGCGTGGTGGCAGGTGCTTGTAATCCCAGCTACTTGAGAGGCTGAGGCATGAGAATCACTTGAGCCTGGGAGGCAAAGGTTGCAGTAAGCAGAGATCATACTATTGCATTCCAGCCTGGGTGACAGAGCAAGACTGTCTCAAAACAACAACAAAAACATCATCCTGTGGTTTCCTGTGCATATATATAAATACGTATCTACATATAGATTTATTTTTAAAAATAGATCACAATTACATTAAGTTTTACAACATGGGCATTTTAAAAATACTAAGCAAGGGTCTCTCCCTCATATTCAATAGTTTGATAACCCATATTATTCACTTACTGTATCATGACTGTGATTTCATATCATCAATATTATTTATAACATTACTTTTCATGGCTAATGATTGTCTGTTGCATAGAAATTCCCTTATTGTTATACATTTCTATTGTATAAACTGCCTTTGTTTGATTTCTGAGATTGGCTACTTAAAAGTGTTTATTGGACGCTTGTATTTGTAGTTTTTGAATTTTCTGTTTTTCTGTTTGACACTTGTTTGCCCATTTGATTAGGAAAAGCTGATTACATATTAAAGATACAAAATTTTTATCATATATGTTGCAATAGATTTTTAGTTAATGGTTTTAAAAACTTTTTCATGAAATATGCCACGTAGAGAAAAGTGCACAAAACAAAAGCAGATAGCTCAGTAGTAATCTTGAACAGCCACGCAACTGCCATCTCCAAGCCAGCAATCCAAAACCTCCTTGTACTTAGCAATTACTATTCTCTTGTCCCCAGCAAAATCCAAACGAAACCAAAACAGAACGCTAGCTTCTATGGTATGCACTTCCTTGCTTTGCTTTATAGTTTACCACGTAGGCATGCATCCCTAAATACTATAGCATAGTTTTACTAATTTTCTGAACTTTATGTAAATGGAAACATGCAGTGTGTTCTTATATGTTGCCTGTAGCTGCGGTTCATTCCTTGTTCTTGAAGTTCATTCCTGCAGTCTTCCATCTTATGACTATAGTACAATGTATTTTTCCATTATTCTGTTGATAGACATTTAGGTAATTTCCAGTTTTGGGGGCAATTGATAAGGCAGCCATGAATATTCTTGTATGTGTCTCCTGGTGCACATGCACGTGTATTTCTTTTTTATATGTAACTAAAATTGTGTTAAAGTATGTGTAAGTTCAGCTTTGGCATACACTAACAAACATTTTTCCAAAGTACTTGTACAATTTACACCCCACGTGGAGTGTCTGACTGTTCCTGTTGCTCCACGTCCTTGCCAAAATGTAGTGCTGTTAGCTTTTTATTTTGTTTTTATTTTTAAATTCCAGCCATTCAGGTGTGTGGGTTGTGGTATCTCATTGTGGCTTTAACCAGTATTTCCTAGGTGACTAATGAGGTGGGACACTTCTGGTCTGTTTATCTGCCATTTGGAGATCCTGGCTCGTAAGTGGTCATGTCTTTTTGCCATCTGTGTATTCTGGCTTACCTGTCTTTCTTCCAATAGCTTTGTGGTTCTGGTGAAAAGCCTTTGTTAGTTTCATGTGTCACAGATGCGTTCCCGTGATCTGTCACTTTTTCACTTTTCTGTTGGAGTGTTTTGATGAACAGAAGTTCTTAGTTTTAATGTAGTAAAGTCTACACTAAAGTCCTGAATATACTCTCGTATATTACTTTTTAGTGGCTTTATTAATTTGCCTTTTACATTCAGGTCTAAAATCCCCTGGGTGTTGATTTTTGAGTATTGTGTAAGGTAGGGTCTGTTTTATTTCCTGATAGATATCTAATTGTCCCATTGCCATTTTCTTATAACTCTCAAGTATGACTTTTCCCTCATAAAGCAAATGCATATATGTATACGTACATATATATACACACACATATGTACCTACATATATATAAACTCATTCTTGTTATCATTCAGTCCTACTGGCTTTGAAGAAGCAAGCTGCTATGGTGTAAACTGACTATGGAGAAGGCCATGTGGTAGGGAATTGGCTGTAGCCTCTAGGAACTGAGGTCTCAGTCCTACAACCGCAAAGGGACTAGAGTCTGTCAACAACCACATGGGCTTGGAAGAGGACCCCAATCTCCAGATGAGAATGCAGCCTGACCAACATCTTGAGTGCCTGCCACCTTGTGAGGCTCTGAGCAAAGACCCAGCTGAGCCACACCTAGACTCCTGACCCACAGAAAATGTGAGATAAGGAATGTGTGCTTTTTAAAGCCGCTGGTATTGTGATACTCTGTTTCTTGGCAACAGAACTTTGATACAATAAGCTTGTCAACTTCTAAAAAAAATACCGTTGCAATTTTTATTGTGATTGTATTGAATAGATCATATTGGGGAAAATACAATATTTTACAAAATCAAGCTTCCAGTTCCTGAACATAAAATATTGCTCTCTTTATATTCCTTTATGTTTTTCTCAATGATATATTACAATCTTGGGTGTGGAGATCTTCCGGTTTTTGGTTCGTCTTATTACTAGGCTTTTGATATATAATTTTATTTTATGTTTGTTGTAATGGTTTTAATTATGTTTGTAGATGGTATATAAAAGTACATATTTTAAATATATTGCTCTTATATCCAGCAACCACGCTAAACCTCTTATTGTATTAATTTGTACTTTCTTTTTTTTTTGGTACATTATTTTAATATTCATAACTTGTTACTTCACTTCCAAATCCTCTTTTATTTATTCTCTTGACTGAATTCTTAATTTCAAAAGCAAACTTTCTGCTATTTTATCTTTGAGATCCATTTCTCCTACTGCACCTTGTTGAAATTTGAGCAGCAATCTTCAATACTTTATTTCTGGTGAGTCTATTAAAAGCATTTCTCAGTCTTCCTAACTGGAATTGGTATATATAACCAGGAGAAAAAGGTAACCCCAAATCTAACCCCTCTTGGGCCTCCGTTTCTCATTGATCATGAGTTGTTAATTCTTCTGTATTTTGTTAGCTCTGTATTTCCTTAAATAATTTTTTTTTTTTTACTTTCGTTTGTGTTATCTAGTTTTTCTAGTTGTCATAGGGAAATGACAGCTCTAATAATCTATCATACCCTTAACAAAAGTGGAAGTGCTACAGTAAGTTTGTAGCCATTTTGTGGAGGCATAATTTGCATAATTTACAAACCAAAACATCCAATGATTAGAAGTGTACAATTCAATGAATTTTAGTAAATATATAGTCAGGCAACTGTGACCACAATCCAGGTTTAGAACATTTCCCTCATTCCTAAAGGTTTCTTCATAACTTGTAGTGGGTTTCCATTCTAAGTACTCAGTCCCAGGTAACTATTGATCTGCTGTCTATCATTATAGATTGGCATTTTCTATAAAGTCTGCATAAATGGAATCATACAATCTGTGGTCTTTTGTGTTTAGTTTTTTAAAACTTAGCATAATGTGATCAGGTTCATCTGTGTAATTCCATGTAATGATTTATAGTTTTCAGTGTACTAGTTTTTAGTTGTAATTTTGTGGTTTCAGTATATGAATCTTTTGTTTATTCCTAAGTATTTGTTTTGATACTGTTTCTTTTTTTTTAATTTTATTTTTTGGATTGTCTATTGCTAGTCTATAGACATACAGTTGGTTTTTGTGTATTGATCTTGTTATCTGTGCCTTTGGTGAATTCTCTCAGTAGTTCTAGTAGCTTTTTATGTTCTGCAGAAACGAAAGAAATTTACTTCTTTTTCAATATACATCTGACCTTTGAACAATGTGGGAATCAGGGGCACTGACTTCATAGTTGAAAATATGCGTAGAACTTTTGACTGCCCCAAAACTTAACCACTAATATCCTACTGTTGACGGGAAACCTCACCAATAACATAAACAGTTGATTAACACATCTTTATGTATTATTTACTGCATTCTTACAAGAAAATATGTTAGAGAAAATAAAATGTTACTGAGAAAATCATAGGAAAGAGAAAATATATTTACTATTCTTTAAATGGAAGTAGTTCATCATTTCATCATGAAGGTTTTTATCCTTGTCTTCATATGGAGTAGGTGAAAGAGGAGGAGGAAGAGGAGAGGCTGTTTCTCTCAGGGGTAGCAGATGTGGAAGCAAATTCACGTATAAATAGACTTACGCAGTTCAAGCTTTTGTTGTTCAAGGGTCAACTATGTATGCCTTTGATTTTTTTTTCTTAGTTTATTGCATGGCATGGTCCTCCACTGCAATGGTGAATGGAAAAGGTAAGAACAGATATCCTTGCCTTATTCCTGATCTTAAAGGGAAATAATGCAGTTTTAAAAATCAGTCATGTTGATAGCTGTAGGTTTTTCATAGGTTTCCCCAACTTCATCAGGTTGGGGAAGTTTCCTTCTAGTCCTGGTTTGCAGAAACTTATTATTTTAAATGGATGTGGATTTTGAAAATTGAGAAAATCATGTAAGCTTTTTGTCCTTTATCTGTTAATAATAATATTAACAGTTATTCTTCATTCTTCATGAGGAATATTTTTAGTTTTCTTTTGTTGTGATGCCTTTTTCTGGCTTTGACATCAGGCTAATACCAGCCTTATAGAATAACTTGAGAAATGTTTCCTTCTCCTCTGTTTTCTGAAAGATTTTGTGTAGGATTAATATTATTTCCTTGATATTGATAGAATTCATTAGTGTAGCCATCTGGGCCTGGGCTTTTCTTGTGAGAACATTTTAACTATTAAATCTGTTTATTTACTTTTGGTTTTATTCATGTTTCCCTTTCTTTTTGTGTCAGTTTTGGTGATTTGTGTCTTTCATTTTATCTAAGTTGTCTAACTTTGTTGGCCTAAAGTTAATCAGAGTCTCTCCTTATGATCCTTTTAATTTTTGTGGGTTTAGTAGTAATGACACCTTCTTCATTCCTAATTTTGGTAATTTTTATATTCTTTCTTTTTAGGCCCAGCCATCGAGCTAAAAGTTTATCAATTTTGCTACTCTTTTCAAAAAACTAAATTTTAATTTTATTTATTTTCTATATTGTTTCCTTATTTTCATTTTCATTGATTTCTGTTCTGATACCTCTTTTTCTTCTACTTGATTTTGGTTTAATTTGCTCTCCTTTTCTAGTTTTGTTTTGTTTTTTTTAAAGTGGAAGCTTAGAGTGTTGAGAATTTTATTATTTTCTAATGTGAGCTTTTAGTGCTATAAATTTATCACAAGGTGCATATTTTCCTAACTTTATTAAAGCCTAATTGTCATATAATAAGCTGCACATTTTTAGAGTGTGCAAATTAATATTTAATACATTTTGACATATGTATATGTGCAAGAAATTACCCTGAAAATAATATACGTATCTGTCTTCTCCAGAGATTTCTTTGTGCCCTGTGTAATTGTCTGCAGTCCTTCCTTGATGCACTAATAATTTTTATGTTTTGTTTTCATTCTCATTCTGCTTAAAACATTTTCTAACTACTTTTGTAATTTCCTTTTTTTAGCCTTTGGTTGTTTAGAAGTATGTTGTTAAATTTCTAAATTTTCAAAATTCTTTATGTTTTTAATTTCTAATTTAATTCTACTGGGGGCAGAGAATATGCTTTAAATGATTTGAATCATTTTAAATTCATCAAAACTTTTTCATGGCTTATAGATCATTCATTCATCTTCATACACTTGAGAAGACTATATTCTTCTGTTGGACTGTTCTATACATATCAGTTAGGTCAGTAGGGTTGATAGTGGTTTATAACTTTATATCTTTACCAATGTCGTTATACATGTTAAGTTTACGTCTTTATATTTTTACTAATTTCATCTATTGTTTGCAGTGGCTTATTGAAATCTTCAACTATAATCATTGACTTATCTATTTCTCTTTTAATTCTGCCAGATTTTGCTTATTGAATTTTGAGGACTATTCATAATATACATATTATTATACACATTATTAGATTCCTAATATACATTTACAACAGTCAATCTTGATGTATTAAGACTTTTATCATTATGAAATATTTCTCTTTATCTCTAGAAAAGTTTCCTGTCTCAAAACCAATTTTGCTTGATATTAATGTAACCACTCGTTACCTTATTGTTAATGCCTGTATGTGATATCTACCTACAGTGTGTCTTTTATTGATAAAATATAACTTGAATTTGCTTTTCATAGCCAATCAGATAATCTTCACCTTTTGTTTAAAGAGGTTAGTTCTTCCATACTTAATATAATTATTGATATGGTTACATCTGCCATTTTGCTATTTGTTTTCAATATGTCTTACTTTTTTTGTTTCCTCCATTCCTCTTTTTTTTTGCCCTTTTCTGTGTTAAACACACATTTTTAATGTGCCATTTTAATCCCTCTGTTTTTCTAATGATGTATTAAAATTTTTTTTTCAAATACTATTTGCTCTGTAGGTTTAAAATATATATGTTGAGGTATCACAATATACTTCATGTTAGTACTGACCTAATTCTAGTAAAATAGAGCCACTTTGCTATAATATAGCTCAATTTCTTTCCTCTCTTTGTGTCATTGTCATATATATTTTAGCTATGTGTGTTATAAGCTAAAAAATGCACTGTTATAATTCCTCTTTGAAATCTTATATTTTTCAAGATATTAAGAGTAGGAAAAAGCAGAATATATATTTAATCATTCTTTTATATTTAATTATATATTTACCATTTATAACTTCTCATTTCTTCCTGTGGATTTAAGTTACTATCTGGTGACATTTCGTTTCAAACTGAAAAATGTCCTATAGCATTTCTTGTAAGAATGGTTGGGTACTAACGAACTTCCTCAGTGTTTACCTAGGAGCATCTTTACTTTCATTTTTTAATAATTTTTTTTTAAGTAGAATTCTTGGTTAACAGTTTTATACCCATCACACCACCAGCACATTGAATATGTTATTCTACTGCCTTCTGGACTCCATTGTTTCTGATGCAGAGTCTGCTGTTAATCATTGTTGCTACTCTACACAAGAATTGTTTTACTCTTGCTACTTGCAAAGTTTTCTGATTGTTTTTGTTAGCTCTCAACAGGCTAATTATTCTATATTTATCCTACATTTGGGTTGAGCTTCTTGGATCAGTAAATTGTTGTTTTCATCAAATTTGGGAAGTTTTTGTCTACTATTCCTTTGAATATTCAATTTACACACCTTTCTCTCTCTTCTCAAGTTATAGAACTCCCAGTTTACATGTGTTGGCATTCTCCATGTTGGCTCATTTGATGTCTCTGTTTATTTCTTTGAAAAATCTTTTCTCTGTTCTTCAGGTTAGATAAGTTTTATTTATGATTTTTCAGTTTACTGATTATTCTACCATCTTAAATTTGATGATGAACTCATCTAGTGAATTTTCCTGTCATTGTATTTTTCATCTGGAATTTTTATTTAGTTTATTTTTATAGTTTATATTTCCCTATTTTGGTGCTTGGTATGAGTCATTGTTATTATTTTTTCCTTTCATTCTTTTTTTTGATTTTTATAATTGAGGTGAAATTAACTATTTTAAAGTGTACATATAATTCACTGTTTTAAAGTGTACCATGCAGTGGCATTTAGGACATTCACAATGTTTTTCTAAAACATTTTCATCGCTCCATGAAGAAACCTTATGCCCATTAGGCAGTTGCACCCTATTTCTCCCTTCACTCAGTCCCTGGCAACCACCGATTTGTGTTCTTTATCTCTGGATTTACCTTTTGTGGATATTTCATGTAAATGGTATCCTATGATATTTTGTGTCTGGCTTCTTTCACTAAGCACAATGCTTTGGAGGTTTATCTGCGTGGTAGCGTATATCAATACTTCATTTATTTTCATGGCTGGATAATATTTCATTGTATGTATATAGCATGATATCTTTATTCATTCATCTGTTGATAAACATTTGGCTGTTTCCACCTATTTGCTATCATGAATAGTGCTACTATAACTATGCAGGTACATGTATTTGTTTGAGTACCTATTTTTAATTCTTTTGATGATATATGTGTAAGTGGAATTGCTAGGTAATATGATAATTCCATGTTTAGCTTTTGAGGAAATGACAAACTGTTTTCCACAGTGTCTGCCCCATATCACATTGTACCAGTAATGTAGAAGACTTTTGATTTCTCCACATCCTCGCCATGTTATTTTCTGTATGCAGTATAAAGTGTTACCTCATTGTGGCTTTGATTTTCATCTTCCTAGTGACTAATACTGTTGAGCATTTTTTATGTACTTGTTGGCCATTTGCATATCTTTTTGGAGAAAGACCTATTCAAGTACCTTGCCCACTTTTTAATTGGGCGTTTATTTTTTCTTGTTGAGTTGTAAGAATTCTTCATGTATTCTGAATGCTAGATTCTCATTAGATATGTGCTTTGCAAATATTTTCTCCCATTCTGTAGGTTGTCCTTTTGTCTTTATTGATACTCTCCTTTGATACAAAAGTTTTTATTTTTAATAAAGTCGAATTTATCTATTTTTCTTTCATTGCTCATGCTTTTGGTGTCCTATCTAAGAATCCATTGCCAAATCCAAGATTGTGGAGAGTAACCCTTAGGTTTTCTTCTAAGAGTTTTATGGTTTCAGCTCTGCATTTAGGTTGCTCATCCATTTTGTGTTCATTTTCTGATAGAATGTGAAGCAGTAATTTTTCTTTAATTTTTAAAACATAGTGTTCTTTAATTCTTTGAGTGTATTTCTGGATTCAGAGTCCAGAGTGCTCACCATTACACCAAGGAACCATGACTAATAGCTGCTTTGAATTCTCTGTCTGCTAAATCCAAATCCAACATCTGGGCCCACTCAACATCAGTTTATATTGATTCTCTTTTCTCCCAGAGAATAATTTATACTTTACCACTTATTACAACTTTTTTTGGTGAAAACTAGACATTTAAAGTAATATTTTGTAGCAACTCTGGATTATAAATTTTTCCCTAAGTATTAAAAAAAAAGGTAACTTGCCTGGACTTAATATATGAAATCGGTCTTCTAAGCATGAGTGGTTGATACATCTGTTTAGTTTCTTAAATTCTTATTTTTATCTTTAGCTTGACTTCCTAAGAGTTGCTCCTGTGTCTGCATAGATTGGTAGTCAGTCAGTCATTGGAAGATGCTCAGGGCTTCCATACTTTGCTGACTGATTTGCATATGGGTTGTAGCTTGTACCCCATGTTCAGGCTGTTTTCAAATCTGCCTTTAGATTTAGTTTTTCTTTCTGTTGAGCTCTCTTGAGTATTCCTGGCACATGCTAGAGGCTCTCTAGGTAGCCAAAGATGTGTGTATAGCTTAGTTATCTCTTCTAGGATATTCTCATTAAATTTCTGGTTGTCCTACCATTCACCCCCAACTGGGACTGCAATTTTACTTTAGCAGGGCTGTGGGTTTTCCTCCTTAATTTTCTTCTGAGTTTGCAACTTTTACTGACAATACAACCAAGTACTTCACTCCCAAACAGATCAGCCCTGTTTGGCAGTGAAAATGCTGTTTTCCCAGCCAGCCTTGCCCTGAAAAAAATACCATGCCAAATTAGCTGGGGAAGGAAATGGAGCAGCCCTAGGCAAGAAAGTCACTAGATCCTACTGTTCTTACTCAAAATTATTGCAGTTTTCATGAATACATGCTTCCAGTTTATTGTTTGCTTTGGGTCAATGTTATGGATAAAGTTTGTGTCTCCCCAAAATTTATGTGTTCAAACCCTAATCCCAGTGTGATGATATTTAAAGCTGAAGACTTTGGGAGGTGGAGCCCTCATGAATGGGATTAGATCCCTTATAAATAGGGCCCCAGAAAGCTCTCTCACTCTCTTTCTGCCATGTGAGGATACAAAGAGAAGTTGGCAGTCTACACCCTGGAAGCCAGCCCTCACCAGAACTCAACCCCGCTGGCACCCTAATCCCAGATTCTCAACTTCCAGAACTGTGAGATATAAATTAGATTGTTTTGTAAGCCACTTAGTCTGTGTTACTTTGTTATAGCAGTCCAAATGGACAGAGGCAGTCAATTTCCAGAGCTCTAGTGTTTGTTTTTGATAGTTTTGTCCAGTTTTTACTTGTTTTATGGGGGAGAAGTTTACTGATCTCTCTACCATGGCTAGAAATCCTGCTACCTCAACAACTGTTTTTTAAGTTTGAGTTTCTCATTTTTACCTAGTTGAAGAGATCATAGTCTTCTCTATGGCTCTGCCCTTAGTTTCACATTTTGGATTTCTTCATTCTAAGATTACACTGTAATTAACAGAAATTTTATATTATAATGTAATGGTTTAATTTTTCCATTCAAATGATGAGTCATTTCACATTTATTTTTTTCATTGTATTGAAGCAGGATTGTAGCTCATTTTTCCTTCTTGTTGTTGGCTAGTTGTCCATACCAATTTTTGAATAATTTATTTTCTGGTTGATTTGGAAAGCAACACTTTTCATGTTTGAGTGATATATTTTCTTACTTGGATCTTTTTCTGTTCTGTTGATTAATTTTTTTATTCACACTTTCTTTTATTTTTATTTATTCATTTATTTGAGATGGAGTTTCACTCTGTTGCAGAGGCTAGAGTGCAATGGTGCAATCCTGGTTCACTGCAACCTCTGCTCCCCAGGTTCAAGCAATTCTCATGCCTCGGCCTCCCAAGTAGCTAGGACTACAGGTGTGTACCACCATACCCTAATATGGCTAATTTTTGTATTTTTTGTAGAGATGGGATTTCACCATGTTGGTCAGGCTGGTCTCAAACTCCTGACCTCAGGTGATCTGCTCTCCTCAGCCTCTCAAATTGCTGGGATTACAGGCATGAGCTACTGTGCTTGACCTTGTATTCACTCTTTCTTAGAAATGCCACGTTGTTTTAATTATTATGCTTTTAGAATGCCTTCTAATACAGAGTATGACAAGATCCTTCCCCCTGCCCTTGCACATTTTGAACCATACAATGGGCTCCCATTGTCCACACTGCAGAGTTAGCGTTCATTGATTCACTAATTCCTGTATCCCACAGATGTTTATTGAGCTTGTATCTTGCGTCAGGCAATGTGATGCTTAGGGATTCAATAGTGAGCAACACTGGCCTAGTTTTTGCCTTGCTGAGATTTGCAGGTTGGCATGCAGACAGGAAGAAAAGGTAAACAGACAAACTCATCAAATGCCTGAAAATTCTAACGAGTGACATCAGACAAAGAATCGATATGGGAGATTTCTATTCCAGAAATTAATGTGTAAGTCAAAGCCTGTAGGATAGGTAGGAGCCATGTAGGAACTAAACATTGTTTTTGTTGTTGTTTTTTTCCGAAATGCTTGTTCATTTGTCCCAACACCACTAGTTACAGAATTTCTCCTTTTTCCATAGGTGTGTGAGGAAGTAGACCATGTGAAGGGAACAGCACATGCCCATACCCTGACATGGAAAGGAGCCAGAGGACCTGAAATACAACCTGCATTAACTCACTTAGGAGAGCAGCCTAACCTGGTGTGTATGAGGGGTTGAGATGGTCAGGGAGGGGGCAGTGGGCAGATCATGCTGGGCATTGTAGACCATGGAGGGGAAGTTTCATTGCATCCTTAGGGCAGCAGGAAGCCCCTTATGGGGTGGCTCCAGGGCAGCGGTGCACTATGTTTTAAGACGACTGTGCTGTGTGTGGTCTGGATAAAGGCTGAGTGCCTGCAGGGGTGAGTGAGAGGGGGTGGGGTCCAGACTGAGGGAGGAGAGACAGGGTGGGTGGCCCGATGATGGACAGCAGGTCCTACGGATGGGGCAGACATGAGGCAGATGGAAAGGAGGGCAATTCTGTCCCCCTGCAGGTTCTGGCAACTGGCCTTTTTGGTTACTAACTGGGGCAGGGCAGAGAAGGAATCCCCTGGTTAGGTTCCTGTGGGTGAACAGAGCTCCCAACAAACTGCCTTTCTGTAGCCAGCATCTACCCTGAGACAGGAGCATCCTCTGTGAGTGCCTTGGGAGATGATTGGCGTGGGGGGTGCAGCACACTTCTTTGGAAATCCAGTGGTGTGGATGGCGAGGGGGTGACACCCGGCCTCTTGCTAAGCAGTGCGCACCAGGGCTGGGGAGGGCTGAGAGCGTGGCAGGAAAGGCAATCTGTGCAAGAGCGAGACGTAAACAATTGACAGAATGTTATGGGCTGAACAGAAATGTCAGGGTATTAAAGTGGGTGTCTGAGAAAACAGAGAGTTGCTATCTGAGATGATGAATAAGCCAGTGCCAGTTGTCACAAATGTGTGAGGTGCCTCTGTGAGCAGAGAGGAGGCTGAGTTGCATTTTAGGAAGGCAGGCGGTGGGGGATCTGCTCTGGGCCAGGCCCTACCGCGGTGGAGATGGAGCCTGACGCCCTCCCACAGTGCCCGCTGTTCAGCGCCTGGCTGCCGCCCTTCCGGTTACATGCAGAGTGCATCTCCCTGGCTGGAGTGGGAGTTTCATCAGGACAGTATGTTACATGGTCCCCCAGGGGTCCTGCTCCCTGGTGTACACACCTAACCCGACGTTCTCCCCCGGGTGTGGGTGAGCCCTGTGCATGTGATGTGGTGCGTGGCAGAGGTGAAAGGATTTTTAAAAATTTGATTTATTTATTTTGTATTTTAGATTCGGGGTCCATGTGCAGGTTTGTTCCATAGCATATTGCATGATGCTGAAGTTTGAGTTTCTGTTGAACCCTTCACCCAAATACTGAACATAGTACCTGATAAGAAGCTTTTCCGTCCTTACCCCCTCTCTCCCCACCCCTTTGGAGTCTCCAGTGCGCATCATGGACTACTTCTTCTCACTGCTGGGGTGCCCAACATCTTCACCTATTGTACTTGGCGTACTTCAGTGCCCAGATACCTCTCTGGGGATTTGAGTTGTTTTTTGTTTGGTCCTTATTTCTCTACATTCGAACAGCTTGGCTTATTCCTGATGGTCTCAAAGAGAGAATCCCCCCCCCTGTTTTTAAAAAATGCACTGTGGCCATCATTGAAAAGAAGGGGACAAAATGAAAATCGGATGCAAGTAGAAAAATGGTGCATTTAGCATCAAGGCCAGAGAGCAGGTGGAATAAGATATTCTGGAGGGCACTGGGTACCAACCTTAGCCATAACCCCCTAGCACTCTCTGGGAGGCCACGGGGGAACCCAACCCAAACCCCTTATCGTGGCTACTGTCAGATTAGATGATCCCTTTAACACAAACTTTCAGATTCTCTGAGGGTTAAACATGTTTGCCAGCAATATTTAAAGCTACAAAGTTATAAGACAACCCATGGTTTAGCTAGTTACTTGGAATTTATTACAGAGGGATTTAATTTATACGAAAAGAAAAGAGATTGTTCTCTGCCCTCCAAGGGCCATGTAATGTAATGGGTGAAATGGGACAGCACTGACTGGGTGCAACAGCTCACGCCTATAATCCCAGCACTTTGGGAGGCCGAGGTGGGGGGTATCACGAGGTCAAGAGATCGAGGCCATCCTGGCCAACATGGTAAAGCCCTCTCTCTACTAAAAATACAAAAATTAGCTGAGCAGGGTGGCACGTGCCTGGAGTCGCAGCTACTCGAGAAGCTGAGGCAGGAGAATCACTTGAACTCAGGAGGCGGAGGTTGCAGCGAGCCGAGATCACGCCGCTGCACTCCATCCTGGCAACAGAGGGAGACTCCATCTCAAAAAAAAAAAAAAAAAAAAAAAAGAAATGGGACAGCATTGAAACATACATGTTTTGGAAAGCTCGTGATTGAAAATACTGAGGGCTTCTGCTAACCCTGTCATTCCCTCACAGAGCTAAGAGTCCTCAATTGACAGCCATACCTTGTTTTATGCCAATGTTCTTGGATATTTCCATGTAAGCCCACATTTCAGACATCGAGTTAAATACACAACTGATGCTTGGTGCTTTTTAGGACTAGATGTATCAGAGAGGAAAACACAAATGCACATACACAAGCACAGGATGTGCCTATCTCAAGTAGAAAGGGATTTCACGCCGGCAGTGTAACGCTTCTAAAGCCGTTTGAAAGGTTGGAGGAGAGAAGGTCGAAGAACTGGCTGAGGTTCTCAGACATGCCGCTGGCTTTCAGAGACTCCAGACTTTGCTAGCAAGCACCAGCAATGGCTACAGTTGCCTCCTGTGCATAGCTGGGACTTTGCAGGCTGTAACTGAAGTTCATCCAGCAGAACCTGTGCATCTGCCACTGCTGTCCCAGGAAAAATGATACGGCTCCTGCCCGTTAAATATTGGGCAACTGTCTCCCTCATTGGCCCATTTCATGAGATGCCAGTAAATGCAGTTTCCAGGTTTCTAGTCCCTGTGGTAGGGGGAGTATGGAGGAGAGGGGTGCTGCCTCAGAGTCAGCAACAGACAGTATGGAGTTCAGAAAGCTGCAGGAACACGGTAATGAGCCAGCATGTGGTTTGCCACAGATAATGCACTTAACTCCAATGATCTTTAGGTTCATGGATGACAAAGTGCCCATTAACTCTTCCGATCTCCTAGGGAAATAGATGGCAGGAAAACCAATGTCAAGTCCACGGAGGCAGCAGGGAGACAAGTGCAAGGAGGGTATGTGATTCCTCATCAGTGCTGGCGCTGGAAGCAGAGCCCAGGTCTCCTGGGTTCAGTCTTCTCCTCTTCCCCTGGCCCTGTAGGGCCATTCCTGTCATGACAGTAGGAGAGGAAGCAGAAGCCACAGAAGGAGAGAAGAGATGATGGAGGGAAGAAAAGGTGGGGGTGGGAATGCAGGTCTGAACAGAAACTGCAGGTGTACATGAAAGTGACCACATAGCTCCATATGGTAATTGGAGAGTTCCAGAGAAGGCAGTTCTCCAGTCAACCAGGCTTGGGCAACCCTGGGAAATTTTGGAGGCGTGATGTAGAGCTGTGCTTGCACGTGTGTCCTTGCGTGTGCGTGTCTGTGTGTGTGCATGTGTCTATGCTTGTGTGTGTGTGCATGTGTGTATGCAGTGAAACAAGCAAGGTAAAATAGAGGCATGTCATGGTGGCTGTGGCCCATCCTCCAGCCAGTAAAGAGATCTGTGCCTGTGAATCAGCCTCTGGTGCTTCTTTCCTCCTGATTGAGATCCCGTCTGGCTCCTGAAGAGGATAGATGGATGCATGGATACATAGATAGATAGATAAATAGATGGATGGATGGATGGATGGATAGGTGGATGGGTGGATGGATAGCTAGCTAGCTAGATAGGTGGACAGATAGATAGATGCATGGCTGGCTCCTGCAGAGCACAAGAACCCAGCCTAACAAAAACCTCAGGGAGAGCGTGAAGTACTTAGCCTTTGAGACCAGAGTGGTTCAACTATGGGGGCTGCCTTTCCCTTTGCCTAGATGAACAAGCTTGAGTTTCTGCTTTGTGTTCAGAGGCTGAGGCCAGGTGAGATGCAAGGAGGCTCAATGTGCTGCCCAGAACCATGGGTGGATTCCACAGGGAAAGGCTGAAGTGAGAAGAGGAAACCCCAGGCGCCTCCTCTTAAGGTCCAGATGGGCTTTCCAGATCTGTTTATTGAGATGTCCTCTCTGGAGGAAAGCTGTGGTTATTGAGCACCGGGATGGATGGGGACAGGCCATTTGTCACAAGCAGGGCAGAGGAGGGGGACTCTGAAGTTTGGAGGTCAAGTTTGCACCCCAGGTTTTGGTCCCCCAACATGTGAATTTGACTCAGGATGTGAAACGTGATCGAGGAGACAGGCAACCCATCAAGCCCCTTGTGGCCCTGGGCTCTTCCCCTGATGGTTAGATATTTTCCCTTGGATAGGAAATAAGAAACAAGCAGCTGCTCCAAGTCACTGCAGGGGAAAAGGAATCTTGAAGGCAGAGTTGACAGCCTACCGTGATTGCAAAGTTTCTCTATCATCTCATGATTTAGTTTTAAGTCATGCAAAGTTTGTATTCTATTTATTACTATCTATCTGCTTTAATGAAAAAAGTTAGTGATTCAGCTTCATTATGTCACCAAAGTGATCTATAGGAAGACCTGCCCCCCTCTTTCCCTGTGGCTTCATCCTGTGCCTCTCCCCTGGCTCCAGGTACCACACCCCTACCCTGCCTCCCGTGGATGAGAGTCCTCTGGTTTGAAAGACTTTGTTGAGAGGATAGTGTTTTGAGAATTCCTGGAGCTAAGCCTCCCTCCATCCCTCTGGCAAGGTTGCAGCAGACTGGTACTCAGGTTCAGGCTGTGATTTTTCAGGGCAGCAGTTGTATTAGTCAGGGTTTTCCTGAGAATCAGAACTCATCAGATGAATGGGTAGATAGATAAGTGATAGATATATAGAGATAATAGGTAGAGAAATAGATGACATAGATAGATGGATGATAGATATATAGATAAATGATAGATATAGATATACAGCAATAGATGAATGATATAGATAATAGATAAATAGATGATAGGTGGATGATTAAATAGATAGATGAATGGATAGATGGATAGATGCACAGGCAGATAAATGGATGGATGAATGGATAGATGCATAGATAGATGAAAGGATAAATGGATGGATAGATAGATGAATGGATAGATACATAGAAGGATGGATAGATGGATGGATAGATGTATGTATGTATGTATAGATGTATGTATGTATGTATGTATAGATAGATAGATAGATAGACAGATTTCTTATAAGGAATTGACTCATGTGATTGCGGAGGCTGACAAGCCCAAAACCTGCAGAATCAACATCTCAGTTTGAGTGTGAAGGCCAGTAGAGCTGTTGTGAAACCACAAAGAGCCGATATTCGAGTTTGAAGGATGGCAAGTAGAAAGAGTCTTCTCTTACTGGGGGGAGGTCAGGCTTTGTTTTTAATTCTGGTCTTCAATAGACTGGATGAGGCCCACCCACATTGGGGAGGGCCATCTGCTTTACTCTGTCTACCTTTTAATATGATAATCTCATCCAGAAACACCCCTTGGACGCACCCAGAATAACGTTTGACCAAATATCTGGGCACCCTGGGGCCCAGTCAAGTTGGCACATAAAATTAACCATCACAGCAGTATTTAGAGCAAGAATTAGTGTCATCAAGAATTTTCTTTGGATGGCCATTGAGTTTTCTTTGTCTGGGCATCAGAGCCCAGACTTCTCATCTGAAAGATAAAGATGGAGTGGTTTCATTAAATAAGGTATCTTGCTAAAGCACCACTTCCCTGACTGGGTGAGTGGGAACAGGTGCTTATGGACAAAAGGGAAGTACTTTTGGTTTCTTCTTTGTCCAGGAGGATCAAGCCTGGCCTGTACCTTGATGTGAGTCAGGATCACAAGCCAGTGGCCAATGCAGAGCCTGAAGGCAACTGCTCTGTACACGCTGAGGAATTTCCATTCTCAGCTCTAATAGCAAGCTAACCTACTCTGACCCTGACGGAGCCCTGAGCCCCATCTTCTTCCACCTCGGTTAGCCCCAATGGCTCTGGGGGCTTTCCCTGTACTCACACTTCCATCTGCACCATTTGACTGTAGCCAGGTCTACAGCAACTGTGGGGGGCAAAACAGTGTGTGTTAGCTGGCCCTTATGAACACAGGAAAGAACTGGGATTGGGGGCTTAGCCTAGCAGTCAGACTTAAGTAAGCAATCACCTGAGTAATGCAGCAATAAACAAAACAATCAAATCGGGTTCCCTTTCCTCTTTCTTTCCCCCACTTCCTACCTCCTCTCTTTGTCATTGTTCTCGCCCTCTTTTTTCTTCTCTTCCTTGCTTTGTCTCCTTTTCTTCCCTGCAAGGGGAAAGATGTCTCTTTCAACTCCAACAGATAGAGTTTCAGCTACATGGAGCTAGATTTCCAATTGTTCCTCACACTTCATATAGCAGCTGGTTGGGAAATAAAACATCTTACATTTAGATAAATAAGCAAAAAAAAAAAAAAATCAGAAAATTAATAACCAGAAAGATACACTCATTTTTCTACAGTACTTCTGAAACAAAACAAAATGCAGGCTCCGTCAATGCCAGGTCTGTGGGTAGAGACATAAAGGCCTGTGGTGGGGGAGCTAGGGGGAGCTGGGAGGTCTGCTGGGGCTGTCATGGCAGGGCGTGGGCCCATTCCTGGGGTCCCCTGCCTTACCAGCTCCCCCATCGACAGCTCTCCCATTAGCCCTGGGTGTAGCTTAAGTGTGTGATAATATGGCGGGACCTGAGCCTTCCCTGCAGAGCCAGCCCCTCGGACCTCTGTGACCTAATTCCACCCTCCAGCCATGCAGCCCCCATGTGATCAGTTGCTCCTGCTTGGAGACTCCTGAGGCTCTCTGCTACGTGCACATCACCCCACCTCTGCCTATTGCTTCTGGAGCTGTTTCCCATGCCCATCTCCTGCCTGGGGTGCCTCCCTAACATTCACGAGTGTTTGCCACGTGCCTAGGTCTATGGGAAATTCATGCTTATTGATTCATTGAACTTCACAACACCCCTGTGAGGTGGACACTATTATTATCCCCACTTTACAGATGAGGACAATGAGGTACAGTGTGCATCCAGCACCCACAGGTAAGGGCAAAGCTGAGCTTCAAACACCAGCATTTGGGCTGTGGCTAGAGGTGGCCATCTACTGGGTTAGGATCAGAGGCTTCATGTAAGTTTAAATATTAATAATCATTTTAAAATGGGACCATCAAAATACAAATACTGAGGCATTACTGAGATGATTGCTTTTTCAAAAATGGACATCTTTAAGAGGACAGCATCTGGCTCTGTTGCTCAGGCTGGAGTGTGGTGGTGCAATCACAGCTCACTGCAGCCTCAAACTCCTGGGTTCAAGCAAATGCTCCTGCTTCAGCCTCCCACCATGTAGCTGGACTAGAGGCATGCACTACTATGTCTGGCTAATTTAAAAAACATTTTTATGTAGAGATGGGGTCTCACTGTGTTGCCCAGGCTAGTCCCAACTCCTGGCCTCAAGCGATCCTCCTACCATGGCCTCCTGAATCACTGAGATTACAGGCATGAGCCACTTCACTCGGCTCTGAAAAATGGACATTTTAAATGCATAAGTCTGCCATGCGTGAATGGTGCCAGTCACAGGACAACAACAGGGTTTATGTGATTAATGTGACTCCATGGTGCACTTGCTCCCAGGGGTGTGGGCCAGGGATATCCTGAGTTAGTGGTTTCTTGATGAACACTTTTCCCTTCCAGGGCTGTCTGTGTGCTTCCACAATGCTATTTCCTTCTAGGGGAGGAAGCCGGGGAACTTCTAACTTGTTGCTCCCACTCCTGCCACCACCGCTGTCCCCAGTGCCCAGCTTGTCCCCAGCTGCAGTCACACAGGACGGAAATCCACTCTATGAACACACCACTGCCCTTTTCTGCCCCTCCCGCCTTCCTTATGTGGAACACTCTCTCCCACCCCTTTCTCCCTTCTCCTCCTCTCTCCTCCATTGCCATCTGTGTCTTATGAAGTCCTAACCTCCCCCCAAGAGCTGCTGAAATTCTAGCCCCTCACCTGACTCCACCCTGGGGTGCTGCCCCAGGTGATCATTTCCTCCAGTGACCTGCCCTGTGTTGTGGGTGCTGCTGACTCCAGCAGTCATCACCTCCAGGCTTGTCTTCCACGTCCATGCTGTGTACGGTGTCTGCCAGAGGGTCGCACACACATGGCGGGTAGTCAAACTAGCACATGGCCAGAGTGCATGGCGGGGGGGGGGAGAAACTTCAGACCTGTCCAGTGGGGACTTACCAGTCAGCAAAAGTCCTCAGAGTTGAGTCCATATGCTCAGCCTTGGCTGGGGGCTTTGGGCAAAGTGTGCTCCCATTCTCAGAGGGGAAGGTATGATACATGTATAAATCCATCAATTCCTCTGCTAGAAGAACACCACACATGTTTGTGAAGAGGAGGAGGAGAGCCAAACCACAGGCATCCAGAATACAAGGTCACATTTGGCAGGGCAGGGAGAGGTTCGAGAAGGCCTGAGAGCTGGCCATCGGAGGACAGGACTCTGTCTTCTTAGGCTCAGATGCTCTCAGCATGAGTTTCTTGCAAATATGAGGCTGCAGGTGGCCTTTCCTTTGGGGAGCAGCAAAGGAGGGAGCATGCATGCTTTCTCTCCTAGCATCAGGATTCTTGCAGGGACATGAGAGGGCCTGTAGGATGTTGGCCATTCCCAGCTCTGCAGAAGGGCTGTGAGGGTGGCCAGTGCAACTGCAACTGGAAGCATGAGAGGCTCTCTAGGTAGAGAGATGGTGAGGGCATTGTGTGTTGAGACCATAGGGCTCAGACTGGCTGCTGGAAGGATCTCAGTAATTTTGAGCTGAGCAACCAGAGGGATGAATTACCTGTAACTGAGATAAAGAAGACTGAGGGATGAGAGACTGTGGAAGAAGAAGATGTGGAGGAGGAGGGTGGTAGGAATTAAGCTTTGCAGATTCAAGTGTGCAACACCCATTACTTTGGTAAGAAGTGGGATAAGAATCTGCAGTCCAGAGGAACGGTCCTGAGTGAAGATCCACCCAACATACCCTCAGCATGTAGACTGACTCTTCCCTGCAGAGACGGATGTCATCTGTACATGGAGAGAGCAAGCCCCAGAGAGGGTACGCAACTCACAGTGATGAAGGGTCTCACAGTGAGTGAGCGGTGATGTCAGGATTCAAACCAGGGGCTGGGTGACTCCTAATCGGGTCCTCTTAACCACTGGACTGCCTGCATGGCAAAGCAGTACTACTGCCCACTGGAGCAGGCCAAACCACTCCCCTCCCAGAGACCTCAGCATGCATTGATGGCTTTTGCTGTATTGAGGCACTCCCTGGAAACAATAAGAACTAGATATTAATATATTGGGCAAGGATTCCGTTGTGTACAGCAGTGGCTCTGCAAGTGCTACCCCAGGACAGCGGCTCAGCATCACCTGGAAAGTGTAAGAAATGCAAATTCCTGGGCTTCACCCTGAACCATCTGAATGAGAGACTCTGGAGGTGAGGTTTTAACAAGACCTCCAGATGAGAATTTGAAAACCATCAGCAACATCTCCCTCTGCCCTTCTCCAGCTGCCTGCCCCTGCTTTTCTCCAGGGGACCCAGCAGCTCTGCTCCCAGGCAGGTGCAGGTGAGAGAGCCTGGCTCAGCTGGGGCTGTGCAGCCTGGTGGCTATGGGGCCTCCCACTGAGAATAGCCCTGTGAGCAACAGCTGTCTCAGGGTCAGCGACACTGCTGCTGAGCAGATGTGGTGCTCAATGTCCTTCCCTTTTGTCAGTGGTGGGTGTGGGAAATAGTAGCCCCAGAAAATAGGATGTTTCCTGACTTGATCCTTTTCCCCCTCCCATCACATAGACCCCAAATCAAGGCAAGGGAGTAGGCTTGATCGTGATGGCCAGAGATCCCCATGGCAGAAATACAGATGTAATATCACTTGGGGTGTTTGCAGATACTTGATCTTGCACAGGGAGAGAGAAAAGTCCTAAATTCAAATGTCTCCAGGCACCAGGCACCAAAAGCAATGAGTGAAGTGACGCATGTCTAAGAAGCACACATTCCTTTTGGTTTAGAACTTCTCACTTTCTTAAAAAAATAAATGTTTTATTTTGGAGTAATTTTAGATTTACAGAAAAGTTGCAAAGAGAATACAGAATGTTCCAAAGAGAATACAGAATGTTCACCTCTCGCTGAATTCCCCTAACATTAGCAACTTCTATTCCCAGGGTACATTTGTCAAAACTAAGAAACAACATTGTTCTATTATTATTGTTACCCAACTCCAGATTTCATGTGGGTTTCACTTGTTTTCCACTCATGCCCCTTTCTGTCCCAGGATCCAGTTTGAGGAGTTCCTCCTGGTTCCCATGACTTTGATAATATCCATGTGTACTGGCCAGGTAGGTAGACTGTCCTTCACACTTCTGATAGAAGTAGGAGGTAGGCCTACAAAAATCCTGGGATTTTTGTTTTCATAGGACAGTATATTTTCCTGTTGCATTTCCTAATTTTAGATGTTAGTTACTAGTTTATAAATGCTGGTTGATATCAGGCAGTGCCTCATGGCTTTAGAAGAAGCTACTTAAGTCTACAGAAATGCTGCCTTGTGCCGGGCATGCGGTGACTCACACCTGTAATCCCAGCACTTTGGAGGCTGAGGTGGGAGGATCACCTGAGGTTAGGAGTTCGAGACCAGCCTGGCCAACATGGTGAAACCCCGTCTCTACTAAAAATACAAAAAATTAGCTGGGTGTGGTGGCACATGCCTGTAGTCCCAGCTACTCGGGAGGCTGAGGCAGGAGAATCGCTTGAATCTGGGAAGTGGAGGTTGCAGTGAGTCGAGATCGCACCAATGCACTCCAGCCTGGGCAACATGAGAGAAACTCTGTCTCAAAAAAACCCAAAAACAAACAAACAAACAAAACAAAAAAAAGAAATTCTGCCTTGTTAAGGTTGGGCACAGTAGTCAAGGAAGGCTCTGTAACAACAATGAATGAAACATTTAAAAGAACACGTGTGCTCTGTGCCTGTCAGATGGAACACGTCCACAAGCCCTACTCAGCCATGTAACTTTGGCCGTATGGCTCAGAGGTGGAGGGCATTCATTGGACATACTGGACAATGCGTTGGATAGAAACAGCATTGCAGGTTTTGTGTACTTCTTCCTCTGCTCTGGCACTATTCACTGTTTAATCATGTCGTTTAGTCTGTAACCATTTTCCTGGCTTTATCTGACCGTGGTAGTTTTAATCAGGAAACTTCTGCTAAGATTCTTTTCCCCAGCATGGTCTGAGCAGGTGAGTATTTGCCAGGTTTATAATGAATTTCAGTTCCAAAGGGCAGGAGGCTACTTGGAAAACAGTCCTGTCTATAACTGGCCTAAGAAAGACTGACTTATAGAAAATACCAATGGAGCATTAGTGATGTTTTGGAGCAGCCCGTATGTGAGGTCGAGTCTGCCCCTCAGCAGCAAGAGTTGAAATTGACATTCCCTGAACACCGCCCATGTGCCAACCCCTGAGAGGAAGGCATCAGGGGTGCTGCCTTGGCAGACCTGCACTTCAGCCATTGCCATCCTCTCCCTCTATGGCTCACCACCCAGTGGCACAGGGAGATGAAGTCACCTGCCCAAGATCATGTAGTCACCCAGCATTGGACCAAAGATTTGTTCCTGGCTGCCTAGGTTAGGACTTGGCCTGACAGCTTCCATGCTATGCTGAGGGCCTCTGCCATCCTAACGGGACAATGATGGGTTTGTGTAGGGGAACACGTGTGGTCTGTAAGAAGGTGGCATGTGAATGGACACTTGGGGAAGATGTAACAGGATATGTGGGTCACTGCCCAGGGTGTACCCAGGTTCAACTGCATAAGCCCCTTCCACAGAAGGACATGTGGAGACCTTGGAGTGTGAATCTACCTCTAGGGTTAGCCATATTATCCAAAGTACAGAGAAACAGCAAGACTCATGAACAAACAACTGCTAGAACAAGCTTGTCCAGTCCGAGGACTGCACGTCACATGGCCACTTGGGTGCGGCGCAAAACGCATTTTTAAACTTTCTTAAAACATTATGACATTATTTTGTGATTTTTAAATTTTTTTAGCTCATCAGCTATCGTTAGTGGTGTATTTTCTGTGTGGCCCAAGAAATTCTTTTTCTTCCAGTGTGGCTCAGGAAGCCACAAGACTGGACACCCCTGTAAAAGGTCTGTCTATTGATGGGTTTCCGTGTTCTCCACTGCAACTTAATGGGGCCAAAGCTGAGACGAGACTTTTGGTACCCGTAGAGTTGTCAGGCGACACATCCCAGCAGAGCTCTGGGGCTGTTTGAAAGCCCTCCGCTGCTCCTCTCAGCTGCTCCCAAGATGGAAGGTGCTCCATGCACTGTTTTGTCTGAAGCCCTAAGGGTGGCTTTTTATTGGTTACGTGGCGCTCCGTGTTGCTTGGAGATACTTCACATTTGAAGCCACATTTCCAGCCCTCATGGCATGCTGTAGAAATGTTACAGTTGTTTTTCCCCTTATCTACATAAACAACATAACTTTGTCAGAAAATTGAAAATGTGCACTTTGTCCCATCAGCTAAAATGGGCTGTCAGATAAGGCTATTTTTCTCCATTGCATCCGATGAATGATGTAAATGGTTTTTGGCTTTGGAGTTTTTTTGCAAGGCACTAGAGTAAATGATCAGAGTAGTAACATTTTTAACCTTATCTATCATACTGAAACATTTTTCTGCCTCCAATAAAACATGTCAGAGTCGATTAAGGACATTTTTCAATGAGGTATAATTCACAGATTTTAGTAGCGAATCCAAGAGCATTGAAGTATTAAAGAGGCTGTGAATACTTAATTAAGGCTATGTTACCATCCTACCTTTGCCTGAATTCACTTAACGCTTTGGAGCTCCGCTCTGAAAATGTGTGTTTTGTCTGATGGCGGGGTCGGAGGAGTAGCAGGTAGGATGGCCGGGGATGTGTCACATTGTATCTGGTGACAGGGCCGTGAAAGATACGGTGGCTCAGTACGTTTGGCGGTGCTTATCTGGTACATGAGTGCACATTACTTCCCAAAGACCGGGATCACTTTGGACAGTATCATTAAATGCTACGTCATTACCTGTTATAGAGCAGGGCTTTAGCTTCAAGGGCCTCTTGGGAAGCATGCAACAGTCGGAGAATGATGGGCGAAGATGGAGCCGGCATTAAATTTTCAATGGAAGCAGTATTGGCTTTGACTTTTCAGAAGCCTTATCTGTTAGATGGTGTTTGTCACTGGGCTGCGGAGCTGTGGATGTTCGTCAGTTGAAAGTTGCAGGCAGTTGAACGATATGGACAGGTGAAGGCTCCGTGGGGACTGGCCCAGCTCTGGAGAGCTGGAGGGGGTAAATTGAAGGTTTATTTATCCCATTCGCTGTCAAGGTCAGCTTGCTAGAGAGCTGTCCTATGGATGCTTACAAATGCCAAAATCCTGGCAAATTGTCGAAAAGAGCCTCCAAATCACTGACCTTTGTACAGCTCCCATCAACGTGCCCGTGTCTCTGAACGGGGTCCTTAGAGAGAGTTAAATGGTTGGTAAAATGAGGCTTATGCTGTTGCTGTAATGTCAACGGAGCTGCTATGTATTTTTTATTTTTGTGTTTTCAGCAACAAGGATGAAGTTAAAGATATGACTGATGAAGGAGGTTGGGGCCGGCAGGGAGCTGAGCAAAACAATTATGCTGGTGGGGGTTTTGGCAAACGAGTTGGTCTGAATTTCTACATTTGGGCATATTTCCAGCCTGGAGTCTAAGGCATCTCTCTGTCTCTGTTGTTATGTTCCTTGTTGGAAAGGTGCATTTCATAGTTCTTTTTGTCATCTCTCCTCCCCCACTCAGGGTGCCTGATGCAGCCACAGGCTCTCCTGGGGTTGACTGTTCTGAGTGATGTGTTCTCTTGCTGTGACTTCTGGTCTGACTTTGCCATGACAGCTAATTTAAGGAAGCGTGACAGAGCCAGCCATATTGTCTTCCGTTCCTTTTGTTGACGGTGGAGAATTTACTGAGCAACACTGCAATACAGTTAACCAAACGTAGAGGGCATTATCCAGCAATTGAGGAACACTCACACCATGGAATATTATGCATCCATTAAAAAGAAGGCACTGGGGCTCTTCCTGTTAACCGGAAAAGAGAGCTATGGGATCCCAAGAGAGAATGTGTGAATACTGTGATCAGATTTTACAAAACAAATAAAGCCACCTTCTGCCCAGGGTTGCCAAATAAAATACAAGACACTCAATGCATTTGAATTTCAGATAAACAAGAAATAATCTAGAAATAACTTAAAAGCTATGTGTTGTTTATCTGAAATTCAAATGTAACTGAATGTCCTATGTTTTTATTTGCAAAATCTGTCAACTCTGTCCCCCCCCCCGATAGGTAATGTGTATGGACATGATATATATGTGTGTCTACATGTATGCATGCAGGTATGAGTAAATATGTGTATTTGCATATGGTTATATAGGCATAGAGTAAATAAAGAAGGATGAATCCTCGATAATTAACATAGGTTTTCTGGGAGAGACTGCATAGGGGTTGGTATGAGAGTATGTGGTGGAAAAAGCAGGTGGAAGTTAGGAAGGGGTGAGGGAAATAGAAAAGGCAAAAGGGAAAGCCCATAGGTGGTAGGTCATTCATCCTCTTGTTCACTCTACAAAGGATTGTCTAGATTTCCTTTATCAAGGCCTGGGGAAGGCACCCAGGATTCTGAGAGGAATTGGCCAGGGCCCTTGGGAGTTCAGCTCATAGGAAAGTAGGCCATCCCATCACCACCTGCCGTTCTGGAGAGGATTGCCTTGCGCCCTGCGGAGATTGTGGGAGGGGGCTGGGGGCTGGACAGTCAGCAGTTTATCTTGTATTGCTGATTTGGAAGAGAAGATAAAAGGTTACATCTCAGCATCTCATCAGCCCCGTTTTTACTCTCTGGGTCCAAATTTGGGCTTCCTGGTCCGAATATTTTCCTTAGCACCCACAAGCTCAGCTGAGGAATGATAACGATTGCCTCACAGTGGGCATGTGGGGGACCCTGTGGAGGGTAAGAAACGGCTGGCCTTGGGGGACCCCCCTGTCTCGTGTCTCTCTGTTTAATGTTGAAGACAGTTGCTGCAGAGACCGGCATATCCACTATTTATAAGACCATTCTAAACCCTCCTTCTTATTTCCAAATTCAATTAAAGAGCTGTTAATACGTCCCAGGTTTGTTGTAATGAGCCCATAACTGAAACTGACATCATTATCAATTCAAACAAAACACAAACACTTCATCTTTTGCTTCCTCAGGGAAACACCCAACTTCCCCAAGCCTCAGCCTCTCCCTGGCTGGGAGGATGCAGGGAGGCTTGCCTGGTGGTTTCTTCTTTGTTAATACGAAGAACTCTGCAGAGGACCTTCCCTTCCCACTGCACCTTTGCCCTTCAGTCCAACGAGACTTTGATCATCGTGGTTCTGGAATGCTCTTTCTATAGCTGACTTCCCTTTGCAAATTCTTTTCAGGAGAGGACAGCTGCAGGAAGCCTGGTGGGTGGGAATTTTCTGTGTTGTCGTGTGGGCCAAACCGTGACATTCTGTGACCCTGAATATTGATTTCTCATAATGCAAACTCTGCAAAGCTCCAACATCCACTCTTCTGGCATGAAGAAGAAATAGGCAAAGAATTCCATTGGGGTAGAAATGCATAGAGAGAAGGAGAAAATTTATGGGATGGTGGTGGTCAGAGGGGAGCAGGGCCAGAGGGTAGAGGATGAGTGGTGGTGGCAGAGAGTGGCTTCGACTTTCAGCTAGCATGGGTCATGAGGGTACTTGAGGATGTTCAATTGGGCTCAGCCATTGGACACAAGGGCTCACTGGGTTTTTGTTGGACAGGGCATTGCAAGAGAGGCACAGGAGACATTCAGGAGAAGGGACATGAGTAGTCAGTGAGCACAAACTGAGAGTCAAGAATTTCTGAGCCCCTGGTATAGGTGTACACTGACCTCATTCATTCTCTCAACAGTCCAAAGACATCAAAGAATGACAGCCTCAGTATTTTCAGATTAAGGCAGTAGGTCACTGGGAGGTTCTGTCTTACCCAACATTGCAAAAAAGCTTGAAAACTCAAAGTTTTAAACACAAGTTAAACTCAAACTCAAAGATCTTGTGTTTAAAAGTCTCTCAGAGTGGCTGAGAAGTGTGAATAATTGCAGACTCTTTACCCAACAGGTATTCCTGTGAGCTGTGAACTCATCCACAGGTGGGCTGAAAATTCTCACTCCTAAGGCACAAAGGAACTTCTCTCTCTGGCCCCCTGGGCCCTCAGTGGCTTGAATACAGACCTGTGGCTTCTCTCCCTGTGTCCTCCTCTGCATCTTTGACATTGTCCTTTTTCTGGAGGGCCCAGACTTTCCAGAGACTTCTGGAAGCTTTCATGTGAACTGGGAAATCTCTCACTGGGTTCTCACATGGATTTGGGGTATGTGCCAGTTCTGATGGGTCTGTGAGTCTGAGCTGGGCCACATTGGGAACTAGCACTTCCCACGTACAGTGGGGTTGGTGCCGTGGCTGCGCTGGGCTGCAGCCTCCTCTGGGAAGCCAACACAGCCTCTTTCCAAAGCCTGTTTTCCAGAAAGATCTGGCACCTGGAGGAGACTCCTATAGGAATGCATGGCAGAGCATCCTGCAGCACTTGCTATGGAGTGAGGGCGATACGATTTGGATGTTTGTCCCCTCCAAGTCTCATGTTGAAATGTGATCTCCGATGTTGGAGGTGGGGCCTGGTGGGGGTGTTTAGGTCATAGGGGTGGATTCCTCATGAATGGCTTGGTGCCCACCCTGCAGTAATGAGTTCATGGGAGATCTGGTTGTTAAAGAAACTGGCACCTCCTCCTCGCTGTCTTGTTCCCTCTCTTCTCACATGGCACACCAGCTCCCCCTTTGCCTTCTGCCACAAGGAAAAGCTTCCTGAGGCCTCCCCAGAAGAAGCTGAGTAGATGCTGGTGCCATGTTTGTGCAGCCTGCGGAACCATTAGCCAAACCAATCTCTTTTCTTTGTAAATTACCCAGCCTCAGGTATTCCTTTATAGCAATACAAAATGTACTGACACAGAGAGCAAATTTCTTTTCAATTCCATCAACTGTCCAGCTCCAGAATCTCAGTGGCCTCTCTGTGTAGGTCGGGAAGCCTCAGCTGCTGTGGTTTACCCCATCCCAAAGTGGAAATTATTAGAGATTTCTTTTCTTTTCTTTTTTTTTTCTTTTTTTGAGATGGAGGTTTGCTCTATTGCCCAGGCTGGAGTGCAGTGGGGTGATCTTGGCTCACTGCAACCTCTGCCTCCCAGGTCAAATGATTCTCCTGCCTCAGCCTCTCAAGTAGCTGGGATTACAGGCACACACCACCACGCTTGGCTAATTTTTGTATTTTTAGTGGAGACAGGGTTTTGCCATGTTGGCCAGTCTGGTCTCAAACTCCTGACCTTAAGTGATCCGCCCTCCTTGCCCTCCCAAGTGTTGGGATTACAGGCATGAACCACCACGCCCAGCTGATCAGTGATTTCTCACAGAGCCCATCAGCTTTGCCCTGGCCAGTTTCCACCCACCTGACTTACATTTCTCAGGCTGCTTTTACAAACTCCCAGCGAGGCCATGCAGATACAAATTCTAGGACCCAGCACCCAGTCTAAAAAGAGGCTAATTGTGCCTTTCCATCTGTTTTCCCTCCCTAGCCTTTGATGGACCTTATGTTAGCCATTCCTTCCTTCCCTCCTTCCCTCCCACTATACACTCCTTCCCTCACACACTCACCAGGCACTTAGGTGGCTACTGAGGGTTTCCTGTGAGCAGACATTGCCCCAGCCTCTGAAGATTCTGAACAAAACAGGCAAAGTATCTGCTTTCACGGAGGTTATTTACTTTAGGGAAGAAGATGCTGACCATGCAAACAAACCCATAAGATAATTTCAGAGAGCAGGAAGTACTATGAAGAAAATCCCTCAGATGAATATGATGGTCAGCTCTGCTGAGGTCTTTGAGTTGAAACTTGGAAGTATGGAGGGGAGCTGACCAAGGGAAGCCCAGAGGAGGAGGGCTGCTGAGAGTGAGAGCATCTGCAAAGGCCCTGGGGTCAGAGGAGGAAGCTTGAAAGAGGCTTAGAGGACACAGAGGCCCATGGTTGAAAATGAGTCTGGGGGGCCAGCAGAGCTGGCTAGGGCAGATCCTTCCATCTGGAGCTGCGTTGGATTTTATTCTCAGCCTGGTCTCTCATGGGGAGTTCACAGACTGCAGCTTCCTTCTGTCCCTGCAGCTTGGCTTGCACTGCTCCCCCTCCCTGAGAAGCCCTCTTTGTTCTTTGTCTGCTGACATTTTGCTCATCTGAAATACCTCCTCTTCCATGAAGCCTTCTCAGTTTCCCTGGCAGGATCCATTTCTCTCCCACGTGACTCTGTTGGACACAACACCCTCTTTGCAGCACTTCCGTGGCTTTGCACGATGTTTCTGAGTCCCGAGGCCATGTCGTGTCCATCTCTGCAGCCCCATAGTACTGGGTGCATGACATGTGCTCAGGTGTCTTCCTCTAAGCCAGCTACAGGTGCCTTGTTTAGGGATGAGGCTGCTGGAGTGCTCTCGGGGAGATGGAGGCCCAAGCTGGGTTTCCTACCTTTCTTCTAGATCTTTGGAGGAGTCCTGGGTTAGGGTGGGAGCAGTTGGGCATTTGCCTAGTTATTTTTAGTTTTGGGTGAGCAGCTGGGTAAGAGATGACTCAGACTGGTGAGCAAAGGGAGAAGGCTAGAGGCAGGAGCAATATCCCTGGCTGTGGGCACCACATCTTTGAGGACCACAGCAGGGCTGTGGGACCACATCCGTCATTAGAAGAGCCAATGGTGGGGTGTGTCTTTATCAGTATGGGAAGTAAAAATGAATTAATGCTTGAGCGGGAGCTGCTCTGAAGGCAGCTTCTTATAGATTAATGCTGTATGAAGCCCTCTGTCCCCACTGACACGTGCCCAACTCCCTGAGCAGGCCCTTGGACTTGGTGGGATTTCAGCAGGGTAGTGGTTTCATTTGAATGATGTTCATCTGTGTCTTTCCTAATCCCATATAAGGGCTACTCCCATTTAGCAGGTGGTTGTCTGGCTGGGATTTCCCCCTAAGCTGAGCTTGTCCTCAGCAAGAAACCCCCGATGCCAGCTCCAGCCCTTAGAGAGGTGGCACGGGGGTCCACTATGCAGCCATTATTCTGCTAACCCCACTTGCTCTGAGCACACAGCCTGCTCTCACCACCCAGGCCTACAGAGATCTGGGAGGCAGCACTTTTAGCAACCTTTGAAGTCTGAAAACACTGCGTCCTCCTAGTACCTGCCTTGCCTCTGCTGGGTTCAGGGGTTAGCCTTTTCCTCTGCCCACTCCATCCCACTGGCTCACTGTCCTCTGGGCAGGGTGCATGGATCAACGGGGACCCCGTCTCTAACCTGTCTTACTATTTCCCATAGCTCTTTCTTTCCTCAAAAGACAAGGTGACCTGGCTTCCTTCTCCCTGTCCTTATTTTGATGGCAGGAATGGTTAAATCAAATGACAGAGAACACATTATGGTTGCAACTGTATGCCTTTAACTCATCTTCAACCAATAGCTAATAACAAACTGCCCTTCAGCTTGATGGCTTCTCACTGGCCCATGGCGAGGGGCAGGGGAGCGGGGAGTTGTCCCTGTCCTGGGAATAGGATCATCACACGCTGTCATCTCCTGCCACCAACACTGACACCTCATGGTGTTTGACCATCAGGACTGGTGTCCAGCAAGCTCCAGCTGGCTCTGAAACCCCAAGCCCAGTGCAGACCTTAGCATGAGTATTGCTGAAAGACACACAAATCTGTAGCTTTTGAGAGGAAATGCTCCCAATGAGTAGCTGACTTTGCTAAAGGTGGTGACATCCTGACTTTGACCTTGACCTTGAGGCAGTGCTGCTGTTGTCATCAGAGCTATAAAGCTGTGCTCTGGGCTGCCTACCTAAGTCACACCAACTTGCAAAAAGTCCCAGGAATATTTACAGTTGGTCTTTAAACAGCAGCGGATACGAATAAAAGAGCAATATCTCACATCATTAGTCCATAAATATGCAGTTTAGTTTTTATTTGTCAAATAAAATAACCTGAGATTGAGCTGCCTAGCTGAAAGACACAGACATACATACGCCTGTCTCCTTGCCCTGCCGCCTCTCCCTGATGTTTGCAGCCCTGTAGGAACATTCTTTTCCTAAGTGTGTCCTGCTCTCTCCCTTTCCTGGGGGAGAATCATCTGGGCAGGTTTGTCTCCCTTTCCCTCCAGGGGGAAGCCAACTGAATGCCTGGGCTGTCATTGAGGCCATAGGTCTCCAGCCCCTTAGGGAAGGGAGAGCTGGAATCCCCCTCCCTTGCTTCCCTTATTTAAGGGAGGCTCATTTTGATTTTATAAAAACCTTGGTGTCTGTGCAGGGCTAGAAGCTGGCTCTGCTCATTGCAGGGGTCTATGCTGTGCTCCCCTGCAGGAGCAAAGTAGGGAGGGCTCTGCCACACCCCAGCCTGAATTTTCTGTCCTCACCGCGTCCAGCTGGGTGTGTGTAAACTGGCAGGGGTCCTGAAATGTGAGCAAGAAGGCTGGGAGAGCACACATTTCCCCAGGAAAACAGAACTTCCCAGTGTAAGGTGAAGGTCAGCTCCACGTGCCTCGTGTCCATCAGGCAATGAGTGGGAAAGGCCTGGGGCGCAGATGTGCACCTAGGTTTTGCCCTGTTCAGTGGGCTGTGTGTCCTGAGTTAGGTGTGGCAGTGGAACGGGGAGGATGGGCTAGTGGGAGCCAGGGCTCCTGATTAGTGGGCGTGGTTGGGTGACAGAGCCCTGCCTCTCCACAGAGCTGCCTGTACTTCCTGAATCTCTGAGACTTGAACTTTTATCTGTTTTGGGTATAGCTCAGCCAGAGCAGAACATGGCCTGATCTGAACTTTAACAGTTGTTTGAATTTTTTTTTAAACTTAATTTTATTTCAATTTTTAATTTTTGTGGATGCATAGTAGGTTTATATATTTTGTGGTACATGAAATATTTTGATACCGGCATGCCATGTGTAATACTGACATCAGATAAATACGGTATCCATCCCTCAAGCATTTATTCTTTGTGTTTCAGACAATTAGATTAAATTCTTAGTTATTTTTAAATGAATAATTAAACTATTTTTTTACTATTGTCACCCTGTTGTGCTAGCAAATACTAGGTCTTATTTATTTAAGTTGTTGGACATATATGTATGTGTGTGTGTCATATTTGTGTGTGTGTGTGTGTGTGTGTGTGTATATATATATTTTTTTTTTTTTGAGATAGGGTCTCACTCTGTTACCCACGCTGGACTGCATTGTCACAATCTTGGCTCACTGTAGCCTCTACCTCTCAGGCTCAAGCGATCCTCCCATCTCAGCCTCCTGGAGTAGCTCAGATTACAGGTGCATGCCACGGTGTCCCTCTAATTTTCTTTTTTCTATTTATGGTAGAGGTGGGGTTTCTGCATGTTGCTCAGGCCAGTCTCAAACTCTATGTCCCCACTCCCAGCCTGTTGGTAATATTTTAATATTTGTATTTTAAGCAGAGATATTAAAGACAGTGTATCCTGTCAGCAGACACCACCACCAAGACTCAGTGTATTCAGTCTGAACTTTATCTCAGAATGTCTGTTCTTTGCAAATAGGATCTTGACTTTCAAATTAACATTCTCCTTGTAAGGCTGAAACAGTTCCATCGGGGGAAACAGAGGGACATGATGGTGAATGGAGAGGGTCTTAGGTGAACCCAGCAACCCCCTCATGTTCACCCCTCAAAACCCAAGGGCTTTCTGGGTCAGGTGCTGGCGTGAGGATTTTGCTTGTGCTCTCCTTACAGGTTCAGCTTTCACTTCCTCTTGGATCCTCCTAGTGACTATATAAAATCATCACAGATTTCAGACTGGTCAGTCCCAGCACCCTCTGAAATGCAAAGGTCAGGAACAAAGCAGGGAGGGCTGTGCTAAACCCAGGCCTGGATTTCATGTCGTCACTGGCTCTGGATGGGTGTGTGTGAACTGGCAGGGGTCCTAGAATGCGAGCAGGTAGGCAGGAGAGACACAATCCCCCAGGGAAAAGAACTTCCCAGTGTAGGGTGAAGGCTGGCCCCATTTTCCCCATTTCTATCAGGCCGTGAGGTGGAGAGGCCTTGGGTGCAGGTGTACCTAATATCCTCTAATACATAAATAAGCCATAGTTTCCAGTTAATGTGATTGTTCCTTATTGTACCTCTGCATGATATGCATGTCCATAGATGCCATGTTTTGTAAAACTAACTGATGTTATATTTTTGAGAAGAAAGTTGGTGATGTAATGAAATTCAAAGTTGTATCTTTCCCATCACAATATTCTCTACAATGTCCTTCAGAGGCATAAGGCTTTTGTGCTACAAATGGAGAGAAGAGATACCCTGAACTGAGAAATCAGTTTTCTTTCTTTCTTTTTTTTTTTGAGATGGAGTTTTGCTCTTGTTGCCCAGGCTGAAGTGCAATGGTGTGATCTAGGCTCACTGCAACCACTGCCTCCCAGGCTTAAGGAATTTTCCTGCCTCAGCCTCCCAACTAGCGGGGATTACAGACACGCATCACCACACCTGGCTAATTTTTTGTATTTCTAGTAGACACAGGGTTTCACCATTTTGGCCAGGCTGGTCTCGAACTCCTGACCTCAGGTGATCTACCTACCTCAGCCTCCCAAAGTGCTAGGATTTCAGGCATGAGCCACTGCACCCAGCCAATAAATCAAGTCTTTTAATGGACTTAGAAGAAAAAACAAGGAATTAGAATAATTTTAAAAAGTGGATTAAAGTACAGGGTTGTACCAAGTAGACTTTCCCAATAAGCTAACCATGAGATGTGTAGAAGTGTTAAACGTCAACTCTGGGCCAAGTGGTTGGTTTGAATCAGGGAAGTTTTGCAGCAGTGGCTGCCTTGAAGTTTGCTAAGAGCAGCATGATTCTGACATGATTTGTAGGGATGGTCTTTGGGACATGGGAGGAGCTGACTTTCCTATTGCATATCTCCCATGAAATCTTACCCTTTTGGTGTCCTTGGGAGTTTCATCTTTTTAAGTGATGGTCATTCTCTTGGTGCCAAGATACTGTTTTTGTGCTCAAGCACTTGTCAGAAATTGTGACGTAAGACAGAAAGTTACATGACTCGCCATGAACAAAAAGGAATGTGTCTTGTTAGCAGCACAGGCAGGATACACAGCCCAGACCGGCAGCTTTTATTGCTTTTGCAAAGGAGAAGAAAATATCATCCAGTTCGATGATGCTATATCCTTGAAGAAATAGGCAAGTTTTAACCTCAAGCACCAAAACAAGGGGTTTCTGATGACCCACCTCTTGCTGGCCTCCAGACATGGATGGTCTCAGGGCATGCTCACCCTTTTGGGGTGGTGTCTGGGCAGACTA
The DNA here is from genome assembly GCA_036589455.1 of Ateles fusciceps. Classification (NCBI taxonomy): domain Eukaryota; kingdom Metazoa; phylum Chordata; class Mammalia; order Primates; family Atelidae; genus Ateles; species Ateles fusciceps. The sequence continues at coordinate 3,295,422 of JAZHEH010001828.1, forward strand.
TCTGCACGCAGGTGAAATAAACAGCCCACAGCACTTTGCCTGGTCACAGGAAACATGCCGGGTGTCAGAGCCACAGCCAAGAGTTGTCCAAGGTACAGACGCATCCCCAGCGTAGCCTCACTCAATGAAACCCCTTTCAAGCCTGGATCTACCCCTGTGAGATCTTTCCACTAGGCTTAAACAGGCCTTGTACATATTAAGTGTTCAAGAGATGGGGCTGTCGGTGTCGGTTAGACAGACAGGCTGTACTAAAATGATCTGGCGTTCATCTCATCATTTCTCCGTCGACATGAGTGAGAACGTTTTTCCTTAAATGCTCAGTTCAGATTCGGCTGTAGCACAGTGGGTTTGCCTGTCATGAAAACAGCTAGATAGAAGTTCCGTGAAAAGTATTTTAAAAGACAGGTGCGGGCAATGAGGAAAAGTGCAGTGAAAGGTTTAAAATGTAGAAACTCTGGCTTGGGTTTGTGTTCTTACGGCCCCTTAAGCAATCAGAGCCCTGTTCCTCTTCCCCGAGTTGACAGAGTGCCTTTTCCTGGGTGTGGGTGTGAGAAGACATCACCAGCCCTGCTGTCCCTGTAGGTCACAGCTCAGGTCTGACATCAGCAGAGAGAACAGAAGGGTCACCTCCCCCGGAGAAGGAAGGAGCTTTGCCTTTGAACGATGCATTTAAAACATTTATAAAACATCCCTCAACTTCTTCCAGGAACAAAAGTTTTAAATGAAGGAAAGAGCCTCAGCTATTTCAAGGTCTTGGATTCTTTCCCTTTCTGGCATTTGTGAGCAGCCGTGCAGATTTTTTCCTCCAGAAATGGAGGAAGACTGATTTAGCAAGTTTGCAAAGAGCCCACTTGTGTGAAACACCTTCCCTCCTGCTTTAAGGTGAAACTCCTCTTTCTAGGAGGAAAGCAGATAGAGGTCTGGGTCTAGATTGCATTGGTCCTAGCATTTGTCACAGCATTCTACTGAATTAGTGACTCAGTACAGCAGTCACTTAAAAAAGAGACCCAGTTAAAATAGAGGGACCCAAATCTTTGCTACTTTTGCTTGAGATTCTGATGGGGTCCTTTTCAATTTCTATTAACCTTTGGCAGGTCTAGGAAGAGCACTCAGTTAATGGTTCGTTTAGGTGGCTCTCTCTTGGTCACATGGAGAACTCCTTGAAAGCAGGACAGCATGTTATTTTAGCGTTTCCAGCCAATAGCTAGAGTCCTGGGCAACAAAAGGTGCCCAGTCAATGTTGATTGATTATTTGATCCACATTTAATCGGTTACCTCACCCCCACTCCTCCACTCACACAGTAAGACCATGCAAATGTGTGATAGGAAATGTTCTGATGGTCAAGATTTGGGAACCTGAAGTGTGGTCTCCACGAGAACATCAGTGGGTTTTTTATGGTTTCTGAACAAGCTTCCTGTGACTGCGCTGCTGTACACGCCTTAATTCAGATTTTGAATCTAAGGACCACCTGCTTTATGAAGTCCTCTCTGTGTCCCAAAGTTTGGACCTGTATTCACAGGACACACAGACCTTACAGGTGTGATAGTCTTGGTGGCATCTGTAGGAAGAAGACTGGGAGGAAGGACTGGCAGGAACTGCCATGTACTCTAACTGGAGTCCTGAGGGCTGGTCTGAAAACAGAGGTGCGGCTGGCTGGAGGAAGTGGATGAGAGCTTATGTCTGCTGCAGAGGGAAGGAAAGGGGGTGCTTCCTTTTGGAAAGACAACTGGTGTGATACAGGGAGAGGTGAAGTCAACAGAAGAACAATGCCAAAAAACCTAATCGATGACTGAATTCCAGTATCACAGCCCCAGCCTCCCATGACAGGGCCAACCAAGGCTGTGGTCTTGTGTGCACCCGTCAATTAAAGCAGGAGGGGAAGCTTCAAAGCAGTCATTCCAGTAAACATTTAAGAAGCTCTGGACTGACTTTAAGGATGCATGTGAAATTGCCACCAAACAAGGATTTTATTTTATTGTATTTTTTTTCCCCCCATGAACTATATTATTTCAGTTCTTGGTGCATAAGTATCTGGAGGTACCATTGCTTTTTTTTTCCCCCTAAAGATAAATCCTGGAGACACAGAGGGCCTCTCTTGAAGAGGGAGGCTCAGATCAATCAGGAGAAGCCAGGCGGGAAGGAGAGCCTGAGAGGGAGGGCCTTGCTTGGAACTCTGCAGCAGGGTTAGGGTAAGGCGTGTGAGCCACCCATTGCATTTCTGCCTGGGGTTTTCATCAAGGTTCCCTTTTCTGTGACAGGTAATGTCATTGCATGTACATGATTTAAGACAGAGCATCTGGTGCTTCTCAGACCTTCAAGCAGGTATCACATCTCAGGTGAACCTTGGCAGTTTTTAGATGAGCAAAGTAATCAAAGCAAAAATGTCAAATAATAATAATAATAATAATATCAGAAGAATGCCCAAGCCATGGTTGTATTCCCAGAGGGCAGCATCTTCTCATGCCATCAACAACATGGTAGCATTTCAATCATTCTCTTTTTGTCCCAAAGACAGAAAAAAGAAAAGAAAAAGACACCATGAACTAACTGTCAATCCTCCTAGTAATACTAGTACACCTGTAAATAAACATGTCAATGTCTACACACAATGCACATTTACGCAGAATCCATCCTCCTGGTGCTTCTGCAGTTATCAAGTAAAAGTCCTTCTGAGCCTAAGAAATGACAATATTAATTCAGTCTTGGGGTGTGGGGGGAAAGGTGGACTCTCTTGAAATAAAAAGGTGAAGCTAATTAAGTGACATCCATTGGGGATTGGGAAAAGAAGAGGCTTCTTGTGGGAAGGTAATTATATCTTCATTGACCCTCACGGGGTACCCCAGCGGCAGGGACTCTGCCTTGCGATGTGACATCTCCTTTCGGGATGAGCTGCCCATCACCTCGAGAAGCCCCCCTCTCCACAGATGCGTTTTCTAATCAGTTCACATGATTGAGCCTCCAGCAAGTGATGCTTTACTTAATTCCTTTCCGCCTGTAGGGTGTGAGGTTTGGAGGGCCTCTCGTCAAAACTTTGGAGGGCTCTGTCAGTTTGAAAAGAACATGACCTTTAAATTGTATCAGTATGTTTGCTGGTGCATAAGGGAGAGGAAAAGGTTTGTCCTGATGGAAAACCACTCAGAAGCCAAGGAGTAATTCAGAGGGAACCAGCCCAGGAAGGTAATTTGTTTATACATAATTTGCTAAGTGGGGCAAGAATGGGGCCATGTACCTGCTGGGGAGAGAAAGGCCTTCAGGTTTGGGTCTGGGGACGTTTAGCCCATCTTAGGGTATTTTTCTTTCCATTGCTTCTCACCTCTAAACTGCAGATACTGCTCCACTGTTCTTAGAGAACAGGTAAACCAGTTTACTCCCGTGACTGCAGTTGAGGGGCAGATTTTCAGAAAGATTCTACTTATACAACTGTCAGTCCTGGAGTTGAATCATGGACTCCTCCAGAGAAATTAACAAGGTCTGGTCTGATACTGTGTGACGCAAGTAGGAACATGAGGACTGATTTTGAGGTTTATCAAAAAACTGCTTTTTAGAGATAAAGCGTCTATTCTGATTTTATTTCATAAGTCTTATTAGAATAAAGAGAATTCGAGAAGCCCATCTGTTTCATGCACACCCCCGTGCACACACACACCCCCACCCCCACACTTTTTATTTGTGTATTGTGTATAGTTTTTATTGTGTTTATTTGTGTCATAATTTAAAAGTTGTATTACTTTGCATTTAGAAGACCTTTAATGATGACCCTTTGTGTCAGAGTTTGTTACTACCCACCCCCTTTTTCCTAGTTAAAATATTTGGGTTTATAAATGCAGAAGAACATAGAGGCTAAGATACCGAACATTTCCTGGTTTAAGGAGGGGACCAAAAATAGCAATTTGAGCTTGGAGCAGACGTATACTTATTTTATTTTATTTTTTTTTAAATTTGTAGCATCTTTATCTTTCAGAATCAAGAAAGCTGCCCACAGTGTCATTCTTCAGCTGAGAAAAGAGAGAGTTGACTAACTCCACGGGTTGGAGTGAGGACTCATGGAGATGGTAGGACACTAACCATCTATGTCTCCATTTCCTGAGCTGTAATGCTGGGGTAGACCATCTCGGTCTCCCCTGGAGGATTATATTATTTTTGGAGATTAATAATTTTGGAGGAAGAAGGGTGGCTTCTTCCAAAGGAAGTCACACAAGGAAGCACCTTACATGGTGGTCTCTTTATATAAACATACTGTGACTAGACAATGTATTTGTTCTTTGTAGCAGGAAAGAGCAATGAGCAGGTTCCTGACTCTAAGTCCCGTTCATCCTCACGTTGTGAAGTATAATCATTTGTCAGCTTAGGTGAAGCTCCTGTGCCCGGCTGCAAGCTACGGTACTGTGAAGTATTGACTGAGTCCGGGTGCCTAATGTGAAATGTAAAATAGGAATTGAAACATACTTGATGGAATTAAAACATTAGTATTGGCTTTCAGCTCTGGGTTCTCTAGCTCCTGTAATAAATGCAGGGCATCTTAAAACCAAAAGCCAGCAAACCAGCAGAAAACAGCCAGACGCCTTTGCAAGGCAGGAGAGGCATAGAACCTCGCTGCAAGATTTGTGAATTGATTTTGGGGCAACTGTTTCATCTCCAACTTTGACATAAACTTTTCATTTATTTTAAGTAGAATGCTCTTATTTTTACCATGGGTATAGGAAGACACGGTGACATGTTAGATAAATGAAATAATCCTGATTACCACATTAAGCCATACACAGGGAATCTTAAAAAGAAAGTGCTATAAAAATCTAACATGTATACACTTACTCGAACATGAGGGTTTATCAGCGTGTATATACACTAGGTCGCCTCTGAAGCGGAGGTCATCACAGTATGGGATTTGGGGTCTGACCTTTACCAAGGAAATCCATAGGGTATTTCATATGAGATATCTTCCTATAGAAATGAATCTGGTTTTGGTCCCAGACGGGAATCCTGTCTTTCATCAGATAAGTTTAATATTCATTAATATGGCAGGAATCAATATGTATGGTTTTGCCTCTCTGCTCCTAGAGGTCTGCATTTAATCCTAAATCTTGGGAATCTGAATAAACTGTGATGACCAGGCCCTTATGCCCAATGGGACCCAGGAACGGTACTTTAGTTCTGTTTCCTCAAGGGGCCTGCGGAGATCTATGTTTGGGTTACAACCCTGTTGCTCTCCAAGGGGTAGGCCAGGGAAGGAAAATGGCGCCCAAGGGTGTCCATATTTGGGGTCCAGACATATCCCCTCATTTAAACGTATGAAATTTCTAGCAATCTCCATCAAAAGCAAAGACAGCCACAGAAATATTTTCTAATGGGTTCTTTAGACTGTTCAAGCACCACAGTATTTCCTTCTCCTATCCTGGAGTTTCAGACATCTGCCTGATATGGAGGCACTTTTCCAATATATCCTCCATCCTTGGGAGGTCAGAGGTGAGAAGAGATTGGGAAGAGGGTCAAGGGACAGCGAGAACCTTCACCTGGCCCAAATCCATCCACTCAGGCAGTCGTCCTTGATAGCAGAGTCCAAGGGAAGCCTACCGTGTGCACGCTCACTAGCTTCTGTCATCTGGGGGCTGGCCCACAGGCGGCCACAGGATGCCTTACTGGGCTTCAGGATGCCTTATCCTGATGTAGCCCAAGGGTTTCTAGTTCTCTTTATGTCATAAGTCCCTGTAGCTTTGGTAGCCTTCCCCTCTGAGGACCGCGCTGCTAGACTTGCTCTTTTGCAGGGACAAGGTTTGCTTGGTCTTGGAGTTCCTTTCATTGCAGGCTTGAATCCCCCGAGTTCCTGGGATTGCGTCTGGCACCAGGCTGTCTCTCCCCAGAGTTGAGCTCCAGGGTTGTGGGTGAGGCAGGCAGTGCCAGGAGGGAGGCCCTTTGAGCTAAGTCTGCAGAGTTATCACCAGTTCCTCTAGTCTGTAGAGCTCAGAATAATTTCAGGTGATTTCCCCCAGGGGCGGGGGTGGTGTGGTTAATAATATTGCAGCAGGCACAGCAGGCTTTGGGTGGAGAGAAAGCAGCTGGGTCTACTGAGTAGGGAATTTTTTTTTCTGGGATCTGAAACTTTCTTGAAACTTGGGCCTGGTTGGGCGAGGTAACTCCATGACTCTCCTGACACATTTTGAGTGAATTGGTTTCAGCTTTCACAGAATGCTAATGTTGGTATTGTTTACGTCTGGTCGCATTGTTTTTCACTTTAAAATTACAGCTTTAGTACATTAAGCTAATTTCATAATACTGTATTAACTTAATATTCCATAAATCACACATGTCAGATTGCATTGTTACGGATGCGCAAAACCCAAATTTACTATTCCGACTCTCCAAACACATGTATTCATAATTTGCTCCAGCAAGCCCCGTGCTGCCATATAGGGTTAAGGAATTATACATTCCAATGCCAGGCACAGATCACACCGCGCTCTCTCTCTCCCCGCAATTGTTCTCCATACAAATTGAAACAATATATTTCCAGCCATTTTCATAGTTGTAATTACTAGCAAAAATCGTAATACCGTGAACATATTTTAAACACCTGCACTTTTGGTCCAATTCATTTTTTTGTAAGCCGAGTGTTCTCATTTGAATAAGGCTGAGAAAGCTCACTAGTGGTAGCAACGGCAGGGTATTTTTTTTTTTTTCCTTGGGGAAGATGATAACTTTTGGCTTTGAAGGAGAGGTAAGAGACTGAGACTGGCAAGAGGAACTCAGCTTGTACCTTCTCCTCTCCCTTCATTCCTTCTCTCTCCTCTCATCTTCTCTTTTTCCTCTCCTCTTTCTGTGCCTGTCTCCCCCCCACCCCCCCGCCCCCAGCTCTGTCTCTCTCTTTTTCACCTTGGCAAGAGGATTTAATTGCAGGCTGTTTGGCTTTTACGTGCTCCCTGGTCCTCTTGCAAGGGTGCAAAGTCTCTGTTTCGCCCGGCTGGCTGGTTCCGGGGAACAAAGGCATGCTGTCCGTGGGGGAAGTGGTGGTGGGCTGGGGCATGGAGGAGCCTCTGTAGGTTTTTAAGCACACACTGTCTAATCGGGCTCTGACAAGTCCATTGTAAATCAAAGGTCTGGTAAGTGGGGATGCCAGAAATGTTTGATCTCCTTCCAAGCCTTGAAACAACTTGCTTATTTTTTCTGCAGTTTGGCTCCTCACTAAAATAAAACATTGCGAGATGAATGTTCTGACGGGTCATTGTGTGTCAAGCTGTCACTCTGTAATGGTTACATATTTCAGCTGGATTGAGGTGGTGTGGGTTGGGGGAGGTTTGGGGGGAAAGAGAGAGGGAGAGAGGGGAGGCTAAGAAAGGAGACAAAGAATAACAAGATTTCTGCTTTCTCCTTGTGGCTGATCTTCATTTAAACCAAACACTTGTCATGTTCAGGGAAAGTTTTATAAATTTTTAATGATATTGGGTACAACTGGTGCTTTGAAATTTGCTGTACTTTAATTTTTTCTTCGTTAGCAAAGGTTCACTAATGCATTGAAGTGCTAGAGCGTATCCTGGGGATGCCACGATAATTGTGTTGTTAATAATATTGTGGCACTAGTAATGTTCTCCTGGTAATCAAGGCATGAGATTTTTTTTTTAATATATTCAGTTATTACACTGCATCTCGTACAAATCATGTCAATTACAATTGCCAGCCTGTGACAGTTAAAATAATTGTATACGTTTTCTAGAATTTTCCATTGGCTTGGCTAATCAAGCTAAAAAAAAAATCAACACATTATTTGCATTAATTTTGTTTCTAGTCTATTTCCACTCCTAAATCATTTGTCCATCTACTTCGAAAGGCAGAATAGTAAGTATTTTAATAATAAATATACAAACACATTCACACCAACCTAATTTAGGAATACTCCTATAGGTCTGGCAAGACAGAATCATCTGGTTGGAATGTTTTGTGTGACTGGGTTTATGACTTTAACTAGTGTGTATGCAGGCTGATATTGAGTTCACATTGCATACACTTGGGATATGTGGATTCTATGTTTATATAGACAAATCTTACAAGAACATTCATTTTAGCATTTGCTGTTTCTGTATTCCGTCCGTAGTTCCGTCTAGGTCAGGAAAATTGCATGATTTTGGTCTTTCCTTTTTGGCTTCACCGAAATAGCTCAATATTCCTCTGCACCAGGAAATGATGTATGTAATACTTTGCAGAAAGGCACTGCAAATTTGCAGCTCAAACACTAGTCTTCTGCTTCTGTGAGCTCTACCTCCTGACCAGCACTGAAGGTTTCTTTATTTAGAACTAAAATAGCTAAACACTCAAAAAGTACTGAACATGTGAAGCCGACTGCACACGGAATCCCCTGTGGTGTCTCAGCAGATTTCCCCATAGTCTGGGCGCTCTCTGTCTCCTTCACCCAGCGTCCCTCTCCCCATCACCCCTGAGAACAGGGAGGGGTTTTGGTTACATAGAGGCTTGTTGAATGAGGACTCCAGGGTGCACAGGAGAAGGGGAGGAGGGGCTGGAAGGGTCTCTGGGGGAGCCTTGCCCTGCCTGGCTGCCATGGCACACAGGGACAGCGGGTCGGGGTGCCCCTCAGGCAGACCCTGAAGAGTGAGATGCCTGGCTTGTCTTGGCCTTGAATAAGAGAGGCTTGGAAAGCAAGCAGGAAATGTAGCAGTTTTTCAAGGGGCCGTTGAACAAGAAGGAGCAACATTCTTGCAAAAAAACAGTAGCAGAGGGTCAGAGCAATGACAGGTGGACATGCTAGGATTATAGGAGAAATTATCTGGCATCTTGGTGATATTATTTGGAGAATAATACGTAAGCACCCCCGTTCCTGAGGCCCTCTTGCCCCCCTCCACCACTATCCTCGCTCTACACTGTGCTGTCTGTGGCATCTAGAGTTTACATGAGGATCAGTGGCTACAGGTTATGGGGGTCAGGGCAACAAAATATTTTTTCCCTTTTTTAATGCAATCATATTCTCTTAAACATGGCTTGAACAAATCATCTCTCAAAATGTAGAATTTATTTCTCAACTTTGCCTGGAGGTACAGCGGCAAGAACAGATTTTTTTCCCTCTCTCTGGCCCTTGGAGTCCTGACCATACAGAATGGATGGCTTTAGAACTGTACACGGACAGAAAAATCAATGCGTCATACCAGGAGGCTTCAGGGGTTAGGTTCCCATGTCCATGTCAACAAGGCTATTGGTTTTTTTAATGCTCCAAAGTTATCACTTCCCGGCTGCTAGAGCCACCGCTGTGACTTGTGTGGTCAAACCTTAACAAAAGAATTTCCCTTTGCCCACCACTCGGTGGCATGGAATTTAATTACTGCACAGAGAGAATTTTTCCAAGTATGACAATCTAAAACAAACAAGCAAGCCCCCAACCGCAGATGTTCCCAGGGCAACTGGTGTGTTACAGCTGGGATCAGGAATCTTGCTGGGGGCCGGGCGCCACATTTGTACCAAGCCTCAGCTCTGCGGCAGGATGGCAGGTGACTGGCGAGGTCTCTGCTAGCTCTGGATGCTCTGGGGATGCAGCTTGCTCGAATAAAAGGACAACATGGTCTTCTTTAGGGGGGTCACCTTGCAGTCAGTCGGAATTGGGGGTGGCGGACAGCTAGGACCATGAGCATCTCTCCTGCTTTGAGCTCACTGGTCTATTTAGGGTTTGATTTGTCGGTAGAATTACGAGCTATCACGTGAAGACCATGTCACTTCAATTAACACTTACTGCTGTTAGATTTTAAGGCGAGCATTTGAAAATGAGGGCTTGTCTAAATATTTGTTGATGTAATCATCCCAACAATGCATTTGGTTTACTGGGAGTCCTTGTACCCTGACAGTAGCCCTATAGGAAGACCTAGAATTTCTCAGATGGACCGAGTTAGCAGCCACTCTGGATCCAGACCCAACCCGAACTGCCTGGCCAGGAAGAGACCCTGCACCCTCCTAACTGGGCCCTTGGCTCTGGTTTTCATCCTCAGCACCCCTCCCCCAGCTGCCTTTCCCTGGGCTGTCCTGTCGTCGGCGGTGACACAGTGCCAGCGCCACAGTGCCGGAGACCGCGGTGAGCATTGCTCACTCGCAGCGGGCGGATGAAAAGGCAGTGCAGATGTAATTTGTTTTCAATGGCTGTTTCAAAAGAATAATTGTGGTGACATTGCGGGATCAATATTATAGATTTTTGTTTTCAAGTACACTGTATGTGTGGTGCTAAGGGGAGGCAGGAAATACAACGCTGCAGCCTGAATACAATAAAAATGGATTGAGGTCTGCGGGTATTTGTCGGCTGCTAGCCATCATGGGTTTGGGACATCATTGGTGGGATTACCGAGTTTGTTCTTTGGGTGGGTATTTCATGGTGAGTGGTGTGCACATTTCCTGTAGTTTTCCTTTTTGGCTTTTTTCGGGACTTGTTTCCTGAATCCTCGTGAAGCGATCCGAGATGAGCTTCCAAAATCAGAGCCTTGGCTTTGTCCGCTAACAAGTGGAGGTGGCCGGGGGTGGTGTGCTGGAGAAGGTGTGTGACTATCTGTGGAAGGGGCTGGACGCTTTCAGGAGAAAATGATGGCTTCCAGTCCAGATTTGGGGTAGGATGACTCCGGAAGCCTTCTGTTTCCTCCAGCTCCTCCTGTGCAGACTCTAAAATGCAGGTCACCCAGGAGTGTCTGTGGGTCCCAGATTGACACAGGGACTTGGTGACGGTGGGAGCAAGTCCCCAGGCATCTGTCAGACCACCTTAGATGGCAGCCTCATCCTTGGGCAGGACAGCATGCTCTTGAGAAAAACATTCTGCTCAGAAAGCTTGTCTGAACACAAAGATTGCCACTTTTAAATTCCTAAGAACACCAGAGGAGGTGATGAAGACCTCTGGAGTTAAGGTGGGTTTCCTGACTCAGGGTAACTGCACAAAAGTGTAGATCCCAGGGTGAAAATTATATGAACAAAGAATTAGTAATAAAGCTGAATAAACATAATGAGATGTGAAAGAGAGCATGGTGGGTGCCTTCCCCCCTGTCTTTTGTAATTAGCCCTTGAAAGAAATGGAAATCCTGGCAAAATACCTTTCTAGTCTCTGGCTTCAAATTGTAAATGAAAATGATTTGTTTTGGGGTGAGAGAATTGCCAGGAAGGGAGCAGGATTTCTACCTGACATCCAGAAGAATACCCAAAAGATGAGAGCTAGAACATCTGCCCCAAATGAGTCAGCTGACAGATAGGGAAACTGAGGCACACCATTTCTAGGACTGAGGCCCTGCCTGGTCTTGCAGTGAGTTTAAAGAGACTGCATATTCTGACTTTCAACCCAAAGCTTCCCATGAGCTTGGCTCTGGTTTGGGTATATTTTGTTTGGAAAGCACAATGTCTTTTGTTGTTTGCTTTTTCTTTTTTTCTTTGTCTTTGTCTTTTTTTTTTTTTTTTAATGAAGGACAAATATGAAGTTGGGCAAGTTCCACAGCAATCCAGTTCTGGATTCTCTTGAAAAATCAGAATATCTAGCAACACAGGGCTCCCATCTTGCACAGCAGCATCTAGCCCGTGTGAAGTCCCCGCTGCCTGCTTTGGGTGAGATCCTCCCTCACTTGTTCACCTTCTGCCTCAGAAGCATTTGAGCTTGTCAGCCCTGTTCTAGAGTGCACTGTGGTGTTTGTGCGACTAGATGGCTTTATTGCTCTGAGACCTCTCTGGCACACTTGTGAATTTAGCACATTGGTGAATATCAGGGGCACACTTCCCTTGGAGCTACTCTTTCCTTGGTTCTATGGAGCATAGGCTATGATTAGTAAATAGGAGCTGATTGGCACCCTCCGACTTCTAACACCCTATGTTAGCAATGTGTGTGCCTGTGTGATGCAAACTCTCCGGAAGAAATAAAAACCAAGCCACCTACACATTTCAAAATAGCCAGATGTTTACATTCACACTTCCTGAAGATTTAAAGCCATAAACATTCGCCGAGCTCCTGGCTTGAGGTTTAGGCAGAGAACGCCTTCTCTCAAGGAGCTCACAGTCTAACGGGAGAAAACATATATGCGTTAATTACCTAAGATGTAAACTCAGGGCTTGTTCACTGAGGTCCTGCTGTGTACTAGCCCCTGAGACTACCTTTTAAGTCATTAGGCAGGAAAATACCCACAAAAGACAGAATATGATGAAAAAGTCTATATTTATGTGCTGAGGGGTTTAAGTCTGGGTTAGAGGAATTAACATCTTAGTGACTAATTTAACAGCTATTTATCAGCTATGAGTGAGGCATGGTACACTTGCTAGCACAATAATGGTGAACAAACTAGACATTAGTCAAACAGTTGCACAAACAAATAATTCCAACTCACAAGTGCTATGAAAGAAGAGTACACAGTGATATGGGTCCATGTAACAGAGAATCTGACCAAATCTAGGGAAGATCAAAGGCTTCTCTGAAGAAGACATTTGGTCTGAAGGTTGGATAAAGAATAGAGAATACGAGAGCTTTCTACACGGAGGATCAGGATGTTCAAAGGCCCCGGGGCAGGAGAAAGCCTGTCATTCCCAGGGAACTCAAACAAGGCCAGTGTAAGCTGGGACAGGGAGCGTGGAAGGAAGTGGTGTGGGGAGAGTAGCTGCAGAGATAGACTGGTGGATGTCAGACCAAACAGGACTCTAAGGTCCAGGGTAAAACATTTGGATTTTGTCCTCAGAGGAACAGAACACAGGAAGGGTTTTGAGACGGGGTGTGTGTGTGTGTGTGTGTGTGTGTGTGTGTATACACGTGGTGACACAAACAGATCTGTCTTTCAAAAGAAGTATTTATCCTAAGTCAGGTTTCCAAGAAATCAGATGCTGAGCCTCAGAGATTTGTGTAGAGTGTTCCCTGGGGAATGCTTTTAGGAGCAACAGCTGTGAAGAGTAAGGAAAACAAGACTGGGCATAAGAAGAAGTTGTATCATCATAAAGTTGCAGAAGAGGACTCAGCAAATTCTATAGTGGCTGCTGGAGCTAGCATGACTCTGCAGAAATGTCCTGCCATGGAGTTTGGGGCCTTAAACTGCTAGACCTCCATTGTACCAACCAGTCATTGGATGTAGGCTGCCCCTGGGGAGGAGATGTGATCTTGAATAAGGCCATGCTCTTCAGCTAAGGACAATTTTCAAGGAGGAACTCAGTTAAGAGCTGTCAGCCACCAAGACTCTCAGGAGCTGTAATAGGTGGCACACAGAGTACACTACAGTCCGCCCCTTGCATGATGTAGAGCTACTTGCTTCATGTAATAAGTTTTATAAGCAGCTTTCCCAGGATCTTGGTTGGTCTTTTTCCAGGGGAGACTTATAAGAGGAGAGTCACTGGGACAAACCACAAGCTCACCCCCTCCAGCTGGTCCTAGGGCCACATCTCTTACTCATCATCTCTGTCCTTTGACCCGCCGAGCCATTTGCTACTGCCCATGATTCTCTATATATTCTTATGTCATTATTTGCTTCTTATCCTTGGCTGGCACTTCTATTGGTCTGAGCTGCTCACCTGGTGCAGAGACCAAGCCCTCATCTCTAAAGGGTATGGCCCTCAGGTCAGCAAGCCTTTCTCAACATAGCCGTTGCTGTTGTCCTGTTTTCATGATAGGACCCTGGTGACAAAGGGTGCCCTAGTGAATCAGCTGGCTGCCTCCATTATGTAACAATGACTCTATCTCCTCCTTTCTTTCTTGCTAGACTCTCAGCATAAGAATCCTAAGTGAACAGATGACAGCTGTCACTAAAAATATAATGGGACTCTTGCCAAGTTCTCCACTGAAAGAAGCCTCGTCTGGGACTCAGAACCTCTAGATGAACAGGGCCTGGAGTTACTAGGATGTTAGGCACTAATTCTGTAAATGGATCAGTGGGAAGGATGGAAAACGGGGCCACTCCTGCTTCTACCCTTTGGAGCCTGACCCCACGTACGGCTCCTGTTGGGGATGCACAAACATATAATTTTCATTGCCTTGGAGTTTACAATGAGTCCTGGAGAAGAATGTCCTATTCTTCCAGGATATCAACCCCCAGTTGGTGCTTGAGTTGAATCTCCAAAGGGCCATTCTATTGCTCTACCGTATTGGCAGTTTCCTTTGTGTTGTGATAAGTGATAGCGCCAGTGTGTCTGATGGTCATATTTCCACTCTCACACCTTCCCTTGCTACAATGCAACATAGTGTGGGATCTAGCTGTCATGTAAGCTCTTGGATAGTAGTGCTAGCTAAGACCTGTGGCCAGGAAAGGGAAACTCAAATCCAGAGGATGTGAATTCCTATCCATCTGAATCCGTACCTTTTCCAAAGTAGAAGGGATCCAGCGTAATCAAGTTGCCCCCAAGTGGATGGTTAGCCTTCTTTTGGTAAGAAGTCACATTAGGGCTTAACACATTGGTCTCTGTTGCTGGTGAATTAGATATTTGGTAGTGCTAGGAGCTAGATTAGACTTAGTGAATAGGGATTCATGGTACTGGGCCCATGTGTAATGTTTGTGCTATCATGTCTTTGCTGCATTCATGGGGCTATTGGCCCAATGGTCACTAACAGAGGCTGGCCCATATCAACGGGCCAAGTCATTCTTTCTACTTGACTGTTTACTGCTTCTTCCATGATGAATGCTCCTTAGTGGGTATTATTATGTAATAAAAGGATCATCCCACTTGTGCCTTCTCATAGACCTACTCATAATCCTCTCCTTCCCAGGTCTCTTTGTCTTCAGACTTCCAGCTGTTCTTTTTCCAGTGCTCTTGACCAACCAGCTGAACCATTTGCTACTGCCTATGACTCAACATGTATTCTCATGTCAGCCTACCTATTTTTTCACACAGAGTGAATTACCAGATTCACCACCCGAAGTTCAGCTATGGGGGAAGAATTTTTCCCTAACTACTGTCTTTCAAAACCATGACTATGTGGGACTGTTTAGCCTAGCAGGGGTCTGTTTGCAGCTTGTATTCACATACTGAGCTGAGAACCAAGATTAGCCTTTTTCCTGCTCTGCCAGCTGACTCCAAGGGTCCCCATGGTCCTGCAGGTGTTAGCTGAGGAAGGAGATGTTGCTGCATCAGTAGTGGGTGTCACAGGGGTCTGGGTTATCAGCTCATGCAGCTTGCCTGTGCCCTGTGGTCCTGTTCGTGCCCTGTGGTCCTGTTCTAGATAAAATTCTTCCATATTACAATGGATAAGTTCTGGATCTACCTGACCTTATGCCTTGGTGGCTCTGACAAAAACCAGTTCATGATGGGAAGCTCTTACCGGGTGGTAACTGGGCATTCCGTTGGGAGGAAATCTGTCTCTACCAGGGCCCATAAGTAAATCATGAGTTGTTGTTTTGCTTATTTTTATATTGTGCATAATTAATGCATAAATTCTGCATAGTTGCTTCCCACCTTAGTGTCTCTGTGTCTGCTGGGTCATGAGGAATTCCCCAGATCCTGGTCCAGTTGCAGAGACCTCTCCTACTGGTGCCCCTTTCAGTGGAAGACATTCTTATCACTCAGTACACGGACAGTAGCAATATTTTGAAATGTGGGATAGCTGCCTCCAGAACCCACGGGGGTGTAGCTGACAGAGTGAAATGTGAGATGCAATGTGAAATGTGAGGTATTCTTCCCTTCAGAAGGGATGCCCTGGTATCTCTTTTTTTCTTTTTTGACATGGAGTCTCTCTCTATCACCCAGGCTGGAGCGCAGTGGTGTGATATTGGCTCACTGCAGCCTCCACCTCCCAGGTTCAAGGGATTCTCATGCCTCTGCCTCTTGACTATCTGGGATTACAGGCTATATGTCATACCTGGCTAATTCTGTTGTTGTTGTTGAAATGGGGTTTCGGCATGTTGGTTAGGTTGGTCTCAAACTCCTGGCCTCGAATAATCTGCCCACTTTGGCCTCCCATAGTGCTGGGATTACAGGCATGAGGCACCCTACTTGGTCTCTGATATGTCTTTGACCATTGGACCCTCAAAAACTTCATTGACTTGGGTCTCTGAAGTTTCTTAGGGCTTATCTCCCACCCTCTGGAGGGGCATGTATGTCATCAAGGTTGTCTACTGCCATCCTTCATGATCTATTCTGTTTTTGTAGGAATCAGACGGGTGAATTGATGGGGTATGATGGGACCTTCCACCCTTCCATCATATACATATTTTCTATGCTGGGTGGTGCAGGAACAACTTGAGAGACTTCCACTTGACTTGCTGTGCCATGACAGTTCTTATCCAAAGGTCCAAGGAGCCATTCTGGAGATCTGCCAAGTTCCAAGGGTGTCTATTTTGATGATACATTTTGGGGACTAGGAAATTGCCATGAGGAGGACTTCCTTAGAGCTGGATCTGGGCCTGGATTCTATATTTTTCCCACCCTCTATGTGTGTACACTCAGGCCATTTTGCTAGGAAGCAGAAGAGGGTGAGCACTGGGGAGAAGCTGGAGATCTTGAATAGGAGAGGTTCACTTTGGGTCCCAGTTTGAGAAAGCTGCAGGAGGTTTGATAAAGTAGCTTTGGGTTTCCCAACATGGAAGATGTGCAGATGGTATTAAATAATATAAGGATATTATATTTATACATTAAATCATAGTGAGTTACAAGGTAGGACAATTATTCCTTTTCCAATTCAACATGTTTGAATATTTGCTGTGGTTCCAAAATGGACAGGCTGAGGCCTGTTGCATGGGAGTTGGGACAAAAATAAGTTTCCCATACAAATATGGCCTGGAAATTGATGGATTTTTATAGTATTGCCTTCCTCAACATCTGAAGGTGGAATTATTCTGTTGTCCTGATTCAAGAAATGTAGAAGGACAGCTTTCTGCAGAGGAATTAATGGGCTTTGCCTGCAAGCTTATTTCTCCAGCCCAGTCCCCCACCTTAGATACGATGCTTCTACCTTCTTCAACTCAAGCAACACATGTGGCTGTGTGGGCTGTGAACGCAGGGGAGTCACTGGAATCTCACCAATCTAAAGGGGGAAACAGGGTGGCCCTATTTTGCCTTCTTGTTCTGAAAAATTTAATTTGTAAATTTAAATTAAATGTTAAAATTTAAATTAAATTTTAACATTTAATTCTATGGAAGAACATACTTTCTAGGATTTAAATTGAATACTGAACTCCCTTGGGTCAGAATGTCCCCTCTCAAACTTGATGTGGTATATTATGGTCGCTTCAGTTACTTTGGTCAGCTTAGGGTAAGACCAGCCTTCGTGGAACTCATTTATATCGTGTTGGAGGTCAAAAGCAGAATAACCTTGGGATGTGGAATTTTCTGATAAACAATGTTGCCTTATTTGGGGGAAGAAGT
The DNA here is from genome assembly GCA_036589455.1 of Ateles fusciceps. Classification (NCBI taxonomy): domain Eukaryota; kingdom Metazoa; phylum Chordata; class Mammalia; order Primates; family Atelidae; genus Ateles; species Ateles fusciceps. The sequence goes on from JAZHEH010001828.1 coordinate 3,312,700, forward strand.
CATAAGACTGTGTATTAGTTTTCCATTGCTGCTGTAACAAATTCCCACAAAGTCAGAGGCTTAAACAATATAAGTTTATCATCTTCCAGTTCTATTGGTTGAAATCCAACACAGTTCCCACTGGACTAAAATCAAAGTGCCAGTAGGGCTGTGTTTCATTTGGAGGCTGTACTAGCCTGTTCTCACGCTGCTAATAAAGACATATCCAAGACTGGGTAATTTATAAGGGAAAGAGGTTGGTTTAATGGACTCGCAGTTTCACATGGCTGGGGAGACCACACAATCGTGGCAGAAGATTAAGGAAGAGCAAAGGGATATCTTACATGGTGGCAGGCGAGAGAGAAAGCATGTGCAGGGGAACTGCCCTTTATAAAACCATCAGCTCTCCTGAGTCTTATTCACTGTCAAGAGAACAACATGGGAAAGACCTGCTCCCATGGTTCAGTTACCTCCCACTGGGGCCCTCTCATGATGCGTGGAAATCGTGGGAGCTACAAGTCAAGATTTGGGTGGGGACACAGCTAAACCATATCAGAGGCTCAAGGACAGAATTCATTTCCTTGTGTTTTCCAGCTTCTAGGGGTCACCCTTGTGCCTTGACTCATAGTCTTTTGTCTGCCTTTAAAGCTAACCATGTTGGATCACTCTGACACATCATATCTTTCACTCTGATCAAAGCCAGGAAGAGCCCTCTTTTTTTTTAAAGAATTTACATGGTAAGTTGGGGGCCTCTTGGATAATTCAGGGTAAACTCCCATCTCAAGGATTTACATCTTTAATCACACCTGTGAAGTCCCTTTTGTCATGTGAGTTAACAGAGTCCTAGGACCAGGCTTAGGGTGTGAACATTTTGATGGATCCATTATTCTGCCTACCACAGATTGTAACATAACAAAGTCATAAGGTTCTAGACTTATGACCTAGATTCTAATTTATGACCTCTCACTCATTTTCATTTTGGAGTTCCTTCCAAGGCACTCTTTTTATTTGTTTTTTGAGATGGAGTCTTGCTCTGTCACCCAGGCTGGAGTACAGTGATCTCGGCTCACTGCAACTTCTGACTCCCGGGTCTAAGCAATGCTCCTGCCTCAGCCTCCTGAGTAGCTGGGATTACAGGTGCCTGCCACCATGCCTGGCTAATTTTTGTATTTTTAATGGAGATGGGGTTTCACCATGTTGGCCAGGCTGGTCTCAAACTCCTGACCTCAGGTAATCCACCCACCTTGGCCTCCCAAAGTGTTGGAAGGCCATCAGTATGGTCAGCCACTGCACCCAGCCCCAAGGCATTCCTAATAGATGTGCATCCAGCCTCAGGTACGTGTTAGGTATCAGTACCTGAAATTCTGGATAATGCCGAGGACAGAACTCTCTTGCTGAAGGTTCCATAACCAGAATATGTCGTAGGTAGGACTCTGATGCTATCTCTTTCTTGTCCCAAATCCACGATCCTTGATTCCGGCATGCCTTAACTTTCCCCTAAATAAGTGTCTGCAGGGAGTTTTGTTCCCAACCTTGGGTCCTGGGGGACTCCATGTGTCCCAGGTGCCTTAATAGAAACATCGGGGTTGATTTGAGACCCTGGATTGGTCTCATTAGTTATCTCATCACCTAGAAAATGCTTCTGAGACATTTCCTTTGGGCTGGTTAGCTTCAAACACGTAGGAGCTCATTGAATAGGAAACAGCTGAGTGTTTCCAATTTGGCATGTTCCCCCCTGACTAGGCCAGGAACTGGGAGCTATGAGGGCTCTGTCCCCCAGGATCACCCTCCCTGGTGGCTCTACCAGTCTCGCTTGCCTTTCTCCTTTGGTGTGAGGACCGTGATGCCTACTGCAAGCTGAGACAATCCTAGGTTGAGTGCTTGTGTATTTGCATAATGGTCAGGGCAGTTCAAGACTTTGCTTTGAGGGGAAGTCTGTAATATAACTGGCCAAGCCTGGGAAAGTCTGCTGCAAACCTCTCTAATAAGGATCGAATCCCAGCGTGGCTGTCAAAACAGCTGGAAAACCTGCAACCCCAGTCAAATGAGAAATTGGGCAAATATCTTGACACAGAAAAACTGCACATGTAGCCTGGTAGAAATTATACTTTTATAGTTATTTTTACATTCAAACATTACTCTTTGAGTGCCGTCATATTTTATGAAAACTTTTATTAACATTTCAAAATGACCTTACCCTCATGGTGGGACTCTCAGTCCCAGGAGCCATAACCTATTTAAAACATTTTTATCTTTACAAACACAATAAAGTAAGCTGTCTTCAACAGATTTGTAGATCTCATTAGAGATACTTTTTAAGAAGGTAGTGCGTCTCTGGGGAAGATAATGACAGGTTGTAATCTTTGCATGCAAAGTTTTCAAACATGCACGTTTTGTGCAAACGGATTATTTCATCTTTTTAGCCTTCTTGTCACCAGATCTGCTTTGTAATTGCTCTGATATTCAATGGGGTTGGTTAGGGCTCTGGCTGCCCTGAACAGGGCAAGACACCTTGGATGGGATGAAACTGGTGTCCCCATACACTAGCTCTCAGCTTGGCTTGGCCATCGGAGGTGAGGTGAGGGCTTGAGTAGAACAGGAACACAGGAAATCTCATGCAGAGACCAGAGACAAATGACCCTTTCCTTTGACTAGAGCCCGCTTGGTCTTCTAGGTTGTAAATGAGGCTTTTCCTTTGGGGGAGTGACTAGCTTAGGTGGCAGTCGAGGTGGGTAATATTTCAGAACTGCTGCTCCAAAGGGCCCGTGTTCTAAAGACTTCCCTGCTTAAATGGTCTTTTTATGCGGCGAGATAATGCAGCTGGTGCATTGCTAAGTCAGGCCTATTTTCTGAGGAATGGTTGCATTCGGGGCACTTCTAATTTGTCAGGAGAAATGCAGACCATCTCTCCAGGAGTCTGCTTAAGAGGACATCATTTCTCCACGAGCTCTGCCTTGGGTCAATGTGCTGCGCGGCTGGCACACCAGCCCCTGTTGCTTCCACTCCCCCGGGGGATGCTCTGATTTATTAGGATTAAACAAGCCATGTCCTCCGCCTGACTCAATCCACAGGGTGATCATCCCCTCTCCCTTCCCTTGCTCTCTCGCCCCTTTCTTCTAGAGCCAAAAGGCAGAAGAAGGGTCACTTTACAAATGTGCCCCTTGTCTTGTGGGAAACGTTGCTGATTAAGTTTCACTCTGCTGGGCTGTGATGGTGACGTAGGGGCGCACAGGTGGTCCCAGAGGAGGCCAGGGTGCTGGGCAGGCAGGCTCTGGGAGTGATGAGTGGCTGTCTTTCTGGTTTTCTGATTGTGAGATGACAGTGAGACCACAGGGTTTTGGAATGCCAGAGATGAAGCCAAAGCCATTGGTAATTCACTGCTGTTACTTTCGGCCAATGTCAGAACAGGGGATAAAGCCCAGGTGAGTCACACTGCTGAATGCCCCCAAGTGCTTACCTTACAACCATTTCAATTGCATTTCTGTTTGCGCCTCCCTCTTCTATGGATCTCACTTAAATGAAGCTCAGCTTCGGCTTGGCCTTCATATTAAAGCTTTCTGTTGGGTGTGGCTTTATGGTAGTATTATTATTTATCTTATGACTCATATAAATATGATCTGGTTCCTATCTTGGGCCCATGGTCTGCCATGTTACCTCATCATGGAGGGTCCTTGTTCTGAGCCCCCCCCGGAGACCTCCTGCAAAGTGCATGGACTCCATACCTGACTGCAGGGACAAGACCCTGATTTTGTCCCTCAGCAATTTGTGACTGGAGCCGTTACTCATCTTCCCTGTGGGCTAATAATGAGCTCTACCTCCCAGGGCCATTGTGAAGACTGATGAAGTTAAAACACACAGAACTCCGGGAATAGTGCTTGGTACGTGGAAAGCCCGCAGGAAGCAGCTCTGTTTCTGCTGTGAATTGCCTGGACTCCCTTCGGGGGAATTCTACTGACTGTTTTGTCTGGGTGACCCTGCCTTGCTCCCTGGCCTCTAGCAGGCTTCCCAGCCTGGCCATCAAAACAGCTGGAAAAGCTGCAACCCCAGTCAGCGTTTCCAGCTGGGACCCCAAGAGTTTTCTTACCACCCAGGCTATTTCACAGAAGCCCCTGTGCATGAGAGCCCAGCCACAGGAGCAGGTCCCATGAGGACTGTGGAGCTAGGATGCAGGACGTTGGGCTTGTGAAGGCTTTAGCTCCTCTGAGTTGAGAGCCACACCTGGCCGTGTCAAGCCTGCTTTCCTGAGAGGACCCGTCTGGCTGAGGAATGAGTTGGGAGTCATCCTGCCCAGCAGCTGTGTGAGCTGTTGGACTTTGTCCTGGGGGCAATTCAAGGTCTGGCTGCCTCGGATTCAGGGCTTGGTGTGCAGAGCAGTGCCACGTTTCTAGAGGAAAGCCTGTGGCCTGATGTGCTCTGAGGATCGTTTCTGCCTCAGTCCCTCCATTTGAAGGATGCTTTTTTTATCTCTTTTTTTTTTTTTTTTTTTTGTTAGAGTAGGGGTATCTCTCTGTTGCTGAGGCTGGAGTGCAGTGGCATGATCATAGCTCACTGTAGCCGCCAACTCCTGGGCTCAAGCGATCCTCTTGCCTCAGCTTCCTAAGTACCTGGGACTATAGGCATGTGCCACTGTGCCCGGCTAATTTTTAAACTTTTTTTGTAGAGATGGGGTTCCGCCATGTTGCTCAGGTTGGTCTCTAACTCCTAGGCTCAAGCGATCCCCACTGCCTAGGCCTTTCAGCATTCTGGGATTATAGGTGTGAGTCACTGTGTCTGATCTCTTTACCTTTTCTTGAGTGTATGTCCAACTCAAGTGACTTCACAGTTCATTCACCATGTATTGTTGGCATATCCAACCTACACATGCATTTTGAGGGTCTACTATGTATACAAAGATATGGAAAGCCATGCACTCTCTTCCCCCACTTTTTTTTTTACATTGAAGTCTGGCTAAGAACACAGATTTGGTCATGAAATATCTTTTCCTCTGGCTTAATTCATTCTGAGTAAGTAATGAATTTGGCTGAAGCTTCAGTCTTGTTAAAAAAAGATTGTTCTAGGGACCAAGGGCACGAGGCCCAATCTCTAGGTTGAGTTCATTGGGCATAATATTAGAAAAAAAATTAGCTTTTTGTCTGACACCTTTTCCAATGAGAGAAGCTGGATTGAAACTTTTCAACTTGGCTGTGTAATCCAGCATCAGGAAAACCGCTGCCCTCTTCAACCCATGTACATTTTAATCTCCCACATACTGGATTCTGCTCCACACATCAGCCCTAATGCTACACAGGCACAGTGCGGTCAGGGATGGTGGTGTCGCAGGTTCAAGACAAGAAAGACAGATGTGTGCCTGCACCCAGTTGTGAGAGCGCAGAGGCAATGATGGTGGAGCAGAAGGCAAGAGGCTGTCGTCATTCACATCACAAGGACCAGAGACACCCTTCCTGGGAAGAGAGCTGACAAACCTTCCCTGGTGAGGGGTGAACATCCTTGGGAAGCCACAGAGAGCAAGGCACAGTTTTTCATTGATCACCACCGTCAAGATGCTGCCAGAATCGTGCTGTCTAGGAAACCATTTAAACTAGTGAGAAGAGGATACGGCATTTGACAACGGTTGTTTTGTTTCAAGACACACGCATTAAAAATACATCTGAAATCCGGGACACAAGGAATCCAAATAATGTTATTAAATTTCTTGTCGAAGAGGGTCTCTGGGGACAGCCGGCTCCGCTCTTTACAAAAAACATGCAGAACTCGACTTGCCTGAACACAGTGTCTTCATATCTTTTCTCTTCTCCCTCTCTCTTTCTGCTTCTTTCATTTCCCACTTAACTGTTTCTCCCGAGGAGACAAACAAATCTCCAAAGGACTATTAAGTTGCAAATATATTGGAGCCAAAAATAGAAGATGGAGCCTTATAAACATTTTGCATATTTTGGTGTAATTTGTTGAAAATAGTACAAAATATGCTCACAGTTGGCATCTAGAATGCAAATATTAGGAATCCAGTCCCCTGATACATTATGGTTTTTCAGCAGTATAGTGTGGGCTCGTCCAATTGCTATTGTGTGACTTTGTAGTTTGTTGGAGTGTGAAAAATATTGGTGACTTGTTTGTACAGTATATTAGGGAGATACATGTCGCCAAGTGTTATTAGCTCCTCTAGAGACTCCAAGGGACAAAAAAGCCCAGAGTGGAACTCAGGGAGAAACAGATACATATATTTTTAACGTGGCTGATGCCAGTTGCTTTTCTGAGCAGTTTCCTTAAAAACCAGGCCAGGGATCAAAGTGTGCAGGGGGTTTTCATGTTCCAGAACATGGGGTTAAGTGGAGAGACTTTCAGTGGGGGAGATCTGTAGTACGTGTTGAGCTGAAGGAACGCTCTCCCACCCAGGGCTTCAATGAGCCTGACTGGTTTTACTGCTGACAGTAAATTTGTCTTTCCTTTCCCCTGACAGGTGAGAAGCCATCCTCTCTGAATGGGGGCTCCCACTGTACATCTGGCACCCACTTCACAGGTGAGCCTTTCCGCTCCTAAATGATGACTGCTAAGAAAAACAAGATGTCTTTCTTGGTTATAAATTTAACTCTTCTATGATTAGTCTGGGCAATTAGGACACCCCTGGGGTTCTGTCTAGGGCTGAGACACAAGCTGGAAGTCTGATTAGCTCAGGTCTCTTGATGTTTGTTCCTGGTAGTAAATGCCTGGCACATATAGTATTGATTTTCATTTAGATATCTTAATGTTTCCAGACAATCCTGGCAGATGTGGGGCTGAACTCAGATCGGCGGGAGCGCTGGTCTGCAATCTGCAAACATTTTTCTTGCCACTTTGTTTCATTTTTCCTAAACTTAACTGATTTGGAATCTGGAGATATAAATGAAAAATGCCGAGTCGGCCTATCAATCACAGCATGCACAAACATCGCCACTGCCCTTCCTAACATCCTATTACCACTGGGTAGTTGGCTAGTCAAACAGGAATAAAAATTACACTGCAAACATCATAAGTTAGGCTTGATTTGTTGAGCAAGTAGCCTGACAATTCGGTAAGAGTTATATACCTCAGCTTCGCTGAAAATCAGGCTTGTTATGGCTCTGGTACGTCTATAAAGATTGTTCATTTCATATAAAACAGCTACCTGCACTGAATGCCCTGAAAGGAAGAATGATGCCGGTTATAAATATAGAGGAAAATCTATTTGTCTGCCCCTTCATGCTGTTAGCAAGTCACATGGAGGGTGTTTCTCGGCAGCAGGGGGAGTTTTCTGCGGCCACCTTCCCCTCTGCCAGGCTGGCCTGGATTGAAGTGTATCATCGCTCTTTGTCATATGAGATAAAGCAGTGAAGTGTGACCGGTGCCACCGCCTTGCTCTCTGCCCACCAGGGGGACGCTAATGATATTGAAAAACTAGACGGCATTGCATTTAAACCAAATGCGAGGGGGAAGGCTGTCTGTTGGCCGGCTGGGCCGGATAACAGTTAACGTCAGAAAAGATAAATAGAAATTATTAGAATGGGTTTGGAAGGGATTTTTTATAGGGCAGGGTGGTATTCGTTTAAAGATACATTATTGGACTGTTATATCTGATTTCAAGCTGCTGGGTAATTAAAATGATTAACATCCCTTACTCATAGAGTTCAATTCATTAAAGTTTTAAGCACCCTTTGTGCTTGGAATGGGAGGATGGGGCATCCATGTTGACTCATGCCAGGAGTCACTCAATTCGGTCCTGTGTTTATTTTCCCTGGTTTTTCAAGCCACGATGTCCGTTTCTAAGCTGCAGGAGCACACTGGGTAGAAAACTTAAGCCTTAAACACTCACCCTGTAGGATCCCTCCTTCAGAGAGGAAAAATGGAAGGGAAATAGAGAAACCCAGAAAATTCTGCTAACCCAGTGGCTGGGACCCAGAAAATTCTGCTAAGGATGTCACCGAGGTTTTTCCCAGCGTGTCCTCCTAGTTGCTGGTACCTGGGGAACCTTTGCTCTTTGGGGCTCAGCAGGCATGATCAGAACGTGTGTCTAGCCATCAGGTGTGCAGGGTCCACAGAGGGCTTAGACAGAGCACCTTCAACTTGCAAACCTGCTGGAACTTGTTGTGGACACAATTCTCATATTATTTCAGTTAAAAGGCAGTAAAAATATTTTGTTCCTGGGCTATCTTTCTTGGTTTTGCATTTTGACATATCCAGCACCATGTTGGTGAGTAAATGGGATATTTTAAAGAGCACACTCATTTGATGGCAGAATTAAAATGCTGTGCTCTTTAGGGTTCATGCTCTTTTACCAACTCGCTCCCCAATGTTCAGGGACAGAGAAAGACATAACCTTGTTTTCTCATTTTCTAGTCTCTTGCATAAACTCTAGTCACCAATAGCAGTGATCTGTAAGGCTACTTGGGAGGCAAACTTATTCTTAAAGGCAAATATATGGCTTGGAATTTCCCACCTTTCACAGATTCTGGGGGAAGTGGATGTCAGCTCTACCTAGCTGTGTGACCTTGAGCAAGACGGTTAACCTCTCTGAACCTCAGTGTCCTTCCCTATGGGCTAGGATGGATATAGCTTCTTTATCAGGATAAGAGAGTGCTATAAGGAAGTGCCTGGTACAATGCTTGGCCCAGCATGGGTGCTTCATGCATAATAGCTGTTATCATTAGCAGCCATTATGCTGTGAATAACAGTGTTACTATTTTGCACGTAGCTGCGCATTGTAGACACTGAGAACCAATGTGCAAAATGGAGCCAGGCATTCCTAACTGAGGGCCCCAGGAACGTGGCCCATATGGTAAGCTGGCATTTTCTCAGTTGGTGAAGTTATCTAGTCATCTCCTTACCCAGATCATGCATCTTACACTTCATTTAATTGATGTCCAAAAGCAAGGTTGGAGGGGCGGGGGGGAGGGAGAGAGAGAGAGAGATAAGAGAGGAGAGAGAGAGAGAGAGACAATACTCATAAATATTGTTGCAAGAGTGGGTTTTGGGTCAGTGTTTAGGGAAACTGACCCAGTGATGAATGCCAGGGACTGTGGGTGGGTCTTCCCCCATATGGGGGTCCCAGGCACAGTCTCTGGGACTCTGCAATTGCTCCGCTTTCCCTGGAGTGGTGGGGGGACCTGAGGCTACTCCTGGCCCATGCACGACACCACTCCCTGCCCTTTTTCCTTTATCGTCACCCTAGATAAAGAGGTGTCTACCAGCTTGGTGGAAATACACACGCTGCTGATATTTCCATCCTTTTTTCAGGTGGGATAGCGGGACACACTGATTGGTCCCGGCCAGTCAAGGTAAATGCTTGTTTTCCTGGCATAACGACACCCCTCTCCATCTGCGAAGTGGCCTGGTTGGCCCAGTAAATTATATGATCACCCCAAGTGGCAGGCATTTTAGGCATTGCCCCAGGGGACTTGGAAACCCTACTTACACTTGACTGGGAGGAGCGAGATCAAAGAGTCTGTTTCAGGGTTATCTGTGTGAAGCCAAGGCCATGACCAGCACATGTTCAAAGGACAATAACAGTGATGCATTTGCTCCTAGGTAGGAAATCTATGCTCATCATAACGAAAAAAAAGGAACGTTACAGAAAATATCACTTAAAGTGTGTACAAGTGTTTACTTCTAGGAGAAAAAAAGCTCATTTTTAACTCTTGAGACCTAGTTTATTGGTAAATTTTTTAAAAAGGCAAGGCTCACATGTATTTTATGACTTGTTGCTCAAGTTGTTCCGCTCTGAAATTCTTCAGAATGGCTTTGGTGAGTGTCAGATCAAAGTCTACATTTGTTACATCAGAAGAGCTGTTTCTACACGGACTTGGCAGTTGTCTAAAAGAATATCAGAAATTAAGAAGAACGGAGCATAAGTAAACAATGATTCTCTTTCACTCTTTGTTTGGAGAGGGTTGTTTTTTTGTTTTTTTGCCTTGGGAAAAAATGTAGGTGTCTCGTATCCATGTCATTCTAATCAAAATCACAGTCTCCCATGTTGTGTTTCCAAAGTCAGGTTTCCAAGCTGGGATGCAGTTGGGTGGAGGCAGTGTGGGCGGGTTGGCCACGGGAATGCTCCCTTTCCCTGCTTGGATGCCCCACATCCCTGACCACGTATTTCCACTGCCACAAGCTCACATGATGTGGCCACATCATGAAACTGAGAAAGCCAAGACCTTATCCAGCCTTACAGAGGCCACGCACGAACACCAGATGGAGGACTTCTTTCCTCTCTGTCTTTTATTTTATTTTTGTGTTTGGAGACAGTGTCTCGCTCTGTCACCCAGGCTGAAGCGTCTGAAGTGCCTGACATGGTGGTGGGTATGCAGCCTGGGTTCAAGGAAGTTGTGTTGAGTGACGGAGCAGTCATGACATGACCTTAGTTTTTTTTGTTATTTTGGAGGTGGAAGAGGGTAGCCTGAGTCATCTTAACTTTCTTCTTGGTAATCCCACTGATTGTGGGATTCTGGTGAAGCCATGGACAAATTCTTTGCAACTTGCGTGCCTGACCCTTCAGGTAGGGTGATCATACACACTGACTAGTCTGGGCCAGTCAAGTTATGCTTGTTTTCTTGGAATAACCAGACCCCTCTCCATTTGCAAAGTATTCCAGTTGACCCAACAAATTATACGATCACCCCAGGTGGCAGGCAGTCACAGCTCACTGCAGCCTCAACCTCCCTGGATCAAGCTATCCTCCTGCCTCAGCCTCCCTAGCAACTGGGACTACAAGGTATATACCACTAGGCTTGGCTGATTTTTAGTTTTTTTTGTTGTTGTTGAGACAAGGATCTTGCTGTGTTGCCCAGGCTGGTCTTAAACTCCTGGGCTCAAGTGATCCTTCCTCCTCGGCCTCCGAAAGCAGTTTGATTAGAGTGATGAGTTGCTGCACCAGGCCTTCTTTCTTCTCTTAAGACATTCACTCTGATGTGAACACGGTCACTTTTATTCCAGGGCCCTGAGCTGTGTGTCTGGGCAGTGTGCTAGCGTGTACACAGCTCTCAAACTGTGCTTTGCTGCTTATTAGCTGCGCTCACTCAGGCCCATCCCTTTCCTTTCTGTTCACATTCTCTCACCTTCTGATGAGCACAAATAGGTCTGGACTGTGTGTGAGATTTGTTACCAGAAGGGTGAGGAATGGTTTCCCATGATGCCATATGGGTTTGGGAACCCTTGCTGAACGTAGTAGCTGGTGAATGAGTGCTTACCAAATGAATGAACACATGGATTGAGGAGAAAATACAAGAATAACACAAGGCAGTGTCTGGTTGCTGGTGCTCCCTTGTGCTTGGTACAGATGCTGGAGCCTGGGTTGGCTTGCCCGTTCGAAATGCAACACAGCTGACGCCAGCTGCAGGGCTTCACATGTGAAGGGCCAGGGATACCTGTTATAAAGAATCTGTTCATGGCCCCACCAGAATCCCCCAACCCCCGAATCCCACAGAACTCACAATCCCACAAGATGACTCCGGCTACCTTTTTCCACCTCTAGAATAACAAAACACATGAGGAAGTTATATCATGACTGCTTCCTCACTCAACACAACTTCACCGAACTCAGGCTGCACACCCGCTGCTATGCTAGACACTGGGGTACTGAAATGCAGAACATTGTGCCCACCGTCATGAGCTGGAGGGGAAAGTTAAGATGCAAATGATTACCATGAACAATGCAAGTGGCAGAGTCTGTAGCTGATATCTTCCTTTGCCCGTCAGCACTCACCCTTCTCCTTTCTCTACCCTGTTCTCAGCCCCAGGTGGCTGATGTGCATGAATTATATCTAGGGGCCTGGGCCACATGGCCTCTGGTTGGTTTCTGACAAAGGGGAACCCTGGCAAGAGCCTGGAGGGAGGGAGAGAGGGACTGAGCTGAGAGTATTTCATCTGCTGGGTCTCTCTCCTTCTGCAGTGCTCTTGGTAGTTGCTTCCTGGACCAAAAGTCTCTGCTGTTCTCAAAACAATGCAGGATTCCTTCCTTCCAGGCCCTGGAGGCTTCTTCTCTCTTCTGCTAGGTCCAGACAGCAGACACCTATCACTTTGTAGTCCACTCCTTTGTGCATACACTCTCCCTGGATTATCCTCGGTGGGCTGCACCATCTGTTTGGTGCTGGGATCCTGACTGAGAGCAGGCCACCAGGGGAGCTAGAGGTTCCTATGGGATATCTGAGGAAGGAGAGGACATGGGATGGGGTGAAGGAGTGCTTCAAGGGCCAGTTGGCATTTGAAGTGCCCGTGGAAGGTTGATAAGGATTGTCAATGTGCAGTGAGGGGTGATGAGGGAAAGGGTGTTTCATTTGCATAAGGCAGTATAGTGCTGGGTTGTGGGGCAAGGCAACAGTGAACGCATTATAGCATTATATGGGTCAATTTCTCGAAAAACCAGCTAGGATAAATGAGAATGATAGGGAATAGGAATGGAAGGTCATGTTGGCTTGCATTTTGGTAGAGGAGATAAAGATACCTCTAAATGTACATTTAGCATGAAGTTTTCCATGGAAATATCCAAGGGAATGTATATAGGGGAAAATCTGTGTCCACACTGGAAATCAGGGAAGGTAGCCAGCAGCGTCACAACAGTTCACAACGTTTCTATGAAATGTAGAGCTCAAAGCAGCAGACCGAGGGTGTGCCTGTCCATGGCTGGCAGCATTCAAATGAACAATTTACCCAGAAAGAAGTTAAATAGGAGCCCACTTAGAAGGGATGAGGGGGCAGTGGGGCTCTGTGGGGCCAATCCAGGTTCCCAGTAGTGTGGAGCGTGAAGAGGAGCCTGGGTTTCAATCCCAGTCTGACTACTTATTAGCGATGTGATTGGGCAAGTTATGTGTCCCCTACGTATCTTAGTTTCATTGTCTGTAAAATGGGTTTAGTGAAATCCATGCCTAATAGGCTTGATGTGATGACTGATTGAGGTGATCCTTGTAGAGTGTGTAGACTAGAACCTGATTCAGGAGAGAACTCAATGGATGCTGCTTGGGGTTGCTAATATCCATGCTCCTGAGTCATGTGCTAACACCAAGATCCCATCCTGTGTTCATTCCCAAATCCATGAGCTAGAGGATGCTTTCTGATAACTAAGATAAAAGAGATGAAAATGAATGAAAGAATAGGAAGGAGCCAAGTTCAGGAGGCAAGTGCAGGAAATTCAAATCACATATGTTAGAAATTCCGGAAGGAAATAGCATAGGAGATCAGAAAACAAAAAGTCTTTGAGCTCAGTAAAAACTTTAACTTTTAGATGAAAGTGCACTGAGTACCTGAGAACCAGTCATCATTAATGAACAGCTCCCCGTGGAGATAGTGTGCCATGACATTTTGAATTTCAAGAGTAGACAATACAAGTCAGGAAGTAGGGGCAGAAATTAAGTTGCTATCTGTCTGAATTTGCTTCTGTGATGCCAAATGACAGGAGGCCAGGCAGAAATGTTTACAGAGATTTGCAGAAAGGTGATTGTTTCTCAATAACGGTACAGAAAGAGGTGGGTAGAAAAATCTAGAAGATGGGCATTTGTCCAGCTCTGTTCAGCAACCATCATCATGAAAAAGGGCTTGTTCTAGATTAGACATAAAATAAGGGAATGGCCAGCCAGTTTGCATCTATTTTGGGCAAACTAACTGTAAAAGACAATTGGGGAAATTTGAGTACAGTTTGGGCATTTAATGATTGTATCAGTCCATTCTCACGCTGCTGATAAAGACACATCCAAGACAGGGTAATTTATAAAGAAAAAGAGGTTTAATGGACTCACAGTTCCATGTGGCTGGGGAAGCCTTGCAATCATGGCAGAAGGCAAAAGGCACATCTTACATGGCAGCCAGCAAGAGAGAGAATGGGAGCCAAGCGAAAAAGGAAACGCCTCATAAAACCATCAGATCTCATGAAACTTATGCACTACCACGAGAACAGTATGGGGGAAACCACCCCCATGATTCAATTATCTCCCACTGGGTCCCTCCTACAGTATGTGGGAATTATGGGAGCTACAATTCAAGATGAGATTTGGGTCAGGACACAGCCAAACCAGATCAGTGATACTACAGTTAAATGTCATGGAAAAGTAGACATTTATTTATTGAATAAAAGCACGTTGCAAAACAACGTACAAAGTATAATCTTACTTTGATAAAATACTCATCTATGTGAATAGCAATAGATCTGAGAGGATATCATCTGGGGTGTTAACTGTGGTAATGAGTAGTGGAAATATGGCGGTTTTATTATCTTTTACTTATCTATATTTTCTAATTTTCTACTGTGTACATGTATTGCCTTTGTAATAATAAAAGGTTATTTTTAATTGAAAACACAATTTTACATTCTCTCAAACTATCATTCCCGAGACAACCTTGCAGATTTTGAAATATGAAAGTACTTAGGAAGTATACCACCCATGTGCCCTTCATTAAAAAAATACTCAAAGAAGTGCTCCAGCTGAATGAAGGGCATACAAATAATACAGAACTCAAGAAATGGGAAGATGTAGTGTAAATGAAGTGACACAAAGCACTAAAAAGGAAAAAATATTTATTCAGAATAATTGTGTTAAATCTGACTATGGAGTTTATGGCAAAGGAGAAAATGAGTTATTTAATGGAGATATTTAAATTCCATATATACCAACTAAGATTGGGAGATACAGAGTATATTGTATTAAGAGAGAGTACACAGAATTTATCATTTTACATAAGGGTAAATAGAGAGATATTGTACATTTCAATGTTGATAAATAGAGAAAAATATATTTTCTCAAAACTTTAGTCCAACTATGTGAGTATAATAATAAGATGCTTCATTTCCGTATCACTAATTATTTTGTAAAGAGCAAATAAAATTAGGTCCACAAACAAAAGATTAAAATAACTCACAGGTAGTCAGAAAACACAGTGTTAAATAAGGAGACAGAAGAAAGACCAAACCTATCAAATATGACAAAAATCATGAATCAGCTCTTCTTTCTATATGAGCCTCTCAAAAGATGTTTCCTGGTTAAATGGGAGGTTAGTCAAAATCTGTAAGTCAGGAATAGAGAGTATGAGCTATAAAAAGTCTAAAATAAGAACGGAAATCCAATTAAATATTTAGGTCTATATAATTGGGTCAACGTGGCTATTATACAAAATGCAAAATAACGCTCAATACATAAAATAACAGTTGCTAAAAATGACAATAGTTTGGGCCTAAATATTTCTAATGAAGAAAGCCAGAAAGGGTGGAGAAGAACAATATTCATCTTCTCATTTTGCAAAGATGATCTAAACATAATAGTTCCGTGTTCAGTTCATGTAGAACCAACAATTATAAAAATAAAGGTAAGTTGGCCAGGTGTGGTGGCTTATGCCTGTAATCCCAGTATTTTGGGAAGCTGAGGCAGGCAGATCACCAGAGGTCGGGAGTTCAAGACCAGCCTGGCCAACATGGTCAAAAACAGTCTCTACCAAAAGTTCAAAAATTAGCCAGCTGTGGTGGTGGCACCTGTAATCCCATCTACTCAGGAGGCTGAGGCAGGAGAATCGTCTCAACCCAGGAGGTGGAGGTTACAGTGAGCCAAGATCGTGCTAGACCTGGGAGACACAGCGAGACTCTGTCTAAAATAAAATAAAAATAAAAG
The DNA here is from genome assembly GCA_036589455.1 of Ateles fusciceps. Classification (NCBI taxonomy): domain Eukaryota; kingdom Metazoa; phylum Chordata; class Mammalia; order Primates; family Atelidae; genus Ateles; species Ateles fusciceps. Next base: position 3,328,272 of record JAZHEH010001828.1, read on the forward strand.
TAAGTTGTCTTTTATTTATTTATTTTTGTTTAACTTTATGAAAGTGTAACACACACAGAAAAGGGGTGTATGATCAGCTCAGTGAATTTGCACATGATGAACTCAGCTGTGTAATAAGCACTGTAGATCAATAGGAAGAACCTGACTAAAACCCAGAGGGGACTTCTTGCTTCCTTCCCGAGAAGCAAGTTTCTGCCCTTGCCAAGAGTAATCACTATCCAGACTCTTGCTAAACATAAATTGAGTCATAGAGTATGCATTTGTTCTTCCAGATTCTCTCAACATTATGTTTGTAGGATTTCTTTGGAGAAGGCGGTTGTCGATTTTCTGTATTCTTTGCTGGAGGGCATCCCATTGTATGATGCCTCACAATTTCCTTATCCATTGGACTGTTGATTGCATTTCAGGAGTTTCCAGTTCTTGATTATGGCACTGCCATGGATCTACTAATACGTGTTTTTCTTTTTTTTTGTTGTTAAAAATATCTGTGTATTTTGGTTGGGTATGGACTTAGGAGTAGAATGGCTGAGGCAAAGATACACACAGGGTCGCGTTCAGTTGATACTGCCAAATACTTTTCCAAAATATTGCAATTCATAAGGGTGCATGAGAGATCCAGTTTGTCTATATACATTGGCATTTTCCACTTTTTCAGTTTTAGCAACTCTGATGGTTAGAGCACTGTATTTTAATTTAAACTCTGGTGACATTTTACATTTCCCTGTATGGTATTAAATGCCTTTGTATGTGTTTGTTGGTAAGTTAGAAGTCTTTTTGTAAAGTATCATGTCTTTGGACCATTTATCTATTTTAAAAATCTTTTTTTTCTAATTAAACAGTAAGAGTTCCAAATATGTATTTCAATAAGAGACCTTTGCTGGTGAGGGGTGTGTGTGTGTGTGTGTGTGTGTGTGTGTGGGTGTGTGTGTGTGTGTTTCTTCTAGCATGCTGTGGTTGGGCTTTTTTTCTTTGTGTTTGTGGTGTGTGTGTGTCCTTATTAAGAATTCGTGTGGGGGCTGGGCATGGTGGCTCACTCCTTTAATCCCAGCACTTTGGGAGGCCGAGGCAGGTGGATCACCTGAGGTCAGGAGTTCAAGATCAGCCTGACCAACATGGAGAAACCCCATCTCTACTAAAAATACAAAATTAGCTGAGCGCGGTGGTGCATGCCTGTAATCCCAGCTACTCAGGAGGCTGAGGCAGGAGAATAGCTCAAACCCGGGAGGCAGAGGTTGCGGTGAGCCGAGACTGCGGTGAGCCGAGATTGTGCCATTGCACTCCAGCCAGCCTGGGAAACAAGAGCAAAACTCCAATTTGTGTGTACTCACATTTACAAGATGTTTTCCTCTTAAAGTTTTACTGCTTAACATTTCACATTTAGAGCTGCAGCCCATCTGGAATTGATTTTTGTGTATGATGTGAGATAGGGGTCAAGATATTTTTTCTAGAACTTCTAGCAGAATCTTCACTTGGGGAACTTGCCTTGCAGGAGCTCACCCACCTACCTCACCCTTCTTATCTATGAGTAGACAACCAAGGATCATTAGGGAGTGTGTGTGTGTGTGTGTGTGTGTGTGTGTGTGTGTGTGTATGTGTCTGTCTGTGTAGCAGGTAAAAGAGAAAGGCCAATATAAAATCAGGATAAAGCAAATGTTCCAAAAGCACATTCAGTGTCTTTCAAGAAGAGGTTACATTCAAGAACAAGAGCAGTAGCCTAGGGAGAAGGAACACTCAGAAAACAGAAAATGTCTTAGAGATTAAAATCATGATTGCCAAAATAAAAGAAGCAATGAAAGGTCTGGAAAGAGGAGAAATTACAAGATAAGAGATAAGAGAAATAAAGGATCAATCCCAAGAGGTCTAATCCCTATTACTGAATATACTAGCAGTAGAGAACAGAAGATGCTGAGACAGAAAAAGTGGTCAGGAAACAATAGAAGAAACCGCCCCCAAAGGATAGTAGTCTTTATATTGGAGAAGTTCTCTGAGTTCTCAGAACAGCAATGAAAAAGACATTATGGCTGGATTTATCACGGAGCAATCCCAAGGCACTGGGAGTAGGGTGTGGAGAACAGGCCCGGGAACACTGCAGCTCTCAGTGAGGGTTTGTTAATATCATTATCATAAAAAATTAAAGCAAGAGAAAAAAGTCACCCCATGAGAATCAGACTGCAATTTGAGTTTTCAGAAGTAACACTTGGATGCTAGAAGACAATGCTTTCAACATTTGGAGGAGAAGAAATAATGGGACCTAAAATCCCATGTGCAGAGTTTAATCATTACTCAAAAGTGGAGGTTGGTCCAAGGGCAAAGACTCAGTGAAGACTCGGAAAGCTGATCTGCTAAGCACCCTCTTAATAAATCAGCTTTATTGGAGTAAGATTTATATAGAATCGAAGTTTCCATAGTTAATCTTGTAATTTGAAGAGTTTTGATGCATGCTTGATTATGACACAGAACAGTTCCATCACTCCAAAAAGCTTTCTTTCACTGTTTTTCATTCTTGAGAATTTCATATAAATGGAATCGTGGAAAATATTGTCTTCTGTGGCTTCTTTCCCTTGGTATAACACTTTTGAGATTCATCCATATTGTTTAGTGGATGAGTAATTCATTCCTTTCTCTTGCTGTGTAGTAGTCTATTGTAAGACCATAGGAGAATGTATTTTTCTGCCACCAGAAGAGGCGTGTTTGGGTTGCTTTCAGTTTTGGGATATTATGCCCTGATCATCTGTATAATAGTCTTTGTGTGAATGAATGTTTTATCGCGTTTAAGTAAATATCTAGGCATGCAATGGCTGCACTGCATAGTAAGCATATGCTTAACTTTATAAGAAACTATCACATTCTTTTCCAAAGTGGCTGTTCCGCTTTGTATTCCCAATGGATGAGGATTCCAGTTGCTTCACATTTTTGGCAGCATTTGACATTTAACAATTTTTTTTTAATTTCAGTAGTTTCAGGGGTTCAAGTGATTTTTGGTTACATGGATGAATTGTATAGTGGTGAAGTCTGGGCTTTTAGTGTAACCATTACCTAAATAGTGGACATTGCACTAGGTAACATTTCATCTCTCATCCCCCTCCCATTCTCCCCTCTTCTGAGTCTCCAATGTCAGGTATACCACTTTATATGCCTTTGGGTATCCATAGCTTAGCATCCACTTATAAGTGAGAACATGCAGTATTTGTTTTTTCATTCCTGAATTACTTCAGTTAGGATAATGGCCTCCAGTTTCGTCCAAGTTGCTGCCAAATAGATTATTTCATTCTCTTTTATGGCTGAGTAGTGTTTCATGATGTATATATACCACGTTTTCTTTATCCACTCATCTGTTGATGGGCACTTAGGTTGATTCTGTATCTTTGCAGTTGTGAATTGTACAGCGGTAAACATGCATACAGGTGTCTTTTTGATACAGTGACTGCTTTTCCTTGGGGTAGATGTCCAGTAGTAAAATTGCTGGATCAAATGGTAGTTCTACTTTTAGTTCTTTGAGAAATCTTCATACTGTTTTTCATAAAGGTTGTACTAACTTACATTCCCACCAACAGTGTATAAGTGTTCCCTTTTCATGGCCTCCACGCCCACATTTATCGGCTTTTGACTTTATAGTAATGGCCATTCTGGCTGGGCTCTTGGGATTTTTTACACCATACTAATAGGTATGTGATGGTTTCTCAGTTTGATTTTAATTTACATTTCCCTAATGTCTAATGATGTTGAACATTTTTTCTTATGCTGATTTGCCATCTATACAGTCTTTTGTGAAATGACAAAATATTTTGCTAATTTTTATTTTTTATTGCACTGTGTAAGTTCTTTATATACTCTGGTTACAAGTCTTTATATGAGGTACTGTTTTGTGAAAATTTCTCCCCAGTCTTGTCTCGTGTTTTCGTTTTCATGATGGCGTCTTATGAAGCACAAGCGTTTTTAATTATAACAAAATACAATTGATCATTTCTTTTTTCTGTGTCTTTCTTTTTGTGTATCTAAGAAATCTTTGCCTAATCTAAGGTCACAATAACTTTATTTTATATTTTATTCCAGAATGTACAAAATCACTTCCTACATTTAGGGCTATGATTCATTTTGAGTTAATGTTTGTGTCTGGTGTGGTGTCAGGTTCCTTTATTTATTTATTGCACATGGATGTTCGATTTTTCCAGCACATTTGTTAAAAAGGCTATCCTTTCTTCACTGGATTTTCTTAGTAGTTTTGTCAAAAATCAATTGACCATGTTTGAGTGGGCGTATTTCTGACCTCTTTATTTCATTCTGTTAAGCAATAAGTGTATCCTTTGACTAATACACACTTTCTTCACTACTACAGCTTTATAGTAAACTTGAAATCAAGTAATGTGAGTTATTTAACTTTCTTCTTCTCCAAATTTCTTTAGCTAATCTAGATCATTGCAATTCCATATAAATAAATACACACGTACACACACATATATGCATATATATAACTATATTTATATATAAATAACACACGTATATGTATATTTATATATATGTATATATGTATATTTTTTATATATATGTATACACACACACACCTCACTTCAGGTATATATATACACACAAACATGTGTGTATATATATGTATACACACACATAGATATGTATATATCCACGCATATATATGTATATATGTGTGTATTTATATATAAATATATATATTATATTACAATTTATATTATATAGAAATACAGCCATTTATATGTAAATATATTATAGTTTATATTATATATATATATATATATATATATGCTTGCCAATTTCTACAAAACTGCTATTGGGATTTTGTTTAACATTGCAATGAATCTATAGGTTGATTTGGAGAGAACTGACGACTTAATACAGTGAATCTTCTGATCCAAGGACATGTAATCTCTCTCCATGTGTGGAGCTTTTGTTTTCTTTCTTACAGCCATACTGTGTAGTTTTTAGTTTATAGGCCTTGCACCTATCTTGTTAAATTTATCCCCCAGCAGTTTCTATTTTTGAGGCTATCATGCAGGCATACCGGGTTTTATTGTGCTTTGCTTTATTGTGCTTGGGAGATATTGTGTTTTTTACAAATTGAAGGCTTGTGGCAACTCTGTGTCGAGGGAGTCTATCAGCATCATTTTTCCAATAGCACGTGCTCACTTCAGGTTTTGGTGTCACATTTTGGTCATTTTTGCAATATTCCAAACTTTTTCATTATTATTGTATCTGCTATGATGACCGGTGATCAGTGATCTTTGATATTATTGTAATTGTTCTAGGTCACCATGAACTACACCCATGCAAGACAGTGAACTTAATAAATGCGTGTGTTCTGACTGCTCCATCGGTTAGCCATTTCCCCTTCTCTCTCCCTTTCCTTGGGCTTCTATATTTCCTGAGACACAGCAACATTGAAATTAGGACAATTAATAACCCTACAATGGCCCCTAAGTGTTCAAGTGAAAGGAAGAGTTGCATGTCTCTCATTTTAAATCAAAAGTTAGAAATGATTAAGCTCAGTGAGGAAGATATGTCAAAACAGAGATAGATAGGCTGAAAGCTAGGCCCTTTACACCACAAAGCCAAGTTGTGGATGCAAAGAAAAAGTTTTCGAAGGAAATTAAAAGTGCTACTCCTGTGAACACATGAATGTTAAGAAAGCTAAACTGACCTGCTGCTGATATGAAGAAAGTTTTAGTGGTCAGGTTAGAAGATCAAACCAGCCACAACATTCCCTTAAGCCAAAGCCTAATCCAGAGCAAGCCCCTAACTCTCTTTAATAGTATGAAGGCTGAGAGAGATGGAGAAGTTGCAGAAGAAAAGCTGGAAGCTAGCAGAGGTTGGTTCATGAGGCTTAAGGAAAGAAACCATCTCTATAACATAAAAATACAAGGTGAAGCAGCAAGTGCTGATGAAGAAGCTGCAACAAGTTACCCAGAAGATTTAGCTAAGGTTATTAATGAAGGTGGTGACATTAAACAACAGATTTCCAATGTAGATAAAACAGACTTTTATGGAAAAAAGATGCCATCTAAGACATTCACTGCTGGAGAAGAGAAGTCAATGCCTGGCTTCAAAACTTCAAGGACAGACTAACCCTCTCATTAGGGAGGAATGCAGCTGGTGACATTCATTACAACCAATGCTCACCAGATATTCTAAAAATTCTAGGACCTGTAAGAATTATGCTAAATGTATTCTGCTTGTGCTCTATAAATGAAACAACTAAGTATGAATGACAGCTGCTCTGTTTACAGCATAGTTTACTGAATACTTTAAACCCATTGTTGAGACCTACTCAGAAAAAAAAAGATTTTTTGTTTTTAAAATATTATTGCTCATTAACAAAGTACTGGGTTTACATGAGAACTCTGATGGAGACGTACAAAGAGATTAATGTTGTTTTCATGCCTGTTTAACACAACATCAGTGCTGCAGCCCATAGGTCAAGGTGCAATTTCAAATTTCAAATCTTATTATTTAAGAAATACATTTTGTAAGGCAATAGCTGCCATTGATAATAATTCCTCTGACAAATCTGGACAACATAAATTGAAAACCTTGTGGAAAGGATTCACCTTCTTAGATGCCATTAACAGCATTTGTAATTCATGGGAGGAAGTGAAAAAATGAACAGTAGGAGTTTGGAAAAAATTGATTTTGAGGATTTCAAGACTTCAGTGGGGGAAGTGACTGGAGAGTGGTGGAGATAGCAAGAGAACTATAATTAGAAGTAGAGCCTGAAGATGGGACTGAATTGCTTGCAATCTCATGATCAGACTTGAATAGATGAAGAATTGCTTCCTTATGGTTGAGCTAAGAAAGTGGTTTCTTGAGATAGAATCTATTCCTGATGAAAATGCTGTGAATATTGTTGAAATGACAACAAAGAATTTAGAACACTACATAAACTTATTTGATAAACTAGTGGCAGGGTCTAGAGGATTTACTCCAATTTTGAAAGAAGTTCTACTGTGGATAGATGCTATAAAACAGTATCACATGCTACAGAGAAATCTTTTGTGTAAGAAAAAGTCAATTGACGTGGAACACTTAACTGTTGTCTTATTTTAAGAAATTGCCACAACTACCCCAGCCTTCAGCACCCACCACCCCAATCAGTCAGCAGCTATCAACACAGACAAACACTGGCAAAGGGATTCACATATTAGTTCTAGCTTATTTTGGTAGATTCTTTAATATTTTATACACAGATAATCATATTATCTGCAAATAAAGACAATTATGTTTCTTCCTTTTCACTAGATATGACTATTTTTCTTTTCTTTCCTTGCTGTGTGTTACTGTCTAGACAAGTGTTTATTATAAATGTGGTGATGTTTGATGCCCTTGCCATTTAATTTATCCTAGCAGAAAAATGTTCAGTGTTTTGCCATTAAGTGTTTCACCATTGAGAGGCTGAGAAAGTTCCCTTCTGTCCTTGTTTGCTGAGAGATTTTTATTGTTTTTGTTTATTTGCTTTTACCAAGAATAGGTGTTAGAATTTGTCGTTTTGTGCATCTACTGAGATCATCATGATCTCACTGTGAAATTGATATATGATTTAACACTGAAATACATTGATTTTTGACAATTAGGCAATCTCAAATTTCTAGGAGAAATCCTACTTGCTCATTATATATGTATACACACATCCATATATATACACAAAATATATATGCATTCCCATGCATACAAATATATATACACAAATATATATGTGTGTGTGTGTGTATATGTATATATTACTAGATTCTGTTTGTTAAAGCATTATCATATTTTTGAGAAAAATTGGCCTGTAGCTTTCTTGTGATGTTGCAGTGTTTAAGCAAGCCCCTCCTTAGAAAGGGGTATGGATATGTTCTCTAGGAGTATGAGGAACTAAAACAAGAAGAGAAAGACACACAGATCTATGTAGGAAACAGGAAGGCACTGATCTGAGGTCACAGCATGACAACCATGCAGTAGTTGAAGTAGGCAAGTGGTTTACCATAGGGTTTAGAGAAGAGGGATTTGGAAGGAAAATGTCAGGATATCATAGAATGGAAAATATCTTAGGAGTTTAAAAAAATATATGATAAAAGCAAAAAATGTCACAAAAAATAAATGCAATTATTAACTCCAGGAGAAAAACAAAACAGAAATAAAACAACAAAAACAAAAAACTGCAAGAATGCCATATATTCAACAGGAAGCCAACAAAATTCCTCTGTTATTTTAAACACTTGATGCAAAAAATTAGACTCCACTTCATTTTTGTGCTAGGAATGTTCTTCTGTGAATCTCCAGGGTCTGTGGCCTTGAGGTTCCGAGAAGAAGGTAGAATTCTGGCACATTTTTTTTGGCCTGCACTAAACAGTTTCATTGTGGTAATACTGATTCATGGTTTTCATGTTTTAGAATCACTCTAAGAAGGATGTATGGAAGACTTGACTGATTGGAGGATCAAAATGTGTCGGGGGGAAGATGTACAAGTAGGAATAAGGACACCGATGTCCTGACTTTACACAGTGGGGGGATTAGAAGCCACCATCAAACATGATGAAACAGGAATAAAAGTTGTAGTACACTACTTAAGCTTTAAAAGGTAACCAAAGAAAAAACCAACATAACACGCCGTAATTGTAAGACATGGGGAAGGGAATAAAAAAGCAGAGGGGTATATATGTTAGTTCCATTTTGAGATGTTTATCCAGTATTATTCAGCTGGTCAGCTGCAAGTATATAGGAAGCTTGATCAAAGAACAGACTGAGAAGAAAAGACATTTGCCAGGTTTAAGGAAAGAAACTGAGGGGAAAATAACACCAGTGCAGAATGTAAAAAATAGAAGTAGCAAAGAAGAGAATTAATACTGCAGAAACCTGAGTCAGGGGGCTGGGAGTATGAACAGGCTTTAGACAGTCTTGGAAGATGCAACGGAAAATGGAAAATAAATAACAACCACGAGAGAAAGGGAGGCATATATGGAAGGCTATTGGGGCACGCTTGCCATAGCAACACGTGGGCTGACCGACCTAGAGCATACAACAAGTGGAAACCAAAATAGCATGCAGTTACACAACAAAAATCATCTTGAAATGAAGGAAAAACTAAATTGACAGAAATGACTGGGCTTACTGTGTTCTGAATAATATATACAATAAGGCCTGGTGAAAATTATTAAAATTCAAGGATGAATCCAACAAACACCCCAGGCTTGAAAAGCAAATTGCAAAGAAAATTTAAAATACCGTGGTTTGGTCAGAATTTCCTCAGCAACATCAGATCCCAGAAAGTCTAGAAAATAGGTCAAGAAGATTTGTGATGGAAAAGCATGTGATCTGAGAATACTATATTCAGTCCACTTGTTTGTCTTTAGTAAAAGCTGTAGGAACAAGTCTCCAACATACAAGGACTCACACCCATTTGCTTTCTTATTTCAGCAAACCAAAAGATCCACAAAAGAAGAGGCTGTTTTATGAAAGGACTAATCATAGAACCAAGCCAAATAGTGCTGATAATTAACATTACAAGACTGCATCAAAATATTCTTATTCTAGGGAGAAAAGCTGCACAATATAGAAATAATTATAATATATCTAAAATTAGTAGGGTCAGAAATATCAGAGCACACAAATTTAGAGAACAGTGTGTGATGAGGATGGAACCAAAGATAATGACAGTATGCAGAATCTTCATCTTTTGTAGAAAATACTAAAACATATTGCTTCATATCTGAAACTGATAATTGATAAATACATGTTTAAAGATTTTACATAAAGTTAAAACATAGCCACCACCAGAAATATAATCTAACTGTACTACATCCAAATTACCAGATGGGAAAAAAATAAAACAGACCTCATATAGAGCAAAAGAGAAAAAAAGAGGAAGAAAACATTAAAACGAGAAAGCATAAAATAAATACAGTAAAGTAAGAGTAAATATGTCTACTATAGCAACAAATAATTTAATAGTTAAATAATCTTATAGTTGTCCAAAGCCCACAAGTTTTGCAGGTGTTGTATTAAAGAGAGGTATTTAACTAAGAATGACCCAGTCTGAAGGTAAAAGTTTGGAGTTGTCATACAAATACAAATAGAAATAAAGTGGGGGGTAAACACAATGATACCTCAATGAGTTAAAATCAAGTTAAATGCTGATTAGTAATACATTAAAACCCTTGATAGCACAGATTCTGCTTCATACATTGCTGGTGGAAATAAATAGTGCAGCCACTCTGGAAAACAGTTTGGCAGTTCCTCAAAAAGTTAAAGATAGTCTTACCATATGACCCAGCAATTTTACTCCAAAGTGAATTGAATTCCAAGAGAATTGAAAACATATGTTCACCCAAAGATGAGTATATGAATGTTCCTAAAGGTATTATTCATATTAGCCCCAAAGTGGAAACAATCCAAATGTCTATCAAATGATGAATGGATAAATAAAATGTGGTATATCTATACAATGGAATATTATTCAACTATAACAAGGAGTGAAGTAATAACATTTGCTAAAATATGGATGAACCTTAAAAGCATTATGGTAGGTAAAAGAAGTCTGGCACAAAAGGCCACATGTTGTATGATTCCATTTATATGAAATGTCCAGAATAGGCAAATCTATATAGAGAGAAAGCAGATGAGTGATGGATAGGGGGTGAGGCATGTGGGTGAGTGAGGTTAGTATTGATTGCTAATGGTACAAGATTTCTATTTTGGGTAATGAAAATGTTCTGTAATTAGATAGCAGTGATGGCTACACAACACAGTGGTTATACTAAAACTCACTGAAATGTATTATATACTAAAACTCACTGAATTGTATTATATACTAAAACTCATTGAACTGTATTATATTTAAAGTGGCAAATTTTATAAGTGAATTCTATCTCAATACAAATAATTTTAAAAAGAGCAAGGAATCTAGAACCAGTGTTGAAGAACACTTCTGACCCTCTCTTTATGGTGCCTAGAGCTTGGTATTAAATGTCCCTGTCCCTCAGTTCCTAATCTGTATAATGAGAATAATAATATCTACCTCATTGGTTGTTGCAGGGATTAAATGGCTTAATATTTATAAGATTCCTGGTGTATCAGACCATTCTCATGCTGCTACTAAAGACATACCTAAGACTGGGTAATTTATAAAGGAAAGAGGTTGAATTGACTCACAATTCAGTATGGTTGGAGAGGCCTCAGGAAACTTCCACAATCATGGTGGAAGGGAAAGCAAACATGTCCATCTTCACATGGTAGCAACAAGGAGAAGTGCCTAGCAAAAGGGGGGAAAAGCCCCTTATAAAACCATCAAATCTCATGAGAACTCACTCACTATCACAAGAACAACATAAGGGTAACTGCCCCGTGATTCAATTATCTCCCACTAAGCCTGTCCCACAAAACGTGGAAATTATGGGAACTAAAATTTGAGACGAGATTTGGGTGGGGACGTGGTCAAGTCATATTACCTGGCATAGCTAGCACTAGATAAGAGTTGTTACATACATATGTAAAAAGTAAATAGGTCTAAGAGCATCTCAGAGTGATGTAATAACAAATTAAAACAAAAGAGCCACTGTCTTGGATGGTTTTGAACAAAATCACAAAATTTTAACTTCGATAAAGGATGAGAAAGAAATGACAAACTCTGCAGCTATAATGGTGGTGCCTCATGCATCTCTCAGCCCTTGACTCACCAAGCTGACCGAAGAAGTCTCAGCCGTGGACCTCACACCAATGCACATCCTTCTCACAGAACACAGGTTAGGCCATCAAAATGTTAGTAGATTCAAAAACTAGATATACTACAAGTTATATTCATTGACCAATATGGGAATAGTATCAGATAACAACAGAAAAATGCCCTTTTGTTATTCTAACCATTTATCAATTAAAACAATAACACTAGTGTTCAAAAACCAGAACAAAACCAAACCTTTAGGCTGAAGACTAAAGATTATAGAAGACTGAAGACTGCAATTATAGAATAGATTGTACTCAGTACAGTACCGAGAGGAAAAATTCATACTCTTTACCCTTTAAGAGTCAAACAAAACAAAAAAGACATTAAATTAAGTAATTCAGAATTAAGAATTACTTAAGAATCAAACTAAAAAAGTGGATTAAAAAGCAACACATTAGATCCAAGGAATGATAAAAGCTGAAATGTGATGAGCTAGGAACCAAATAAATAAATAAATAAAATAAAACTAAGAGCTGGATTAAACTATGGTAAAATAAATGAACTATAAAGCCTAAAAAAATATAAAAGTATACTATTAATAAGGAGAAAGTAAAAGAACCACAAACAGAATTAAAAGAAAGAAGAGACCACTTTGTAAAGTTCTAATGTAAAATCTTTGACCACATGGATGAAATGGATAATTTTAAAAAGAATGATGAAGATGAATCTTGATTAAAGAAGGAGAAAAGCTAAATAGACAAATAACATGGTACAGGTTTGTGAAAGAGCTGCTCTCAAATAGTTGTAGGCGTAGGCATTCTCCTTTCTTTTAAACTTTCAAAGCACGTCTATGAAAATCAAGAGAATTCTCTCAAGAGAATTCTCGTAACACAATGAACATAAATATATCTTTCAAAAACAATACCTACCATTAGCCTTAATGGCAAAAAAAAAAATCAAAACATTTACAATAAAATGAATAAGAAGACACAGGTGTGTTCTATTATTACAATTATTTAACATTTAACAAAATTTTAAAAGCTTCTCCTAAATTTTCACAGTAAAATAGATACAGAAGTATCTTTCTCTGACTTGATTAACAAATATGTCTACCTCAAATGACAGATAGCACCAGCTGAGACACTAAAGAAATCCTTTAGGCCAGGCACTGTGACTGATGTCTGTAATCCCAGCAGTTTGGGAGGCTGAGACGGACTGAACACCTGAGGTCAGGAGTTTGTAACCAGTCTGGCCAACACGGTGGAATCACGTCTCTACTAAAAAGTACAAAAATTAGCTGGGCATGGTGGTGCATGCCTGTAATCCCAACTACTCGGGACACTGAGGCAAGAGAATCTCTGGAACCCAGGAGGCAGAGGTTGTAGTGAGTTGAGTTTGCTCCACCACACTCCAGCCTGGGTGACAGAGCCAGACTCTGTTTCAATCAATCAATCAATCAATAAAATAAAAAGAAATCTTTTAAAGCCAATAATAAAAGTATGTGTTTAATCATTGCTTTTATTTAATAGAATTCTGGAGTTGTGAGGCAGTGTCATTAGATAGGAAAGTGACGTAAGAATATATATTGAAAAAGAAGAGGCATACATCACTATTTTTGGATGATATAATTATGTATCTGAAAAGCCTAAAAAAATCAACTTAAAAACTATAAACTTTAGCCCTTGATTGAGAAATGTTGGAGAGTACAGACTTAGTTTGTGGCACTGAAGATACAGGAGTGAGTTGGAGAGAGAGTCCTGCTCTCCTGGAGTTTGTATTTCAGCGGGGAGATGGGAAGTGGCATAGAAAAAAAACAAGTGTATAATGTAATTGTCAGAGGCGTGTGAACCAGAGCAACTCCATGTTGAGTAGAAGCTGGGTAAAATGAGGCTGAAACCTACAGGGCTACATTCCCAGATGGTTAAGGCATTCTAAGTCACAGGATGAGATACGAGGTTGGCACAAGATACAGGTCATAACGACTTTGTGATAAAACAGGTTGCAGTAAGGAAACTGACTAAAACCCACCAATACCAAGATGGCCACAAGAGTGACCTCTGGTTGTCCTCACTGCTACACTCCCACCAGCGCCATAACAATTTACAAATGCTATGGCAATGTCAGGAAGTTACCCTATATGGTCTAAAAAGGGGAAGCATGAATAATCCACTTTTTATTTAGCATATCAAGAAATAACCATAAAAATGGGCAACCAGCAGCCCTTGGGGCTACTCTGTCTATGGAGTAGCCATTCTTTATTCCTTTACTTTCTGTCTGTCTTTTTCCTTTTTCTTTTCTTCTTCTTCTTTTTTTTTTTTTTGAGACAGAGTTTTGCTCTTGTTGCCCAGGCTGGAGTGCAATCTCGGCTCACTGCAACCTCCACCTCTTGGGTTCAAGTGATTCTCCTGCCTCAGCCTCCCAAGTAACTGGGACTACAGGCATGCACCACCATGACTGGCTCATTTTTTGTATTTAGTAGAGACTGGGTTTTATCATGTGGGTCAGGCTGCTCTCGAACTCCCGACTTCAAGTGATTCATCTGTCTCGGGCTCCCAAAGTGCTGGGATTACAGGTGTGAGCCACTGCACCGGACCGATTCCTTTACTTTCTTAATAAACTTGCTTTTACTTTACTCTATGGACTCGCCCTGAATTCTTTCTTGTGTGAGATCCAAGTACCCTCTTTGGTGGTCTGGATCAGGTCCCCTTGCCTGTAACATAATGTCAGGTATTGATAGAGACTACAAAGAAAGACCAACTAGGGGAAGAGCCTGGAGAACAATGAGAATGTTGTGCTAGGCAAGGAGGCGAGGGACTGCAACTCCCCTAAGTTACTTCCAATCTGAACGCAATGCCAGTCAAAACCCTGATGCAACTTTGGGAGGCCAAGGTGGGTGGATCACCTGAGGTCAGGAGTTCAAGACCAGCCTGGCCAACATGGCAAAACCCCATCTTTACAAAAAATGCAAAAATTAGCCGGACATGGAGGCGCATGCCTGTAGTCCCAGCTCTGAAGGCTGAGGCAGGAGAATAGCTTGAACCTGGGAAGCAGAGTTTGCAGAGAGCTGAGATCTTGCCACTGCACTCCAGCCTGGACAACAGAGTGAGACTCCGCCTCAAAACCAAATCAAATCAAAACAATACAAAACAAAACTCCCTGATGTAATCCCTTCCATTCCCACCTCTTCTCTCTTTACTGACTTTTTTTGAAATTGACAAAATAATCTTAAAGTTTATCTGGAAAAATAAAAGTAGAAGTATAGAACTAACACCTGAATAAAGAGTAATGGGGATGGGAGTGGAGGGAAGTAAATGTATTATATTGAGATATTTAACAAATTATATTACTAACCAACTAGTATCAAAATAATGTGGTACTTTCTCCTTAAATACACAATGATATCGATGAAATTGAATGCAAAGATTGAGCACATATTTAATTGCTGATTTTAAAGAATTTCTTTAGTGTCTCACCTGGTGCTGTCTATCAGTTTGAGACAGGAATATTTGTTAATCAAGCTAGGGAAAGATACGTCCATATCTATTTTATTGAAAAAATTAGGAGAAGCTTTTAACATTTTGTTAAATGTTAAAAAATGGTAGTGAATGAAGACACCTGTGTTTTCTTACTCATTTTATCATAAATGTTTTGATAGTTTTTGCCATTAAGCTCAGTGTTAGCTATTGTTTTTGAAAGATGTAAGTGAGCTGAGTGTGTAAGAACCTTGGTGTCCTAGCTGTAACAGGTGTAACATATTCAGTGCCATTCAGCAGACCTAAAAATGTTAATACAAATTAACACATTTTATTTATTCACATACTTCATTTTAATTGTGATTGGGAATTTCATATTCCTCTAGTTCCACACTCAATAAATCCAGCAATCACATTCTCGCATTCTGTGGATTTAAATATAAAATTTAAGAGGCTTAGGCAGTTTTTTTTTTTAAAGAAGACTGTCCCCAGAAGAACATGTAATTCTTATGACGCTACTACTACGTATTGTTTTAAGATAAAAATTGATGACATAAAAAGAATACAATTAAAAACAATTGATGGCATATGCTTAATAATATATGTGACAGAAATTGCAAAATTGATTTTGAAACTCAAGTAAATAATTGCTGAAGAATTGTGATATTCTTATAAAAAATCTTGTATGCTGGACTCCACATTAGAGTCAGTGTGCGTTAATGAACAGACAGAATTCTCAAGAAGCTGCTGGAGTTTGAGTGTCTCTGGCTACAGTAATTGAACTAAACCTTGTGGACTTAGTACATAAGTATTAATACTACACACTTAGTATGTGTTTGCTAGAGATAAGACTTACAGATTTGACTAATATTTTTTAGAAATATATAGCAAATTGTACTTAAAATGTAAATGACAAATCATGAAAAAGTGTTTTCAAAATAAAGTGTTAATATCACAAATAAAGGGTTTTTCTTTAATCAATAAGTCAGAAGACAACATGACTGGGTGCAGTGGCTCATGCCTCAGATCGAGTACTTTGGGAGGAGGGAGGATTGTTTGAGGTCAGGAGTTCAAGACCAGGCTGGTCAACACAGTGAGACCTTATCTCCACTAAAATTTGAAACGATTAGCTTGGTGTGGTGGTGTGTGCCTGTAGTCCCATGTACTTAGGGGGCTGAGGCAGGGGGATTGCTTGAGCCTGGGAGGTTGAGGCTGCAGTGAGCCCTGGTGGTACCACTGCACTCCAGCCAGGGGAATACAGCAAAACCTTGTCTCAAAAAAAAAAAAAAAAAAAAAAAGACAACACAGTTTCAGACATGGAGGAAGGGCATGAATAAGTTGCATTGAGTCATCATTAGTCCTTCATTTCCTTTATTTTGTGTTTAAAAGCACAGTATTAGTAATATTGACTGGTGGTCTTTTATATTCTGTGTGTATTTTTCTAAATTTAGTTATTTTTTTCTTATTGATTTATATGAAATATCTTTGTCATAGGTTGTAAATTTCATAATTTGTTGTTTTAAAACTTGGTTCATGGTGTTGTTTGCCATAGAGATCATTGTTTATGTGATCATTATTTTATGATCTACTAATTTTGTCTATGTATTTCTACACTGAATTTATGAACAACATACATTCATTTACATTTATCTAGAAAAACAAACAATTAAAATAGGAGAAAATGTTGGTGATATAATTTTGATGGTTTAAAACTTCGTTTTCTTTGTTTTCTTTTTGTGAATATGGATCACACTCATAGTAAACAATGGAAAATAATGACAAACCACAAATAAGCAAAAATGAGATGCTGTCAAAGCTGAACTTAGGAAAATTCATACTGTACTTCCATTATCAAATCTAAAAGTGTAAATGTAAAGGAATTAGGTGATAAATGCAATTATATGAATAAGCACTAGAAAAGAAATTGCAAATAAAAAGTACAAAAGAAAGGGAAATGAAATAAAAAGTTAAAAGCTTTAATACATAAGCCTTAATATGTATTAAATATTTAATACATAATTAATGTTTAATATATGTCAAATTTAAGACCTTTCACATGTATGATATACATGTACATAAATATATATAATACTATATATTATGTATGTAAAAACTTTTATATATATGTATATATTGAGGAAGGTAAGCACAGACCGCAAGTCAACACTACTACATTAAGAATCCTTTGTCAGAAAAATTAAATTAACTGGCTGGGTGTGGTTGCTCACAACTATAATCCCAGCACTCTGGGAGGCTGAAGCAGGCAGATCACCTGAGGAGGGGAGTTCGAGACTAGCCTGGCCAACATGGCGAAACCCCAGCTCTACTAAAAATACAAAAATTAACCTGACATGGTGGTGCATGCCTGCAGTCCCAACTTGGGAGGCTGAGGCAGGAGAATTGCTTGAACCTGGGAGGCAGAGGTTGCAGTGAGCCGAGATTGTGCCACTGCACTCCAACCTGGGTGACAGAGTGAGACTCTGTCTCAAAAAAAAAAAAAAAAAAAAAAAAAAAAAAAATTAACCACAGTGAAATAAATTATTTTCAAATAAATTAGAAAATGTATACGTTAATTGGTTGATTTTAAGAAACTCAAGACTACAAAACTCTTGAACAGATAAGTAACTAAGAACTGTTCAAAGTTATCAAATGTTTACTTTCAACAACAAAAGAAACCACAGATGCTTTTATGGGAGGTGCATTTTTTATACAAATAGTTTCAGAGCATAGATACCATCGATACCCCTAAAAATGAGATAATAGATGGGACTCAACTCCATAGATTACGCTTGGACACTGGACCAAATTGAGGACTAGCTAAAACAGGGGAAAGGTGGAAGCAGCTTTCCGTAAGACACACCCGCCAGTGCACCATGTCAATTTACCATTGCCATGGCAACACCCAGGAGTTACCACCCCCTTCCATGGTAATGACCCAAAGACCCAAAGCTACTACCCTTCCCCTAGAAACTTCTGCATTAATTGCCCCTTACTCTACCTGTAATTAAAAGAAGATATAAATCTGACTGCGGAGCTGCGCTGAGCTGCTGCTGTCAGCATACTGCCTGTGGAGTAGCCCTGCTCTGCAGGGGCGGTCACAGAGCTGTAACACCACTGCTCCAGTAAAGCTGCTTTCTTCTACCCTACCCCCGGCTTGCCCTTGAATTCTTTCCTGGGCAAAGCCAAGAACCCTCGCAGGCTAAGCCTCACTTTGGGGATCACCTGACCTGCATCAAAAACACTACCTGATTCTTTTTATGAAGTGGTGACTCTAATATTAAAGCTAGACAAAGACAGTTCAAAAAAAGGAAACTGTGAAAATGCTATGTGAAAATGTGAATACTAATTGGAAAAATACTAAATAATATATGAAAACTATCTGACAGTGGAATAAAAGAATCATATCTTCTGGCTCAGTTTTTTCCCATTAAGTAATTCAAGAATAATTTAATATTAGGAAATCTACCAATATGTTTAAATATACTAGTATATTTAATAATATACTAATTATAATAATACTAATTATAATGTAATACTAATTATAATTATAATATATTTAAACATATTAGTATGTTAAGAGAGAAAATTTACACACATCTCCTATTGAAACGGCTCATAATAAAATTCAACACTCATTCCCAAGAAACAAAATCTAAAACTTAGTATGATGGAAATTGAACCTTCTTTATCAAGAAAGAGGCTGTCACTCCTAAGTCAACAGCTTAATTATATTTTAGAATGAAAAACTAGAGGCATTTCTATTTAAATAAGAAAGAATTGTTACCGTCCATGCCATTATTTAACACAGTTTAAAAATTCTGACCAACTGAATAAAACAAGAATACAAAATAGAATGTTTACTCTTTGAAAGTAGATGATGATACAGTTATTGACACATGAGGTTGAATTGTCTGCCTGGAGAACTCAAGGGAACAAACCAAAAAATCTCTGCACTATCAAGCAAGTTTAAAAATAAAGTTTGGTCAATATAATTACGTAGGTAAAAAGTTAGTTTTTCTGTACACCGATAGTATGATGATTTTTAAAGTGCCATTTACATTAACAATGAAACAATGAAATATCTAGGAAAAAGTTTACAAGAAATATGTAGAAATGTGATGAAATAAAAATAAGGAATATGAATTTAAAATATGCTATGTTATTGAATTAGAATTAAAATAATATGAAGTTACCGGTTCTCTCTATATGATCTAGACGTTTAATGGGATCCAAATAAAAATACCAGTGGGACTTTGGAGAGGTGGTGCTTTATGAAATGATTGTGAAATTCATCTGGCACTTTAGAATTGCTGAGAACGTTTTGAAAAAATAGAAGGGTGAGGAGGGACTTGCACTACTGGGTAGGCAATGTGCAATGACGTCCTTGTAGCTTCTTATATATTTAAACAGTCTGGTTTAATTGCAGGAATAGACAGATAAATCAATGGAACAGTATGAGGAGAGCTGAAGCAGGCCCACGTAAATATGAATTTCATATAAGATAAATGTGGCATTTCAAATCAGTGGGGAAAAGATGAAGAATTCAGTAAGTCAAATTAGGTCAATTTGCTGACCATGTGGAAAAAAAAATAGATCTTTATGGCACCACGTGCACTAACAAATTTCAGATTGATAAAATATTTAATATAAAATTTAAAACCACAGAAAGATTTTAAGAAAAACACATGAATATTTATCTGATGCCGTGGTATGCAAGTACTCAGAGTATATGTAAAGGCGTAATCCATAAAATAAGAGACCAACACGTTTGACGACTCCAAAATGACAAAATTCTTTATGTCAAATGATCATAAACAAAACTAATTGTTAAACCCCAACCCAGGGGAAAGCATTTTTGCAACACAAGTGTACAGTATCCTTATTATATCAGACTTACAAACCCATAATTAAATGCCAAACTCACAAAAAAATAGGCCAAGAAAATTGCAGGAAGTTTTATAACAAAGAATTGCAGTGGCCAATAAATAAGGGAAAAAAGTTCACCCTCACTGGAGAGTAAAAAAGGAACAATATGTTTAATGTATTTCACTCAGTATCAGGAACATAGAGGGTTCTAGGTAAGCCTTAACTTTTTTAACAGGATACTGATTAGTATTACTGTACAGATGCTATTGCTGTGTTAGTAGCATATGTAATTGTGTTGTAGGGGTTATTATGTTGGTGGAGGAATACATTGATACATTTCTAAAGTGTGATTTTACAATGCATAGCCAAAGTGTTAAAAAAAAAAAGCAAATTTCTTTGGTAGGTTATTTTTCCGTCATGTATTTATTCTAATGAAGTCTAATGAACTCTTCTCTAAGGATTTATTTCCAGGATGTTCATTACCATATTGATTATAATAGCACGACATTGGGTACAATGGAAGATGGGTTGAAGTACAGGACAGTCACATGGCAGAAAACTACGTAGCGATTAACAATTTACTGACATGAACTTAGTCCCTGAATATCAGGATTAAATGTGTGTATGTATGCATGGAAGAAATATACATAAGAATTTAAAAGTTATCGCATTTACCTCTGAATAGGGGGATCATGAGTGATTATTATTTTCTTCTGAGTATGTTTGTGTGTGTGTGTGTGCATTTCTTAGCATTTGCTATAATGAGCAGGTAGTAATTTTTTAAACAGAAAGTAAAAAACCCCACTGGTCAATCTGACTTTTCGGTTTTCAGGGTAAGACTCCTGAGAATTTGGAAGCTGAGATTTGGGGCAAGTATTTAGGATTTGCTGTGTCACCTCCCCATTTTGACAGTCCTTAATTAATGGAGATGATGGAGAACAGCTTGGTGGGCCGAATGGCAGGAGCCATGCAGCTGCCGGGTGCTGGAGAGGGTCAGGAAGCTTCATCAATCTGGGACACATGACGTGCTTGGTGGTGGCGGAGCCCGACACATCCCTCTTCATTGACATTGTGTCAATAGGAGCAGAGGCATTTAGCTGTGTAAACACAGGGCTTGAGTGGCAGCACCCTAAATGCTTAGCTGATAGATCCGGAATTAAATACAGACTCAGAGACTGGAGTTGGAAGACTTTCTGGGAGCACCCCTTCCCTGCCATCCTGGTGATCCCCTTCTGGATGGGGGGCGTGGACCTCAGCACATTCGCTTCTGCAGGTGGGAGTTGCTATCTCAGAGGGCAGCGAGGAAAGTGCATACAGAGATATTTGAAGGAAATAGATTCTCTTTAAAGGCTGTCCAGGGTGGGGTGGTGGCTCCCAAGACAGGTGCCTGTGGGGTTGACCCTACGCATATTGGATAATAGGGTGTGTAAAACCCTGAAATGTGCCACCTGGGCACTTGTCCACCTCCTTTAGTGCAGGCCAACAAACAGAAGGTAGTGATTATGTTCCAGGCCTTGTGTTAACGTGGGGTACACCTAGCCGATTAGTGCTACTCTGCTCCAGTTTCTTCCCTCCAAACAAAACCAGACTGCTCTTTATGAAAGGAAGAACAGATCGCGCCATTCCCTGACTTAAAGATGCTAGTGGCTTCCTATTGTCTTTAACAGCCTGCAAACGCCCGTGCGTCTCTCCTGCAGCTCTCCCAGTCTTCCTCCGTCATCGCCTTCTCTCCACAATGAATTTTCATGCACTTCTTTAACACCTATTTATTCTTCCTGCAGGAAGACTTCCTTGGTTTCTTAAGACTTGATCGATTAGGTTTCATTGCCACATAAAATGGCCCCTTATCATGGTCTATTATAATCCCAAGATTTTACTTTGCAATTTCTCATTTAGTTGGACTCTTGGTCCCAGGATGGCGTGTCTATCTTGTATGGTTCATACTCTATTTATTAAACAAATGATTCATTAATCATTATTCATTCTTTAATGATTGAACTTAAAATGAGAAAGACACAGCCTCTCTTTGGAAGAAGCTGAAAGGGAAGACAGACATGTGGGTGTGGATTGAAAGGATGGCCTTGGATAGATGTGCAGTGAAGACTCAGCCATAGGAGAGGAGAGGCGATTGATTAATTTTGTCTGAAGACAGATGATTCTGGGTGGTTTTCAGAGAGGAGGAACCAGTCAGCAAGTCCTGGGAGGAGTGACTAGAGGGTGTTCTGTTAGCCTCCCATGGAAGGCCAGGGAGTTCAAACACATTGCCAGCAGCAGTGAGCTCTGGAATGTGTTGCTGCCATTCCAGACGGTGCTGGCAAGGGTGGAGTGCCCACTCTGTGCCTGGCCCTGGGGACAAGTAAAGCCTGGGTACCAGAAAGATGCACTCCAGCTCTTCCTTCTTTTGCACCTGCCCACTGGGTGCACTGGGGACCTCTTTCATGGCCTCCTGACAGTCAGGCCCGAGGATGCAGCTGAACTTGGGCAGCAGGGGAGGGAGGGGCGGGCTGGCCTTGCCCACCAGCAGTGCCATATGCCCAAACCTTAGTCTATTCCAGTCATGTCCCCCCGGCTGCCCAGCTGTCACGGCCATAATTACAGCAGCCACAGCCGCGGGAAGTGTGTGGTTGTGGGGGACCCTCTGGTCTCCTTAGAACTTTACTACTGTTGTTATAGCTTATCAGGACACGGCCTGCCTTCTGTTGGTCTCTTGAAAAAGGCTGTAATTCTCATCTATCATGGGGGTGAGCCAGATGCTGCAGGGGCAGCTGTCAGGGAGAGAGCTCTGCGTGCGTCCCAACACGCTGGCCCTGACCTTGGGGAGGTGGAGGCTCCAAGCCAAGTGCCTTTCTTGGGATGGCATTGGGGCCATCTCTTTTGTTTTACCTGGGGGTGAGTGCTTTCTGCTTTTCTCTGTAGATCCGACCTGCTTGTTTTCCTTGTTCTCTTTCCTGGACCGTGAACTTCCCAAGTGAAGGAGCATTGTGTCTGCTATAGACGAACTTCTGTTATTAAAAGCTTCATCGCAGATTTTGAAATACAGTTCTTTCCCCCCATTACAAAAGAAACATACAATGATAATTGCAACACAAATAGATAATATTTATTGACTGTTTACTATGTTCCAGGCATTATACTTATAATTTGACAGGGATTATTTAATTCATTACTCAAACAACGTCATGATTTCCATTTAACAAGTGGGGAACCCTGTCCAGAGAACTTATGTAGGTTGTCCAGGGTCACACAGCTGAGAGGGGGAGGCCTAGGCTTCAAAACTAGAGAAGTCTCCTTTCAGGGTCCAACACATGTGCCTCATTTTAGGAAATTTGGAAAATGGAGAAAGTAGAAAAAAAAAAACCTAATAATTTTATGTTTCAAACACAACTCATTACGATCTTGATATATTTCTGCTCATTATGTTTCTATTCATGATTTTTCCATAATTGTGATTATACTGTGTAATCCATTTTGTCTTATGACTTTAAAATTAATATTATCACATAAACATTTTCCATCTTGTGGGTTTACTATCCTTTATTAGCCCCTTTTTGTTGTTTATTGGGTTGCATCCAAGTTTTCCTGTTGGACTAAGAAAGTAACATTGCAGTGTGTTAGTGTGTGTGTATGTGTGTGTGATACTAGTCACACAGCTAGCCTCTTGTTAAGGTTTGTACATGCAACATCTAATTTATTCTTACAGTAACACTATTTGGTAAAGAAATGCGTCCCATCTTACAGATAAAGAAACTAAGGTTTAGAAAGTTAAACAAATCATCGAAGGCTACATAAGTGGTAAGGGGCAATTCCAGAACTCAAATGGAGAGCAGTTTGACAAAGGCCATGCTTTTTTTGTTTGTTTTTGAGATGGAGTCTCACTCTGTCACCCAGGCTGGAGTGCAGTGGTGCGATCTTGGCTCACTGCAACCTCCTCCTCCTGGGTTCAAGTAATTCTCCTGCCTCAGCCTCCCGAGTAGCTGGGACTACAGGCACCTGCAACCATGTCCAGCTAATTTTTATATTTTTAGTATAGACAGGGTTTTGCGATGTTGGCCCGGCTGGTCTTGAACACCTGACTTCAGGTGATCTGCCCGCCTCAGCTTCCCAAAATGCTGGTATTACAGGTGTTAGCCACCGTGCCCAGCCTTAAAGGCCATGCTTTTAGTCATTAGTCTATCCCTTCTCTATGAAGCTTTCTTCATTTTATGTTTGCATTTTTACATTTTTGGATCTATCCCCATAAGTGGAATTTTTCGGTCAAAGGGGGTAACAATTTTTAACATGAGTTAGAGGAATGCACATTCTGTTCCCATTGTATTTCCCCTTGCCAGCATTGAGCCTTGCCATTGAATCAGTTGGTAGGGTTATTAACAACCCCGATTCTTAATGGATTGTGACAACTCAAGTTTACCCTCCGCTCAAGCTCCGTGTCCATCTTGTGTCAGCTGGGCTCCACGTCCAGGCGTCCTCACCTTGGGACCCCTGCCTGAGCAGCCACCATCTGGAATGTTGCTTGGTCACTGTTGCAGAAGGAAAGAAAGCTCTGGGCATCTCCAACTGGCAACTACGCCATCTCGCCCAGAAGTGACAAATGTCCCTTCCGCTAGACTTCATTGGCCAAAATGAATCACATGGCCCCATCCACCCACACAGAGCCAGGAAGCACAGTCCTTTGGGGGTCCTCAAGGGAAAGCTGGAAATAGCTGGCGAAGGCCCTAATAACTAACGCAGTCATAAAAGTTGCTAATTTTATAGTTGAAAATAGTAACACATTGTTGCTTTATTTGACATGAATTTTTTTGGTGAGCCTTAGTATTTCTTCATATTTTCTTGGCCAGTTGTATCTCCTCTTTTGTAACTTGTTTGTCCTGTTCTTAACCCATTTTTCTGTGATATCTTAATGCTTTTCACAAATGCTTTCTGGATGTGGTCATGTCCCTAAATAGGTCTCTGATGAGTGAAAACACATGGTGTCTCAGAAGCCAATTTCCCTTAGATATTTTTTAAACATATAGATGTAAATAACTCTATGCATTTACTTTCATTTTCCCAAAGAAGTGACCCAGGGTTTATGTTTACTTCAGATTGAGTTAATTTATGTTAAGTTCTGCTTTTCAGTTAATCAACGAAAACTGAAGGAGCTTCCTAAGTTTCAAGGGTTTCAGTATCTGGATCTCAAAATTCTGGGCTCCTTACTGTCTCCCTGGCCCCACACTTCCCTGCTAGGCAACAAGCCCTGAGTGTCTCTTCTACAGCCTTGTTGCATCTTCAGTTCACTTCTCCTCCTCATCCCCACTCCTCTGTCCACAGGTTAGGCAGAGACACCTGGGTGCCGTTGAAATAACCTCCTAACTGGTAGTTTTTACATGGGCTACCAGAAAAGAGACCATGCTAATTACATCGTTCTTTCCCTCCAAACCCTTCCCAGTGGCTCCCTTGCCCTGTGGGGCCCATTTACCATGGTTGAACACAAAAGGATTTTCAGTGGGATACAAAGGAACACTTTATAGCTATAAATTAATTTTTGACCAGGCACAGTGGCTCATGCCTGTAATCCCAGCACTTTGAGAGGCCAAGGCGGGCAGATCACTTGAGGTCAGGAGTTGGAGACCAGCCTGGCCGACATGGTGAAACCCCATCTCTATTAAAAATACGAAAATTAGCTGGACATGGTGGCGGGTGCCTGTAATCCCAGCTCCTCAGGATTATTAATTAATTTTCATGTGTATTAGAAAAGTGTTTGCCTAGCACATTAAACATGTACATTGACAGATGTTACTGCTGTGATATGGCAGTGAGCACAAGTGAGTCCATGTAAAAATTTAAAGAGAGCTATTAAGTTGATAATATGATAAGGAATGCATGGGTTTGGCAAAGACAATGGGGTAATGTCTAAATGGCAGAAGTTTGGGAAAGACAAGTTAACATCCAAAGTTTATAGAGTCCTTAAACATGCCTGATGTCCGAACCCAGTTTTTGAGTCATATCCCCCTCACTCCACAGCCTGTTATGCCAAAATACGTAAATATTGATCATGCCATAGGGCTCCTTTAACATAACATCTCCCTGCTTTCTTCTGGGCAAAGGTGGAGCTCTTCTGTTTGTTCTCTTTGGATCCTAGCTCACTTTTAAAAAATATTAATTTAATTTAATTTTAAGTTTCGGGATACATGAGCAGGATGTGCAGGTTTGTTGCGTAGGTAAATGTGTGCCATGACGGTTTGCTGCACCTATCAACTCATCACCTAGGTATTAAGCCCCCACGTGCATTAGCTATTTATTCTGATGCTCTCCCTCCTCCCTCCCCACCCCTGTCCTGACAGGCCCCAGTGTGTGTTGTTTCCCTCCCTGTGGCTGTGTGTTCTCATTGTTCAGCTCCTACTTAAAAGTGAGAACATGCAGTGTTTGGTTTTCTGTTCCCAATAATCCCATTATTGAGTATATACCCAAAGGAATTAACTCATTTATTTTAAAGATACATGCACATTGCAGCACTATTCCTAATAGCAAAGACATGGAATCAACCCAAATGCCCATGAATGTTAGACTGGATAAAGAAAATGTGGTACATATACACAGTGGAATACTATGCAGCCATAAGAACGAGTAAGATCATGTCCTTTGCAGGGACATGGATGGAACTGGAAGCCATTATCCTGGCTTTCTTTTTACAGTGCATTTTCCTGAATTGTTGAATGTCTTACTTTATCTTCTAGATAGGTATATATTTGGAAGCACAACCTGGGCTTTCTTTCAGTAACCAGTGTTAACCTACAGAAAGTGCTTTACTTCACTGAAAGTGCCTCTGTATTTATGATCTAATTGGCTCCTTACAAGGACCCCTTGAGGCAAGCATCCCCCATTTTGCAGACAAATTGACCAAGGCTTGGACATTGTCAGATGCCATTCATTCATTTATTTATTATTATTGTTTTGAGACAGTCTTACTTTGTCACCCAGGCTGGAGTGCAGTGGCATGATCTCAACTCACTGCAACCTCCGCCCTACCTGGTTCAAGCATTTCTCCTGCCTCAGCCTCCTGAGTAGCTGAGATTACAAGTGCCTGCCACTGCGCCTGGCTAACTTTTATATTTTTAGTAGAGATGGGATTTCATCATCTTGGCCAGGCTGATCTTGAACTCCTGACCTCGTGATCCACCCACCTCAGATATCATTCAGAGAGTCCCAGCAGGGATTCAGATTCAGGATTGTGACCTGACAACCCCCACTTCTCCTGCTGGATCAAAGGGCTGCATCACTCCTGTTTTCCCACAGTCCCCGAAGTAGGTTCTGTGCATAATAAGTGCTCAGTAAAGGTTCCAGGGGTGAAAGAAGGATGAGCACATTCTTGTTTCTAGGGCTTTTGTTCATTTACACATAACTAATTGTTTGAGATGTTTCACATACTAAAGATTGGGAAGTCCTGGGCTTTTACCTAAAGGCTGAAAATCCTTGCATTTTTCTGTGATCTTCTCCACGGAAGCTGGTGTTACAACTCAATAGTGATGTTCTTTCCTTCTTTCTAAGCACATTTTGGGGAGTGATTCTTTGAAGAAAAAAAAAAAGCATCCTTGTCAAAGTAAGCATGGCTTGATTTGAAATGTAGGTGGGAGTAGAATAGTGCTTTAAAAACAGTATTCTGAACTAAGATTTGAAAGCCTTTTGAGTGAGTTCAGCTATGTCCTTAGAGATACCCAGGAGGACTTTTATACTTAAGTGGAAGACGGAACATTGAAGAATAAACTACATTTGTTTCTGTGAATATGATTACCACTGATGCCTTCCAAACCAACAGAGGCATACTTAATGCATAGGGTTAGGGCATATTTTTTTTGCTGGGCACAGTGATGTACCAGGAAGATCAGGGAATGCAGGTGAACTGGATTCTTCTCTGGGCTTTGCTACTCATTTTGGTGAGCTCTTGCATAAGTAACTCAGCTGGGGATATGCTGACTTGATAGAGAAGAAAGGGACAATATACATCCACCCTAGGCAGTGTGTACTCACAGAAGCTGGAGGAGAATGGCAGGGCTTGCATTCAGAAAGGGGTTGTTCAAGAGAACCAGATTAGATTAGTAGGTTGGGTAAGGGAGATCTTTTTCAATACTGGAGCACTCTCCCAGGCATGGGAAATATGTCTCTCCCTGAGAAAGACCCCAGGAGATTTTTTTTAAAAAAGCAATAGTACACACTAAGGTTAAAATGCCAGTAGTTTTGCAAAAAGTAAGAATAGAAAATCTTTAAGAATTCAGAGAGGGGGGATATGCTGAGGGCATGCACCATTTAAGACAGATAAACCCTCCAGAGAATGATGTCCCATGGGAGGACCCAGAAGGCACCCAATTTCCCAAAGCCATCAGGAATGCACTGGTGGCAAGGGCACTAGTGTCACTGAGGAGTTTGCTGGTGCCATGTCTCAGCAGGCCAGGACAGACTTTAGGAGAGGCGCTGCAGAACAAGGCTCACTGAGAGCAATGGGGATGTTAGGATTCCTCAAAACAATAGAGTCCAGATGGTGATGCTTACACCCCAGAAGCCAAGCAGATGCAATTATCTTAATGAGTAGCCATGGCGGCAGGGCAGCCAGGTTGGCCTGTCCTACAGAGAGATATGGAGATGGTTAATAGAACAAGATTATCCTTGAAGGCAGCCAATACAGATATTACTCAATTACTACTACTCAGTTTTTCTTCACTTCAAAAGAAATCAAGAATGATTGGTTAAGAAGGCTAAGGAATTGCCACAATCAAATGACCCAATACTGTGTCCAGTTTTTGGACCTGAGCTATATTTTGGATCTGGAACTCTTCAGTTCAAGGGTTATGGTCCACTATAAAAAATATATGGTCCAGTATATTTTTTATATTGGACCATAACCCAATAGAAAAAGATTTTTTTGTTTTAACCCTTTAGTCTAAGGGTTCCCCATCCAAAATATACTAGAATATCTTATCTATCTATCTATCTATCTATCTATCTATCTATCTATGTATCTATCTATCTCACCATATATATACTTAAGAGGAAGGACCCTGAAGCACCATGGCAAGTGTGCATGGTTACAAGCACCCAGTTCTTCCTCAAAGAGAACTTTAGCCATATACTTGGGTAACTACATTCTAGGAAAAGGGGGAATAGACAAACACATTTCAAGCAGTGTCAGAGAACATTAGTACTTGAAGGCTTAAAGCATTATCGTGGTCTTACTATAAAACTGGAGGTACGATGGAACTAGGTAATAAAAGGAATCCTCGTCAAAACCACTCATCCAGGTACTAGGTCCCATTCAAGTCTGGCAGCCTTTCAAGTTACTTGGGTCATAGCAACATTCCCAGATATACATTGTTTTTGCTTCCAGAATCCAAAGAGCCTACTTGTGCTTCCTTTTTCCTGGTGGGAGGTACAAGATGCAATCGCTTCTCTTTTAGTTTGAATGCAATGTTGTGACATGCCCTTGACAACTGAAATCCTAAAAATGTTTACTGATGTAGTAGATCCCTATATCTTCATAGGGTTTATCTCACAAATTCTAGACCATGTGTATCTCACCAAGGTCTCCAACATGCTACATATAGCTCACTCATCTGGTTTTATTATCATCTTTGCTACGGAACAAATCATTGTGATTTTTTGCTGGATTTCAACATGGGGCATATTACTTTCGACTGCATAAGTCCAAAGTGCATCTATTCTGATTATACATTCAGGGTTTAGAAAAATAACCAATTTATTTGGCTTAAAGCATTACCTATTTATCAGGTGACTTGAAAGGCTGAATGAATGGGACCAGATTTGAATGGGACCTAGAACGTGGGTGGGTGGTTTTGAACAGGGCTCCATTTATTACTTAGTCCCACTGTACCCCCAGTCATATAGTAAGGCCATGATAATGCTTTAAGCCCAGTAAATTGGTTATTTTCCTAAGCCCCAAATGTAAAATCAGAATAGATGCACTTGGTAGTTGGTGAAACTTCCTTGCTGAGCCTTTAGACTATAGAGTAAAAGCTATCATAGTGCGGGGGCAACCAAGAGAAGACTCTGAAAATACCCCTTACCCAGCTCCTGCCAAGACAATATAAACAGTATTATTTCAGGGGGAAGGAGATGGGAAGCATTAGTTCCACTCTTATAAACCTAACAGATGTTGCAGGGGTGGTGGTTTGTGTCAGAGCTCCATTCACTTCACCAGTATAGTCCCTGCTAAAACCAGATGGATCCTGAAAAATAGCAGTGAGCACCACAAACTCAACCATGTTGTAACCCTGATCGCAGCTGCCATGCAACTGTGATGTCTTTGCTGGAGTAGATTAGCATGGTCTCAATGCATAGTATGCAGCATTGATTTCGCAAATGTGTTCTCTTCCATGCCTATCAGAAATGATCAGAAATATTTTACATTTACGTGGAACAAACAACAGGATACATTCATAGATTTCCCCAAGGCTCTGTTAACTTTCCTGCCCTCTGTCATAAGATGGTCCAAAGCAATCTGTCCCATGTTGACATCCAACAGAAAATCACAATGATCCATTCCATAGCAAATATGCTAACAGGACCAGATGAGCAAGATAGAGGCAGCGTGTTGGAGGCCTTGGTAAGACATATGTGATCCAGGGTTTGGGAGATAAACCCTATGAAAATTAATAAGTCTGCCACGTCAGTAAACATTTTTAGGAGTTCAGTGGTTAAGGGACTGTTACAGTATTGCCTGTAAACTAAAGAAGAGATGATTGCATGTTGCATCTCCCGCTGTGAAAAAGGAGTCACAATTAGCTGTGCATGGTGGTGTGTGCCTGTAATCCCAGCTACTCCGGAGGCTGAGGCTGGAGAATCACTTAAACTAGGGAGGTGGAGGTTGCAGTGGGCAGAGATCATGCCATTGCATTTTAGCCTGGGCGACAGAGTGAGACTTTGTTTCAACGAACAAACAAATAAACAAAGTAGCACAATGTCTGGTAGGTTCTTTGGATTCTGGAAGCAACAAAATGTATACCTAGGAATACTGCTCTGACCAAAGTGACTTGAAAGGCTGCTAGATTTGAATGGGACCTAGAACAAGAAAGGACTGTACTACAGTAAGTTTTGGCTACAGTTTTATAGCCTGCTGTTTGGGCTATAAAACTCAGCAGACCCGTTGGTAGTAGAGGTACATCCCAGTGCTTGGAAAACACACCATGTGGAGTTTATGGCAAACTCCAATGAGAGAATCATTAGGGTTCTGGGTCAAGGCCATGGCATCTGCTTAGGGAAAATTATACACCACTTGAAAAACAATTTCAAGTTCTCTGCCCCTCTTTCCCAGAGAACCCGACCTGCCGCAGAAGCCACCCATTCTGAACATTTGAGGTGCATCCTTATGATCTGGTTTCATTTTGTTTTGAGCTCTACAGGTGATTCCAATACCCAGCCAGGCATCCAATCACAGTATCACTGATTCACAATATCACAGAATCACTGCAGACCCCCCAGTGCCTCCTGCCCACATTCATCGGCAGGTCCCTTGCAAGCTCCTTTCCACATGGCAGATGTCACGAGGGTGACTCGGAGGAGGACTCTAATCTCCAGTTGCTTCCAGAAAAAAAACAAACAACAGATGGTCAGGAAACTGGGGGGTGGGTCCTCATGGGCATATGAAGAAGACCCAAGAAGGGTGGAGGCAGGTGGAAGGTCTGTAATTCCATCCAGAAGGGATTGACTGCTCACCTTGTCCTAACATCCTGAGACATAAACAAGTCACTGTTTCCCAAGGCAACAGTGCAAGCTCACTCTCCACCTCTTCCTGTGTTTCAGAACTCCTGGTGTTGGGCAGATGTGGCAGGCCATACTTCTCTGGGGTTTTCATTTGTTTGTTTGTTTCTAACCCTCTTTGTTTAGCCACGACTTAGGCTCCCCTCTTCTTCTTGGCTGCTTCATTCTCTCCCCTGGTTGGAGAAGAGGTCTTTGAGGATAATGCTGCATTGAGAGTAGTCAGTAAGAAGGGATGAATATGGACCAGAATGAAGTTTACTGATCCTGTAAAGATTCCATGCAGAGCACCCCAGGGTTAAGGAAGACAAGTAACCCAGATTAAAATGTCAAGGGCGTAACGACCCACATATGCCAGTGAAACGTCAGGAGACAATGGTATAACCCAGCTAGACTGGAGGAGGATGAAGCTGGGCGCCTTGGTGGGGGAGCAGTAGAAAAGAAAAGGAGAGAGACAAGGAAAGGGGCCCTTTGAGGGACAAGGAGGCGGCCTCAGCCATGACTGGATAAAATGTCCCTGAGGGTCATATTCTGGCCAAATGCAGACAAGATCGAGTCCTCCGTGGGATGAGCAGAAACTGGGCATCTTTCTAGTTGTTGTGGGGGGTCACTCCTATTGTTACACCCAGCCTTTTATTCTCAGCACCTTGTAAAGGGTAGGCTAATGAAATAGACCAGCTGGTCTGTGCTGGGACTATATTTATGCATATCCTAAAGGTTCTGAGTTTGAGTAATTGATTACCTTTTGCAAGGCAACACCGTGGTTTTGGTCATAAGAAATTCATGCAAGGCTGTGTCCACCCACCTCGGCTTAGTACTCACCAAGCTCGGGACGATCTGCTCTTTCAATTAGCAGTGTGCATGAATATATCTGGTGTACGGATGCAGTTAATAACAGAGCTGGTGCAGACTACTGGGCGAGACTTCTGTAAGGGGCTTAAAATATGGAACGTTGCTGCTAAAGACCTTCCCAGATCTTGGCTGGGTGAGGATGGAGATTGGGCTGTGCTCACAATGTGTGGTCATGCATAAATATTAGCCTTAAATAACTATGAATACCTTGTTTCCTAAAAAGATTAGTGGCTCTTCCCTGCGTGATAAATTGTGTGAGTTACAGTGCAGACCTGTCTTCCCACTGTATTATCCCACAGCCTTTTAAATAACCGAGCCCAAATTATGCTCAGGGGAGCTGTGCAGAATGCTTCGGCAAGCTTTAGGCAGAGAAGTATAATTTGGGTTCATCCTTCTTCGGTTTTTACCTCTTTTCCTATGCCTTTATTTCATTCTCACCTTAGTCTTTTTCTCTGATTCCTTCTCTCTCTCTGACTCTCTTATTTTCTCCTTCCATACATTTACCTCTTGTTCTCAGACTTTTTTTATCCTCATCTTCAGGTAATAATAATCATAGCTAACTTTTATGAGGTGCTCCCGATACTTAAAGTTAATAAAGTGCTAAGCCCTTTACCTCTACTAGTTTATTTACTTCTTATGACAACCTTGAGAGAGGTACGCACTTTGACTGTACCTATTATGGGGATGAGCTAACGGAGGCACAGAGAGGTTCAGGAACACACTCAAAGTCACAAAGCTTGTGAGGAGGTGGAGCCAGGATTTGCCTCACCTCCCAGACAGGGGCCCCAGACACTACAGTGGTGTTGTAGTGCTACTTGTTTCTCTAAGGTGTCTCCTCGGATAGAAAACAAAACCCTTCCTTCATTTTGAAGACACATTTTAGGGATGCACTGAGATATCCCGGCTCCCCAGATTAAGCGATGAGGTAACAGGTGCTCCCCCCAGCTCTACCCCAGGTCAAATGAAATGGAGAAATCACCACTAAGATTGAGGGGATCCTCTTACAGTTAACCAAGGTGGCTGCCCTTTGGGAGGTCTTTGGAGGGTCCTCCCCTCTCTGTTCCCTGTTTGCATTAACTGATTTTCCTGGGGCTAGTGTAAAAGAACAGAAGTAGATCTGATTACTTGGCCTGGTGTACCCAAGGGAGAGAAGAGCCAATGTGATGATTGGTCTTGAAGAGATGCTTCATTGAGCTCTTAACACTTAGGGCCCAGCCTGCAGTGGGACACCCTCTCTCCAACAGAGCATAATTAAAGTAGAAACATATTTTGTTGTCTTTTCTTTTTCCTTTTATAATCTACTTTATTAAAATAAATTTATATGCAACAGACGGTGCAATTTGATGAGTTTTGACATATGTAGACACCCTCCCTTCTAGATATAGACCATTTCTGCCCCCCCTAGAGAATTCCTTCCATCTCCTAAGTCCATCTCTATGCTTCTTGCAGAGGCAGCCACCGATCTGATTTCTGTCCTCATAGCTGGCCTTTGCCTGGTATAGCACTTCATAGAAAGGGGTCATATAGTGTGAGCTTTTTTGTGTTTGGCTCAATCTGACATTTTTGAGATTCTCTCATTCTTTCATATATTAGGGTTTTGTTATTTTCTTTTTTGTTTCTGAGTAGTATCTCATATTATCAGCATAGAACAACTTGTTTATCCACTCCTCAGTTGAGGGACATTGAATTGTTTCCAGTTTGTGGCTATTATAGGAATAATGTGGCTGTGAATATTTTTGTATAAGTCTTTTTGTAAACCAACATTTTCATTTCATTTCCTCCTCCTCCTCCTCCTCTTCCTCCTCCTCCTCCTCCTTTTCCTCCTCCTCCTCCTCCTCCTCCTCCTCTTTCTCCTCCTCCTTTGTCTTTGTCTTCTTCTTCTTCTTTGAAAAAAGCTTTGACTGGAATTTCCTGGGCCAAATGGCAAGTGTTGTTTAACTTTATAGCAATTTTCCAACGTGGTTGTTCCATATTACGTTCAACCAGCAATATACAAGTGTTCTGGTTGTTCCACATCCTTGTCTACTTTTGGGACTCTCAGCATTTTCAATTTTAGCCACTATACTGGATATGAAATGACATCTCATTATGGTTTTAGTTTGCATCTCACCAATGACCAGTGATGCTGAAAATCTCTTCATGTGCAAAATGTCTACTATATATATATATATATGTATATTTTGAGATGGAGTTTCACTCTTGTTGCCTAGGCTGGGGTGCAATGACACAATCTTGGCTCACCCTAACCTCCACCTCCTGGGTTCAAGTGATTCTCTTGCTTCAGCCTCCCGAGTAGCTGGGATTACAGACATGCACCACCATACCCAGCTAATTTTGTCATTTTTTAAGTAGAGACAGGGTTTCTCCATGTTGGTCAGCTGGTATTGAACTCTCGACCTCAGGTGATCCACCTGCCTTGGCCTCCCAAAGTTCTGGGATTACAGGCATGAGCCACTGTGCCCAGCCTACTCATATTTTTTTTTGTGTGAAGTGTCCATTCAAATCTTCTACCCATTTTGTACCTTGAGACGATTGGCTTTTAAAACTATTGATTTGTAGAAACTCTTTATGTATTCTTTTGTCAGATATATGCAGCATGCATATTTTCTCCCAGGCTTTTGTTTGACTTTTACTTTTCTTATTTTTTTGTGTCAGGAAGAGGGGAAACTCTGATTTCTGCCTTGCAAGAGCTGTTCTTACAGCATGAATGTTGAGAACTTTAGTAACTGGGATAAATTTCTGGGATTATTACATTGGAATTGGGGCGTGGAGCCAAGTTTTCTGAAAGTGACCAAGGCCAGTGGTGGCAGACTGATGGCTTATGAGGACAGTGAAGACCAGCCTCTTGGCAAATCCCAGGTACATTTGAGATGGTGGGGGAAGAGAATGCTACAACCTTGCTGGAGACTAGAGTTACTGCATGAGCTGGTAAGGGATTAACAGCCTGAAGTATTCCACAATTAGTCTCAGTGGAACCTCACTGTTTTCTACAAATACAAAGCTTGGGGGATGTTTGTTTTCCTGAACTTCTCTTTAACATTTGAAGGCTAGGTGCTTTGCAAATATTTCATTAAATCCTCTCAACAGGGGAGATGAGCTCAGGCATAGCAAAATGGAGCAAGTTGTTCAGAATCCCACAATATCGCAAGTGGTAGAGCCTAGATTGAGTCCACGGTCGTTTTTCTCTGGGTCCAACTCTTTCCTCCAATCTGCACTGCTTCCCCAGATCCACGTCCTGGGCCCTAAGTGTGCTCTCTGCAGCTGTCCTGAGCAATTTAAATCCCTCTCCCTCCAGAGTATCTGCTAAATAAGTGCCATAATAACATTAAGTCATCCTTTCCCTCTAGGCTCAATGTTCTGGGTCTCCTAACACCAAGCCTTGGATGGCTTGCTTTCCAAACTCCTTGCTGTTCTCACAGCCCTGTTCTGATTCAGCTTCAGTTTCTCAGCTGAGACAACTAGAGTTGGGCACAGGATGCCTAGATATGCTTTCTGTCTGCAGTGACACTCTGCATGCAGTGGACTTTCACTGTGGGGTTGTTGTGTGGTCCTAGGAAAAGGCACAGACTACGGTCACTTTCTGAGTTGGTAATCGGAGCACTTCAGTCACTGATGATCTACCAAGCACTTGCCATTGGCAGCAGGACGGAGCTGTCAGTCAGAGCGGTGGGCACAGCCAAGAGGCCCCCTGTCCTTTTCATCCCCACCTCAGTTTCCATTTTAGTAGATCACACAGGCAGCATAAAATAAACATGCAATTGAAATCAATATAAATTGTGTGAGTTTCTCTGATGGAAATAAGGGCGATATGACAGAGAAATGAGGGAGGCACCCTGCATAAAGTGAGTGATCTGAGGATACCAACCCCAGAGCTGTGACCCAAAGCCTGAGAATTGTCTAGGTAGGAGAGAACATTCCAGGCAGAAGCAGCTCCATTTGGGATGCAGTAGGTTAAAAATGTCCACCAGCTATTCAAAAGTAGACGTCATTGAAGCTATAAGCATCTGGAAGGTCTGGGCTGGAGATTTCAGGGCCCTCAATGCACAGAGATGGCATTTAGTGCTTTGGGAGCTGGATGGGATCGCAGGGTGGGTGTGGAGAGGAAATAAGGAAAGGGCCCCAGACAGAGCCCAGGGGAATATCAGGGGTTTATCTTAAGGAAGATGAACAGACTAGGAGCAGGTGGAAGAGACAGAGAGCAGAAGCCAGTGGAGCAGGAGGCGACGGGAGAGCCGGTGTTGTCATGGCAGCCAGAGATGCACACAACCATTCAGGGATAGAGAGAGCGTGTGCCTCGGTACCCTGCCCTCCTGGCTTTAACCTGAGAGAAGGTTTAACCCACCTTTCCTGGCACTGTCCTTGGGCCAGTCTCGCACCCACATCTCTGCCCCCAGACCTTCTAGTTGTGCGGTCCACTCTGGACCAAATGTTTTCTGAGAAACGAGACAGGATTCCAGAGTCCATTTGAAGGTGGAACCAGCATCCCAGCCCTTCAGCGGTCTCCTTCCTGAGCAGGACCCTCACTCCTTATTTGCTTGGCGGAATCCCCTCACACCCCTTCCTTCCCAGTTCTTTCCTCAAGTGGATCTTCACTAAGAGCTTTCCTGATGACAGTCAAGCATCACATTCCCTTGATTTGAAAACTTCTCTCCCTGCCTTCCTGCTTATAATGTTGTAAGAATCCGTCATCTGCAGAATCCCACCATCACTTTCATTAACTAGAAGTGGGAGGTTTTCATCAGCAGGTAGAAGAGGACTAAACACTAAGAGCGCAAAGATGTACATTGTTCCCAGCATGATAAGGAAATCAGGGTAAGACCCAGAAGCACGTGCCAGTGGTTGAAGTGAGGCAACTAAGTAGCAGTGAGCAACCACTGGGATCCTTCTGAGGCAGGAGGCGGGACTTGGCTCTGGAGGTGGGGGCTCAGACACAAGACCAAATTGAGGATTGGCTAAAACAGTTCCCAGGTGGAAGCAGCTTTCCATCAGACAAGCCCACTGGCATTTACCCTTGTCAGTTTACCACTGCCTGGAGTTACCGCCCCTTTCCATAGCAATGATCTGATGAACCGAAAGTTATTACACCTTCCCTGGAAATGTCTGCATAAACTGCCCCTTACTCTGCATGTAATTAAAAGTGGGTATAAATATGACTGCAAACTGCCCTGAGGTGCTGCTCTCAGCACGCTGTCTGTGGGGTAGCCCTGCTCTGCAGTCACGGAGCTGCAACACTGCCAGTTCAATCTTCATTGTTTTCTTCTACCCGACCACTGGCTTGCCCTTGGATTCTTTTCTGGATGAAGCCAAGAACCCTGTGGGCTAAGCCCCACTTTGGGGGCTCACCTGCCCTGCCCCAATACTCAGTGAGGACCTGGGAAAGTGCTTTATCCATAACATTCTCTCTGCACATGGATCCTGATGGTCTGGACTTGGGAACAAGTGCTTTAACCTTGAAAGATTACAATATTGTCATGCAATCAGTAAATTCTGTTATTAAATGTTACAGCAGCTAAATTAAACGATAAGAATAACCAGTATTTTGAAATTCTGAACATCTTATAATTAGAGCAGCCTTAAAAAAAATATTCCAAGTTAAGGCACATTAGAATGTATTCCACAACATGGAGACAGCCTGACAAAGAAACATTATTCTTAGATTTACAATTAATTACCCTTATGTCTATACCTTGCATTCAATTTGCATATCTTAAAAGTGCTGTAAATTTCACAGGACTCCCTGTTATTTAAGATCACTCCGCTTAGTAAAAGTTTCTTCAGTGATAACTTTCTCTTGATTATGTAGTTGCGAGGTCAGTAAATCTGGCTCTACTTTGCTCTCCACTGTTATAATTTTTCTTTTTTTTGTGTGTTTTTCATTATTTGGCTTCTTGTTCCTTCTGCCCCCTCATTTATTATTCCCCAAAGAGCCAACAGATAGAGATGCTGGCTGGAAGATGAAGTGAGTGGTGAGAGTCCGAGATGTTATCTTTTCCCCACTACGCATTGGTACTGGGTGTATGACATGTTCTATACATCTTTCTGGTGCCAACCTCATTAAACAAATACAACTTGATGTATAGCTCTCAAGAAATGAAATTCTATGCAACAGATTTTTTCTTGCCCCATTGGTGCAAGAACACCACATGCCTCTCTGCTTCTCTTTTCTCTCTCTCTTTCCCTTTTTTTTCTGAGCCCCCTCACCTCCCACGTGAGTTGGTTCATTGTGATTTCTCATTGCAATTTTGTATAGTCACCACTAATTTCATAACTTTTCAATGGACTGAGTTTTAATGCTCACTGTGAATGTTCTATTTTAAAAAGACCGCATTGGATGCCCTAAATTATTCATACGTAGCCATTAACACTCTATGAAGTGGTATATGTTTGGTAGGATGCTGTTACATATGTTTACCTTGACAAGACACGTATGTAGCTCTTGCATTCACTTCCGCCTGCTGTCATATACAAATGGTAACATCTTATACTTTCAAAGATGACTCCACATAAAGGTGCTTATGAGGGACTGTAGCAATCCTAAGGAGAAGGACCTGCCACACTTTGGCAGAATTGTCAATAGCAACTGCAGTCTCTTAAAAACCATTTGTAGGATTTAAAAAAGAAGAAAACGTTTAGACTGAAAGCAACCTGTAGTTTAAAAGAGCATTTTTGTTTAAAAAAAAAAAGTTGCTAACAATTAAAACTGGTATCCCCATTGGGTGGAATTTTGAGTTGTTTTTATTTTGTTCCATTTTGGTTTTAAAATGTATGTATTGTATTGGCAATATTTACTAGACCTAGGATGACACTCCACTTTGAAGCTCAGCTAACTGTATCATAGACTAGGATGTGGTGCCCTACGGTGTAGATTTTGTCATACTTAGGAGAATTTGGTTCTGAAAATCACAACCTGGGGTATGAGAGCCCAAGCCTTGTGCTTTCTGAAAAAGCAAGAGGAAAAACGTCCTTCCCCCTTTAACTTTATTTTAAGCACGACCAGGTAATTTCCCGTGGCTTCCTCTTCTCACTTATTAATTGTCAGTTTATTAAAGCAATTTTTAAAAAGTTAATACCATTGTCATTTCTCCATTACAGTTCTCAGAGAACCAAGTGTTAAGGAATGTCAGGGAAAGAAGAAGGCAGCCAGCCAGGAAGGCGAGGTCCTGGCCTGAGCACGCCAGGCATGGAGGGATAGAGGGTGGTGAGGAAACTGCCCCTGCCTCCAACCCCTACCCTGGCCCCCAAAACATGACATTGGCTGAAACAGGTGCCTCACCTCCCTCTCAAATGTCCTCTTCCTCTCTCCCTTTACCTACCCTCTCTTCCTTCCCTCACATCCAGGTATCTTCTTACTCCTTTTGGGAGGTGGGTGGATTAAATATATATGTGTGTGTGTGTGTGTGTGTGTGTGTGTGTGTGTGTATATATATATATATATATATATATATATTTATTTATTTTTATTTTTTTAACAAAAGTATTAATTTCTGACAGTGACATCCTTCCTGACAGTTCAATATGTAAGTGAGTCCTTGTGACTTCACAAAGCCCATTCATCCTGCCTTTCCATGGGCCGAATGCAAGCGAATGTGAAAGAGGCTCTCTCCTCATTGATTGTAATATATTATTTCCATTAAAATCATTTTTAAAAGCCTTCCAAACAATGCTTTCTCGAAGAATATAAAGCTATCTCTCAGATTAGCTGTCCTAGAATACCTTGGCAAAAGTATCCAAGTAGCAAGAGTTTCCTTAGTCTTATGTCCTATATACATCTGTTAAATTACTCTGAGATCTCATTAAATAAAGCTAATGTACTTGTAAAACAGTAGGGAGAGACAGTTTATCATTGTAACTGTTAAAGAGAGCCATTCGGGTAGGGAGAGAGCCAAGAAGACTAGGTGTATGCTGGTCAGTGTAGATGTTTCTAAGTCATAAATCTTGCCTCTTTCCCGCCTAGTTATTGTGTATTTCTTAGGTGAGAGATTGATTGTAGCAGCAGAAGATGAATTCGCCCATAGTCTCTTTCTTCCTTCCTTCCTTCTTCTTCTTCTTTTTTTTATACTCCCAATGTTTCGCCAAGGTGATAATGCTTTTTCTCCCCCTGCAATCATTTGTTTCAGATTAAAAGCATAAAATGGCACAAAGAAATGGGAGGAGGTTGGTCTCTGTGGTCAGGCAAACATGAGGGCATGAAGATGTATAATGTCCCACATGGGAGGAAACCCTCACCGGGCCCCTCAGGATTTATAACAAGCTCACCTGAAGGAGAAACTTCAGGGGCACTTACACCATCAGGTACCTAGAAAGGAGCT
Source organism: Ateles fusciceps (assembly GCA_036589455.1). Taxonomy (NCBI): domain Eukaryota; kingdom Metazoa; phylum Chordata; class Mammalia; order Primates; family Atelidae; genus Ateles; species Ateles fusciceps. The sequence goes on from JAZHEH010001828.1 coordinate 3,369,179, forward strand.
GTCATTTCCTCACCGAGGAGTTTGCAAGCAGATGGTAAAAGGGGTTTAATTTGAAAACACTGAAACATCGTGTACGCTCAAAACCATGACAATTGCAGTTTTATTGTCTCCACTCAGGAAAATGTGTGTCTGGATCATCTCGTGGCCCGAATGGGGAGAAAAGGTATTTTTCATGAATATATATAGATGCTGAATTTATAAGGATCAATATAGTCACCAAATGTTGTACAACATGTCAGGATATCATAAAAAGCAGGCAGTTCTACATAAAATGCCAGCTTAATCTTGGAGATTTTAAAGCCTCATTAAAATGTGGATAAAGTCCATATATGGAAAGGCAGCCTTCAAAAGGTTGAAGTTATATATCTGTAGGGCAGGAATTGTATCTGCCACTTCCAAATGTTAGTGGCCTTGTGGGTGTCAGAGGCCGGTGGTGAGAGGCTTCTGGCTGGGCAGTGTCCTGGTCTGGGGGGTGGACTGGGGGGTGATTGGCGCTGTGGGATTAGGGCTGAGTGCCTTCCCCATGCCTCGGGATTCTCCAGTCCTCTCCTTCAGGACACTAAATTTAGTAGGGAAGCCACACTGGACAGGTCAAATCCTGAGTCTTCGGTAATCTGGCATATTCATTGATTTTTATTATTTTCTAAATTGGAGGTTGGCTGCCTTTGCAGCAGAGTATTGGCAAAGAGGGATACTTAGAGGGTCTGGGTGATGTAACAGGGAGACTCTCTATGATTGTCTTGGGGTTAGGGAGAGAATTGCTTACTGAACACTCCCTCAATGTCCCTGGCAGCCCAAAGGTGAAGTTCCTCACTGGGAACTGTTCATGCAAAGAACACAAGGCTCCCTCTCCCTAGTGTCTGACTCTCTCTCCTCGTCTAACCCACAGCTTTCGATGGAGATTGCTGTCTTTTCTAGGGCTCAGAACAAGCCAGCACCTCTGGTGCAAAGCTGAAGTTTGCACCCTCGTTGGAGGTCTGGGTGGTTTTGGCTCATATGCTTGTTTTTTCTAGAGAAACTTTGAAAGTCAAGCAAATACTTTTATCCTGACCTTTCTGCAACACTGGCCCATATTCACTGCTTGTCAGCAGCACAAATTGGCCAGGAGTCATCTGTCACTGCCAGTCGTCACTCTACTGCCATTCCCATCAGCCCCATTACCCGGGGATCAGGCATGTGCAGAGCCCTGTGTCGGAAGGATCATTAAACTTGAGGCTCCCAGGTAGCACAGGTAGTCCAGGTGGCCTGTTGTTATTTATAATAAAGGGAAGTGCAGCAGAAGCACCTGACGGTGGCCCAGGAGGTCGGCAGAGGACGCCTGAGCAGTGTCACTGCTGAAGGACAGTTAAAAGTGGACTCTTCCCCTTTCACTGTAAGCAAAGAGGATTTATTGAACATCTGTTCTGTACATGGCTGGGAAGATTGATTAATTTAATTGCTCACACTTTGCTTAAGTAACATTTGAATACTTAATGTCAAGTTTGAAGGATATTCCAACAACATTTGCCAGCACACCTTCTCCTTCATGTTGCAGAGGGAGCTTTGGAAGGGAGTGGGAGAGTGTGACCGTCTGGAGCTCCTTCTAAATTCTCCTTCTTGGAGAGCCTGCAGGAGTTTCCAGTGGGAAAAGCTGCCTCTTTTCATAAAAGCAACTAGTTACTTTTCAAAATTTCCCATTGCGATAAATCATTAATGTAATGAGGTTGAATCTTCTTCACTGAGTGGTGGTAATTTTCCCGCTGGTATCAACTATAGAGACAGTTGAGCATATTATATATTTCTGTACCCTTTAACATAATACCGTAATCGTATGAAAGTACCACATGAGTTAAAGCTGTAGTAATTTATTGCAGGTTACAGGGAGGCAGCATATTTAGAAGGAACTCTTTAAAGTTCTGCGGAAAACCAGCCTTTAAATGGTTCTCAGCTCATCAACACTTGCCCTTTCTGTTAGTGGTTGGTTTTTCCTCATCTCAGGTGTCAATCTTATCCAGTTTGGAGGAAGAGGTGCCTGGGAAACATAAGCTTTTCCTTTAATGAAACTTTGTTTTGGAAGGGCTAGCAAAATCTGTATCTCATGCGTTGAAACTGTAATCTCTGGACCCAAGTTGAAAATCACACACACATCTAGACCAGAGCATAAAAATTAGCACTGGAAATGTATTTCTCAAAGACGTTCTCCCTCCATTCCTGGATTCTTAAACATTTAAAGTGGGATTCTGTTTATTTTTTACTTTTTAAATAATTGCATTTACGTTTTCATGAACATATCTGCAGTGGGGAATGAGGCTGACCTAAGTTTACAAAAATGATGAGCAGCTGAATTTGGCTTAAAAATGACTGACAAGGATTTTTATTTATTTGTGTAATAAGATATGCCTTTCTATGTTTCTTTTTAGGAACCCCACTTATTCATTTATCAATGAAAATATTCTTGCATGCCTTCGTACATTCATTTATTCAGTCAACAACCATTTCTTGTGTGCCAAACTCCTAAAGCAGAGAGAACGCTGCTATTTTGTTGGGGGCTTCCTTCAGGATTTGCTATCAAGGGAGACTTTTCCCTTTAAATATATAATTTGATTATTATTATTTTTTTTGAAATGAAGGAAGATGGGGCCAGGGTGAATAATGAGGAAGAGGGAGGTGGATATTCAATGCCAACTGGAAAATGGCACCAGCTGTGCATTTCCCATTGTCAGAGATTCTGTGCTTTACGTGCTCACAAAAACGCTTACATCTGGGAGGGCTGAGACCTAGGAGATTGCACTGCTAATTTACTACCCAGAACCAGAAGAAAAGGAAGAAAATCAGAAACCTGAAAGACTAGGAATGACTCCACCAAACCACTGAGCTCTGGGTTCCAGGGAGAGTTCATGCGGGGCATGGGCAGATTGCTGGGAACCCTACAAGCCAAAATCATTCTTGGCAAAGGATAATCTCCGGTCACATCTGATTGAAGTCAGTTGTGGCCCTGGCCGATTTCTTTGAGGGATGCTCGTACGTCTCCCCGCCCTGACCGCACGCAATCCATCCCGCACCGGGTCTGAGACTGTCAAGGCCAGAGCCAGGTGCCTGGGCTCTGCATATCCTTCTCCATCAGTCATACTGCAGGGAGCAGACAATTAATTCTGGAGCAAAATTGAAAGTCAGAGGCAGAGTCTGAAAGAACAGAATGACAATAATAAAGTGCCCCAGCCTCGCATTAATCTCCCTCACTTCAGGCCTGTCACAGCCGGCCCGGCTGTGACTAATGCCAAGCTTTGCATACAGTGGTCACAGACACTGGCAGCGTGCTCCCTTTACAGCGCCGGCGATGTGCTTTGTTGGGTTTCTGACTCTTGCGGTATCACTGAAAAAACATCGCCGCTGGTCATAGGCAAGGGGACAGAGTTCCTCCATCATGTGCCTGGTGATGGATACCTGGGTCCGGGACCTGCTGTAGGAGCAGAAGGAACAGGAAAGCTTCTCTCTCTCTGAATATGTCTTTTCCTCCTTCTCTCTTCCACTTCCCCGTCTCACCTCCCATTTCTACCATCTTGGATTGAACTCTTACCACCTTCCTTGAGTCTTCCACTTTTTCTTCCTGTTGGTTTTTGTGAGCTCTCTCTTTGCTTTTTCCCAGAGCCTCCCTCATCCAATCCTGTTTCAGGAAGGCAGGTTGGAGGGATTAGCTCAAGTGTGGCTGAGCGTGTAGACTGCAGGAAACGGGGGTGAGGTACCTTCACAGGTAAGTCTATAACAAATAGCTGGAATTGGCTTATACCTGGGGGCTTTGAAGAAATTCAGATGAGAAATGATGGCATTTTGGTCCAGAAGTGCAGCAGGTCCCCACATGACCACAGGACTACAGGACCCTAATGCCACTCTGGAGTTGCATGGCCAAACCTGCTGAGCAGGGAGAAGGTGGCTGGGGTGATTAATCAGTTGAGGGATCAGTGAACACCTAAACAAATCTAACCCACCAGAGGAAAGGAAAAACGATTCCTCTAATGGGGAATCACGCCTCCCTGATTCCATTGAGCTTTTCTGAGTAAAAGAATGGAGAATTCAGGGAGTAGTTCTCATGGCAGATTTTCGAAAGCTGTGTGACATTTTTCCCTCCAAAAATTGTCAAAAACCTTTGCACTGCAGGGCATCTGCATTAAAATACATTGGTTTTGGGGGCAGAAACCAAAAGGTAGGGTTTAACAGTTATGTCTTAGATGCAGAGTTACATTTCTGCAGGGAGTGGCCTGCTGAGCTTATGGGAAAGGCTGTGGGAAAATCCCCAAACCAAGGTCAGTGAGCAGTAAAGTGGTAGGTGGACTTCAAGGGTAAAAATGTCCAGGGATATGGTTAAATAGAAAATGGCCAGTAAAGAGGGTGTTTCATATGGTTGCCAACTTATTATCTTGATGCAAACACAAAAAGCAACAATTGAGGGTGAAAACCAAGCTAAAGGCATGCCACGTCTGCCCAACACAGGGCTTGTCCATCTTCTCAAGGGATCAGCCTCATTGCATGAAGTCAGTCTCCAGAAAGAGCACATTACGTTTACACAGAGCCTGCTACAGAGGGGCCAGTGGATGCAGTCCCAGTGACCACTGCAGTCAAACTAGGGGCCTCTGCGTCTTGGGCCCTGGGCCTCTGTGTCTTCACAAAGACACCCAGAGCTGCTCTGAGGATCAGCTCAGCCTGGCTGGAGCCCCACTGCACTGCTCCTTCCCAAATGGCTTTTGGGTCCTATCCTCTGCCTTCCACTGTTCTTTTCCTGGATACCTTGTCCATCAAATGTAATCTTAGACTGAACGGACTGGGGCGTGCTCTGCCACGGCTAATTTTTGTTTTTTGCCAATTTCCAGCCTCTGTATCCCTGTACTTGGCTTCCATCCAGCCCATGCATGTCCCCAACACATGCCAGGATAAGAAATGATAAAGTCTGGATGTTTGTCCCCTCGGAATCTTACGTTGAAATGCGACCTCCAATGTTGGAGGTGGGGCCTGGTGGGAGGCATTTGGGTCATGGGGCGTGGATCCCTCATGAATGGCTTGATGCCGTCTCCATGGTAATGAGTGAGTTCTTTTTCTGTTAGTTCACACAAGAGCTAGTTGTTTAAAAGAGTCTGGCTCTCTTTTGCTTTCTTTCTCACCACGTGACACACCTCTCCCCTTCTGTCTTCTTTTCACCATGATTGAAAGATTCCCGAGGCCTCGCCAGAAGCTAAGCAGATGCTGGTGCCATGCTTGTACAGCCTGCAGACTTGTGAGCCAAATAAACCTCTTTTCTTTACCTATTACCCATGCTCAGGTATTTCTTTATACTAACGGAAAATGGCCTAAGACAAGAAGACACATCTGGTTGCCCTGGGCTGTAGACAGTGGCATAGTGGAGTCTGTTTTCACCAATCCTCTTTGTTTCTTGTCTTCATCTGGCTTTATTACACGGAGCCTTTCCCCACACCTGTTCCTGTAGGGCCTGCCTCCCTACGGCCATCAGAAAACCAGTATGATGCTGGTGAATATGTTTAAGGCTGTCTTTGCCACAGTAATTCTCCAACCACACACCTCTCCCCCACCAAAATAACTTGTTTGAAGACATTTTAGAAATGCCGGGTAAACAAAATGAAACATGCTGCACATTGTAAGACTCCTCAGAACCTTTAATTTACCGCATACACTGTGACTTCATAGAACTGACTTTTTTTATGATGTCTTCTCCAAACTTCTTGGACATGGTGCCCATATTAGCTACATGACCAGTAGACACTGTTTAGCTGCCCTCCTGCCTGAAGATATCACTTCTTCTATGTTCTAGGAGGGGAATGCCAGAGGGAGGAATAATCGTTCAATCCCCAGAAGGGCAGAGTGGACGGTGTAATTTTAGACTGAGAACTAGAAGATATGGATTCTGGCCGGGTGCGGTGGCTCATGCCTGTAATCCCAGAATTTTGAGCGGCTGAGGCAGCCGCATCACCTGAAGTCAGGAGTTTGCGACCAGCCTGGCCAACACAGTGAAACCCCATCTCTACTAAAAATACAGAAAAATTAACTGGGTATGGTGGCACATGCCTGTAATCTCAGCTACTCAAGAGGCTGAGGCAGGAGAATCACTTGAACCCGGGAGGTGGAGGTTGCAGTGAGCTGAGATCACACCACTGAACTCCAGCCTGGATGACAGAGTCAGACTCCATCTAAACAACAAAAAAGGAAGATATGGATTCTTATTCTGGCATCATAATTTACCTGCTGTGGGGCCCTAGGGGATCCACTCCCCATCTCTGAACCTGCTTCCCTGCCTCTGGTAGGTAGAGTTAGATCTGTCAGTCCCTGCAAGCGTCTTTCAGCTCACACAGTTTGTGACTTCACATACTTGCCAATCTGCTCTCATCACCCCTCCCCCATTTCACCCATTCTCTCACCCCAGGGACTGAGCCAACTCTCTAGAATGAATACATTTGGCAGACAAGGGCTTGCAGGTTGATGAGGAGAGAACTGTTCTCCTGCTAAAGCTGGGGGGCCCACTCAGGCCAGCATGAGCTCACACCTCTTAGACCTGCCAGTCCATTAACATTGCAAAAGACTTTGATGCACTTTGGGGAATTGTACAACATTGATTTTATTGTCATCTTTTTGCACAAGCAGTAAATAGGCTAACATTTTAGGTACAAAGTAATTATTCCCGAAAAGCAAGACATCAAAATAAAGTTTATAGTTAGCAGCCCGACGTTTTGACAGGAGCTTTGTGGAGGTCCCAGGGATGTCTTGCAGTTGCTGAAAAGGTTAAAGATCAGTGTGCTTCACTGGCAACTGGGAGGCACAAAGGTGGTCCCCCTGTGGGGCATGCCATGGGAGGCGGAGATGCTGAGCTGGCCCCCACACAGGCTGGCCTACTGGAGGAATTTCTGGGGGGTTTCTCCCTTCCTGTCCAGCATTCAGCATGTCTCTTTTTATTAAGGCTGTAAGGAGAGTATGCGCCAGTACGGAGCTGGTCCCTTTTTGTGTATACACCTACTGTTGTAGCAGCCTTGGGCCTTTGCTCACATAAAAGCGGCACACACAAATACAGGGACATTATCCGCCTCTCAGTCCTCTGCTGGGATCTGCAGAGGGTGGAGGCGTATAGCAGATCCTACAGGTTGGCTAATGGGTGATTGAAAGGTTGCTATCTCTGGCTTTTATCTTCTTTTTTTTTCAGAGACAGGGTCTCACTCTGTTGCCTAGGCTGGAGACCAGAGGAATGATCAGAGCTCACTGCAGCCTCAAACTCCTGGGCTCAAGGGGTCCTCCCACGTCAGCCTCCCAAGTTGCTGGAACTACAGGTGCACACCATGACACCTGGCTAATTTATTTTTTGTAGAGACAGGGTCTCACCCTCTTGCCCGGGCTGGAGTACCTCTGGCTTCTAAGGAGTGCTGTTTTTGGATATCTGATACGACTCGGCTCTGTGTTCCCACCCAAATCTCATGTTCAGTTATAATCCCTAGCGTTGGGGGTGGCACCAGGTGGGAGGTGATTGGATCATGGGGATGGTTTCTGAGTTTAGCACCATCTCCTAGTGCTGCTCTCATGATAAGATCTGGTTGTTTAAAAGTGTAATCCCAGCACTTTGGGAGGCCAAGGCAGGCAGATCACAAGGTCAGGAGTTTGAGACCAACCTGGCCAACATGGTGAAACCCCATCTCTACTAAAAATATAAAAATTAGCTGGGCATGGTGGTGCATGCCTGTACTACCAGCTACTCGGGAGGCCAAGGGAGGAGAACTGCTTGAAACTGGGAAGTGGAGGTTGCAGTGAGCTGAGATCGTGCCACTGCATTCCAGCCTGGGTAACAGAGCAAGACTGTCTTGGGAAAAAAAAAAGTGTGTAGCACCTCCCTCCTCTCTCTCTTCCTCCTGCTTTGGCCACGTGAATGGCTGGCTCCCCTTTTGCCTTCCACCATGACTGTAAAGTTCCTGAGGCCTCTCCAGAAGCTGAGCTGATGCTGGCACCATGCTTCCCGTACTGCCTCCAGAACCATGAGCTGATTAAACCTCTTTTTCGAATAAACGACTCAGTCTCAGGTATTCCTTTATAGCAGTGAGAGAATGGGCTAATACAATATCTAACTTAAATGGAATCCAAAGAGATTACTCAGACTTTGTTTAAAGGACATACTGGCTTTGTGTTCCAGGATGCCAGGTCAGCGTGGCCATGTCTCAGGCTTGCTGGTGCTGTCACTCTGCTGTGCTGTTGAGGGAGGGGTGATGGTATGGATCTTACACAGCAGGCTCTGAGCAAGGGTGACCCTGGTGTCCTGGGGGAGAGCGCTGTGTCTAGCCTCTGTACGGCTCTTCTGATCACCCTCCCTGGCTGCCTCAAGACCCCAAGTTCCCCCGCCTCTCCTAGTTCCTGAGTTCATATGTCCATGTGTGGTGGGAGGATGCTGAAGGCTTATCTGCCGCACTGACTGGCCTTGAACACACAAGCCCCGAGCACAGTTCTTTAGTGTGTACATCCTTCTTCCTTCTGGAGGCAACTGAGGATGATTTGTTTTTTCTTGGGCACCTTTTGGTTTGCTTCCTTGTTGGTTATAGATCTATGTGGTGTCTGGCCTCCTTCCAGTCAAAATACAGAAAGACGTGCATCCGGACAGAGGCTGGTGGCATCATTTCTATTTGAATCTGGCATGGGACAAACCCTCACTGAACATCTTATTATGTTAAAGAGTCATTCCAAGAACACATGTGAAGAAAGTTTTACCTACTTCCTGTTTCTTGCTGAGTCGGCTTAGAACCTTCCTTCCTTTTGCTTGACTCCTCCAGTGAGCTCAACAGAGAAACTGATTTATCCTCAAGAGAAATGAGAAAGGAGGTCTTTTGCAGGCATCCTGAGACCCTGCTTTTTGGAAGGGATTCCTCAACTGGCAGAAGAGAGTCTGGGGGACCCTGGTTTCAACCATGACACTGCTTGTCCAGGGGTCTGCCTCTGTGACTCACAGATGCTTCAGTTCCTTCGGAATGGCATGCACGTGTGTATCACTGAGCCTGGAAGGATCCTTTCATCTCTTGTATCTGTGTCTCGTGTTTCAGCGCCGGCATCTTTCCCTCTAGGAAGCCTTCTTTGTTTGTCTGTCTCCAGACTGATATGCGTTCACCAGATTTTGTCCTTATCAAGACCTTGTCTCTGGGCCTTGAGTTTCCTCACGCTTCTGTATCCTGTGTTCTGTGATGACTTGGTTCACCTTACTCTTTTCCATGTCCCCAGCACCTAGCACAGGTTGTAGCAGCTGGCAGGTGCTCCACAAACATCTGTTGCAGGAATATCAGTCCTGGATATCAAACTCATGGCCTCTGATCGTGTTCATGGGCATGGGGGGACAGAACTGCTTTTTAAATTGTCCTTCTGATTTCTCTAGGTCCTTTTTTGAAGGTGCTCTTTGATGATCTGTTACTTCCAGCCCAAAAAAATTATTAGGAGAAACTACAAAATGAGAGGTTTTGATTTTTTTTTTTTTTTTTTTTTTGAGACAAAGTTTCACTCTGTCACTCAGGCTGAAATGCAATGATGCAATCTCAGCTCACGCAACCTCCACCTCCCGGGTTAAAGCAATTCTCCTGCTTCAGTCATCCAAGTCTGGGATTTCAAGTGTGTGCCACCATACCTGGCTAATTTTTTTTTTTTTTTTGTATTTTTAGTAGAAATGGAGTTTCACTGTATTGGCCAGGCTGGTCTCAAACTCCTGACTCAAGTGGTCTGCCTGCCTTGGCCTCCCAAAGTGCTGGGATTACAGGTATGAGCCACTGTGCTCAGCCGGGTTTTGAATATTTATTATAATAATAACTACTTTATGAATTGTTTTTCAAAGCAAAGTCCTTCTTTAGGGATTCTAAGGAGAACTGGAGTGGCACGCCATGAAAGCCCCTTGCCCCTTGGTCACCCTTGTGAGGTCAATGAGTTTTAATGGATGTCACATCTCCAGTCAACTAAGTCAACTAACTGCTGGGCTGAGAATGTTACAGCTTCTGTGCTTGTGTTCTGCGACGGAGCTCCAACTTCTGTCGGTTGGAACGTCTCAACTCAATGTTACCTTTTAACTCTCCTTGGAACCCAGAGGCATCATCCCTCTGCCAGGGAGGTTATCTCAGTTCTTCCTTCCAGGGGGACCCCAGGAGGTGGCTTTTGAGACCATGAGGAGGCTGTGGGCATGTGAGGCCCAGAGTCTTCCATCTGTCTACAGGGGGACCCCAGGAGGTGGCTTTTGAGACCATGAGGAGGCTGTGGGCATGTGAGGCCCAGAGTCTTACGTCTGTCTACAGGGCATGTTGCCAAACTGAACTCTTCAACATCCAACTAGTTGGTATCTCCACGAGGCCAAACTACCAAGTGAAATGCAATGACTAATATTATTTCCTTTTTATTTCATTCATTTTCTATTATTTTTATTTATATCTCATTTTATAATTTTTATATCATTATTCCTACTACCTTTTTTTTTTTTTTTTTGATATGTAGAGGGTCATCTTAGCAATGAAGCATCAATGGTTGGGCTTCATTTTTTGTTCTGCCACTGGCTACACATGTGACCTTGAGTGATTTAGCCTTTCAATCTGAGTTTCATAATTTAGAAATAAGAAAAATGTGAACTCCTACTTCCTTAGGAGGTTGCTAGCATTATATGAGTGAATGCAGGCAAAACCCTGGGGTGAGGTTGTGTCCGTCAGCAGGTATGGGTTTGTTCTTTGCACAATTTGGCCTGGGAGTTCTGTTTCTGGAACTTGAGAAGACTGGGCTTCTGGGCCTTTTTTCTTGTGTCTTGACTTTCCTGGGAAGTCCCCCGAGAAAGGCCTGGATGGGTGTCCTCTTTCAGTGTGAGCACTATTTCAGCTCTTTTCCCAGGCCATGGGAAACCAAAGCCAGGACATTCAGAATGAGACACCCCATAGTTATTCTTCTTTCTTTGGGGGAAGAAAAAAAAACAAAAAAAAAACCCACATCGCTCTCCTTTTGTGCCACTGCAAACATTGCGACGTTTTTGGCGGGAAGGGGAAGTTATTTTGTGTATGTGTGAACTAGAATTTTGATAGACAGGATAAGTTGCAATCCAATTCTAAACTATAGATTTTCAAGCAGATTGATGCAACAAATTGTTAGCAAATAGCAGTTTGCAATTTGATGCTAATTAGACATAAGGCAAATATGTGCCATGACAAATTAGCAGCGAACCATACTGCAGAGGATTAGCGGAGAGCTGGCACAGCTCGCGCCCGGCTTCGCACACCTCCCTGTCGCCGTCGTCAGCGTCACCGTCGGGGCCTGAGCCAGCCTTGCCTCTCTGTGAGCAGGAAGCTGGAGAGGAGACCAGGAGCCTCCCAGGACAAGTCTCAGCGCAATGCTCTGAGCGTCACTTTCCACGCGTGCCCGCTGTTGGTCAGCGTGTTCTTTCCCGAGAGTGGCAGAAGGTTCTGGAAAGCTCATCTGATATACATATATGTAAAAATATTTACATATTTTTATAAATATAAAAATAATCATAGAAAGGAAACAGACATGCAAAAAAGAAAAGAAAAACTAGAAAGAGAAAGAATGAGTAAGAGAAAAGAAAATAAATTCAAAGATAACCACTGCTAGTAATTTGGTATTCATTCATTGACATCTTTGTTTCCAAGAAGAAAAAAATACATAAATATATAATATAATACAATATAATATAATATATGTATCTGTATTATATATGTAATTATTATTTAAAACAAACAAGGGCTCACGCATGTGCTATTTACAGCCTTCTTCTCTCACTTAATTTTGTATTATGGATGTTTTTCTGAGTCCATGAACACAGCTCCACATTAAGAAAAATAGTTATACAGTATTTTCTTCTATTAATCCACCCATTAGTTTAGTCACCTCAACCCCTGCTGTAAGATACCTAGGTTGTTTGTGGCTTTTTGCAACTGTAAATACTGCAACACTAGACAGGCTTAAAAATTCATTTCTGTGCTCATGTGACTATTCCTAAGGACACATTCCTGGGATAGGAATGATGGGATCACGCAGAAAGATTGCCTGCACTTTTATTTCCCTTCAGAGTGTCTTTTGCCTGTGCTCTGATCAGTCCTGATTACTGTTGAAATCTTTGCTAGTTAGATATGCCCCCAAATGTTACCATGCTCACAGTTGCTTGCTTTTATTTATTAATGAGGGTGTTAGGAGTTCAGTTTTTGAGAAGTCAAAAGATACAAGTTGGACTTTTTGACTGGAGGGGGTGGTTCTCGCTAACAACTGCATTTTTCAAGAGTTAGCTGTGTGTATATAGGTAGACAGATAGCTAGACGGATGGGTGGACGAACGAATGGATGGACAAATGCATAGATACATAGATAGATGAATAGATAGATGTATGGGTAGATAGATGAATAGATGGATGGATGGACAGATAGATAAAAGGATGGATGGATGGATGGATGGATGGTTGGGTGAATGAATGGATGGACAAATGCATAGATAGATAGATAGACAGATAGATAGGATATATATTTGTGTCTGGAATTTTCTTTTTACCCCAACTGATCCTGGCCATTCTGATAGGTCGATGGTTATATTTTCTAACTGAATATTGTTTTACTTCACAAAAGCAATTAAGTTTTAATATTTATTATTTGGATACCTTATTAAATTCTGTTATTAGCTCTACTAGATTTTCAGATAAGTTTTTAAGGAAGATAATTATAAAATATGTAAATAACAATCCCTGTGTTTTTATTTCCTAAATTTATATTTAGTACATAATTTTATTGTCTCACTTCTTTGGATAGAACTTTCAGAGAAATATTAAATAATGGTGGTGATAATGAACTTTCTTATAAAGATTTTCCCTTTGAAGGGATGATGCAAATGTTTTATTCCTGGGTATAATGAGTGATAATTCAGAGTTTTTTCTTTAAATCATGTAAAAAAGTTAGCATTTTATTTTCAGTATTCTACACATTTGAAAAATCAGGAATGATGATTGAATGTTTTCAAATTTTCTTTCCTCTTTTCTTTCCTCAACAATAGTTATATTGGTTCCTTTGTCATATTTGATATCCTAAATTGTATTAAACTTATATTTGCTAATGTTGAACCACTCTTACTTTCCCCGAATTAAACAAACTTGATAGTGGATCATTTGCTATGTTTGATAGACTGCTGGATATGATTTTCCAAAACGTTTTAGAAAGAAGGACCAGGAAGTCAAAGCTGTGGGTATAAAAAGGCACCTGGAAGACTGGCCATGAGTAGAGTAGTTGGTTGGGAGTATAGGGTGCGTGAGAGAACAGTGGGAGGTGACATGAGATGGTTAACTGAGCTGTGGAGGCATGACACCTTGAGTCCTGCCTCAAAGACGTGAATTCTGAATATTTAGACTGATGATGTTTGACACTAGGTGAGGAGGTGAGAGGCTAATGAGGGGTCGGTCCCCTGACTCCTGCATTGTTCAAGGGTCAGCTGTGTGTGTATATATACCTATCTGAAGCATAGATACAGATATGGATATAGATATAGATATAGATATATAGATATAGATGGATGGATGGATATATAGATTAACAATGATATTAGGAGTTAAGTAAGTTTTGGGGGAGTCGAAAGTTAAAAGTGGATTTTTGACTGAGTGAAGGATGGTCTTCCCTAACCACTGCAGTTTTCAAGGGTTTTCCCATGAGAAAACACTAGTTAGAATTCTGAGAAATGGGCCCGGCATAGTGGCTCATCTCTGTAATCCCAGCACTTTGGGAGGCCAAGGCAGGTGGATTACTTGAAGTTGGGAATTCGAGGCCAGCCTGGCCAACATAGTGAAACCCCATCTTTACTATAAATACAAATATTAGCTGGGCAAGGTGATGGGCGCCTGTAATTCCAGCTACTTGGGAGGCTAAGGCGGGAGAATCGCTTGAATTCGGGAGGCAGTAGTAGCAGTGAGCAGTGAGCCAAGATCGTGCCACTGCACTCCAGTCTGGGTGACAGAGCCAGACTCTGTCTCAAAAAACAAAACAAAAAGTTCAAATTTCTGAACTCATAAAAATGGTGACGGGAATCTAGAAGGTCAGAGAAATAGAAGGACAACCATAAGAGACCAACAGTAGGGGGGACGAAGGGGAGGAATGAGCCTCAAGAAAGAGACTGGTCAATGGTGGTAGAGTAAGACCAGAAATAACTTGGAATTTATTACTTGCAGATTTTGATGCAGTAGATTTAGGTCAGATGAAAAGGAATTAAATAGTTAAGAGATAGCAGTAAAGAGGCACACTAAGGATCCTTTCTTACCATGATGATGATTATTAACATCTTTATTATCATAGTGATTCACACCCAAATTGTTGACATGTGATCCAGAAGTTTTATGAAATAATTCAGGCATATTAAAATGTGTGGCTATAGGATCACGCGCAATTATGGGAGCAAAACCAATGAAGCAGAAAAACAGCAGGAAACAACTCAGGAAAACAATGTTTAATTTCTTTCCTAAGCCCTCTGGGGGAATTCTCCAGACAGTTTTGAGAATGATCAATAATGAATGTTTCCATGAATTTATTTTCCTTACAAATCTTTATTTAAACAGTATGTAATAGGCTGTATCGTACCGGTATGCTGGTCTGCCTGGGCCACTGGGAAGCCCTGGAGTTTGAGGAGTGGACTGTGACCAGAGAATACCCTTCTCTGCACAGCAGATAGGCCAGTCTCTGGCTGCTGTCAGCTTCCAGTTACGGAATTGTGATTAGGTAGAGGATCTTTCTAAGTTTTGAGAATCATCTGTCGCGAATGAAAGTCAAATACATATGTGTGTGATTTACTTACAAGATATCAAACTAATTTATATTTTGCCCTGCGTAATATTGTTTTAACTTCTTTGCTTTCAGTTGTTTTCCAGGAAAAGTGGTTGGTGTTACAGTTAGAAACCTAGAAATCAGGCAGAACCCAAAGAAGGTTTTGTGGACAGATACCAAAATGTATCATTGTGGTATTCTATTTTATTGTGGCAGACAATTTTAGTCATTTGCTTTTTGGAATGTGCACATGGAATGGTGCCACCTGTCTGAGCTTCACTTTCAACATACAGGCCTTGTAAAGCAAAAATGGAGAGAATCTTAAATTCATGGATATGTCATTGCTGGTCACATCAGCTTCCCTTTTATCTGACAAGTTGTTTCTAGACAGTACAGATCTAGACTTCACACAGAAGTCAGTAGAGCATGGCCTATTTTTTATTTTCCTAGTCATGAATCCTGGAGACTAGCTGACCTGTCTTAGTCTAAGGCAGTGCACCTTGGGCTCAACTTTGCGTCAGTCATCTGAAGTGTTTGCAAAAATGCAAATCCAAAACCCTATTATGTCCCTTTCTTCCAATTAGCTTTGAAATTTTTTTTTCGTTATTATTGGGATGGGGCCTAGGAATCTAAACTACTGATGAGTTCCTTGTGGATTCAGACATAGGTAATTCACAGACTAATCTTTACTATTATTATATCTGCAGGGTCTATAGAGATGTTCCCTCTTATTCCTGATACAGAGATTCTCCTTCTCTGTCTCTTTTATCCTTAGTACATCCGGCTAGAGGTTTATTGGTTTTATTGATATCTTCAAAAAGCCAGTTTCGTTCTGTTAATTTTTCTGGATTATTTTTCTGTTTTTAATTCAATTTATTTCTGCAATTATTTCTTTTCTTCTCTTTGCCTTTGGTTTAATTTGTTGTTGTTTTTTCTAATTTCTTAGAGTGAAAGCTTAGGTTATTAGTTTCAGACATTTCTTCTTTTCTGTATTAGCATTTAATGTTATATATTTTCCTCTAATACTATTTGAGCTTCACTTTCAACATACATGCCTTATAAAGAGAAAATGGAGAGAACCTTAAATTCACGGATATGTCATTGTTTATCATATCAGCTTCCCTTTTATCTGATAAGAAACAAACTTCTGTTTCTTCCTTTCTCTTTGCTATTTTAATATATTGTTAATTCAGTTCAAACAATTTTCATTTTTATTCGGTTCAAAATATTTTATAATTTCCATTGACCATCATTTAACTTTTAACCCATTTGTTTCTTACATAAAGTATGATTCTTTGAAATAGAGTGTAGATGTGTACTTTTTATATTTTTAGCCTATTCTGACAATCTCTGCCTTCTAATTGGAGTGTTTAGGCCATTTATGAGTAATGTGATTATTAATACAGTCATGTATAAAATTATTTTCTATTAATTTCCCTGTTCTCTTCCCATTCTCCTCTTTTTCTTTATTTGTAGTAATTGAATGTTTCATGATTCAGTTTTATCTGCTTTGTTAACTTTTGAGCTATAACTCTTTTTTATATATATGTATATATTTTTTTTATTGCATTTTATTGTGCTGTTTTTGTGGCTGCTTTATCTGTAACTTATCATGCTCTGCCTTCCATAATATTCTAGCACTTTTCTTATGGCAAGGAACCTACAACCACTTCTGTTTCTTCCTTTCCAAGTCTCTTTGCTATTGCCATAATATATTTTACTCTGATGATATTTTGCATATGCTATAAACTCCATAATATCTTGTTATTATATTGTTCTAAACACTCAATTATCTTCTAAAAAGATTTGCAAGCTTTCTTAAAGTTTTGAATTTTCTCCCCCATACCTACCCCTTCCTTTCTTCAT
Organism: Ateles fusciceps; assembly: GCA_036589455.1. Lineage (NCBI taxonomy): Eukaryota > Metazoa > Chordata > Mammalia > Primates > Atelidae > Ateles > Ateles fusciceps. Next base: position 3,385,810 of record JAZHEH010001828.1, read on the forward strand.
TCCTTTGTTGTAGATTCTGATTTCTATTTGGTATCTTTTTTTTTTCCCCCTGAAGGATTTTCTCTTTAACATTTCTTACGATAGTAGTCTTCTGATGATAAATTTTTTCATCTTTTGTTTTTCTGAAAGGCCTATATTTCACCTTTATTTATCTAAAATAGCTTTACTGGGTTTAAAACTGTGGGTTAGCCTTTCTCTTTCAGTACTTTAAAGATGTTCCACTATTTTCTGACATATATTTAATATTTATATTCTGTATTTTATTTTTGCATACTTTTTAAGCATAACTGCTATCGTTGTATTTATTTTTCTGTATATTATATTTTCTGCTGCCTGGCTGATTTTAAGATTATCTCTTTGTCACTGGTTTAAGCAACCTGATTATATTAGATCTTGTTATGATGTTCCTTATACTTACTGTGCTTGGGTTTTGTTGAATTCACGTAATCTACAGGTTCACAATTGTCATGAAATTTGGAAAAGTTTCAGCCACTATGAATTAAAATATTTCTCTGCCCTCATTCTTTCTGGGCCTCCAATATTAGTCTACCTAGAGTTTTCCCACATTGCCATGTTAGCTTTTTAAGTCTTTTTGTTTCTCTGTGTTTTATTTTGGATAATACTTTCTACATCAGTCTAAGAAAAATATCTTCCATGTATCTCCTTAACATTCTCATGCATTGTTTTCTCTTCTTGAACAATGGAAATATAATAATAATAGCTGTTTTCCTATCCTTGCCCTTAACCTTTGTTAGAGCAGGAGCAGCCATTAGTCTAGGGCTCCTGTAGCTCCAGTACTGAGGCAATACCCTCTTGAGTCCACCCAAAGCCATGTGTGTTATGAAGCCTCACTCTGGCTGCTGCGAAGGTGAATTATTACTAGCCATACATGATCTTTATGATTTTAAAATGTGTTCCTTTCTAGATTTTCCCTGGATTTGTGCATTTTCCTCACACAAATGTACTGATCAGTGCTGAGCTGAAGAATTAAGGAGAACTCTCTCCAGATCTCCAGTACTTTCTTTTGGCAGAAATCTTTTATTCTGTATTCTGCCCTGTGGATTCTGGCCTCTTTCTTAACTTCAAAATTTTGTCTCCTTAACTCAGGGAGCTCACTGAGCTCTCTTCGGATTTTTCTTTCTTGCAGTAGCGTGGAAACTCTCCAGGAAGTAACTTCAAATTAGTGACCTAAGCTTAGAATGGAAGCTTGATCTCAGAGACAAAGCTTTCAAAGCTTTTTAGAGTGGAAGCTTAGGTTATTAATTTCAGACATTTCTTCTTTTCTGTGTTAGAATGTAATGCTACAAATTTTCTTCTAATATCTGCTTTAGTGGTATCCCACAAATATTAATATATTGTCTAGTTCAAAAAATTTACATTTTCATTCAGTCTAAAATACTTTATAATTTTCCTTGACTATCACTTATATAAAGTTTGGGTCTTTGAGGCAGAGTGTAGGTGAGTATTGGCTTACATTTTTAAATTCACTGTGACAATCTCTGCCTTAAGCTACTGTAGGGGCCACCTCATATGTTTGGGTCCACTTTGGAATCATTGTCCTGAGCTGCCTATTGTCCAGTATCCAAAATACCTTGCTTGATAAAATTTTGTTTATTATTATTATTTAAAAAGTTTTGAAGGCCAGAAGGTAAATTTAGTTTCTGTCACCCCATCATTATCACAAATGGAACCTACTTTCACTCTTTTTTTTTTTTTTTTTTTTGACAGTCTTACTTTGTCACGCAGGCTGGAGTGCAGTGGCCCAATCTCTTACAAGTTATTTTCAGTGGTTATGGAGCCTATTTGATAACTGTCCTTTCTGACATTTTTATTTAACTTTCTATGTTCTTTTTCAGTTGGCTAGTTCTTTGTTATAATTCAAAATCAAAATGTAAGTTTTACTTATTCAAGAAAATTTCACTTTTTAATTGGCAAAATTGTACATATTTATCGTGTACATTTACGTTTTGAAATATGTATACATTGTGAAATTGTTACACTTTGCTAAATAACATATGCATTATGTCACATGCTTATTTTTTTGTGGTGAGAACACTTAAAATGTACTCTCTTAGCAATTTTCAAGTATATAGTACATTGTAATTAACTATAGTCATTGTGTTATATAATAGATATCATGAAATAATTCCTGTCTAACTGAAATTCTGTATACTTTGATCATCTCCCAATCTGTCTTTCTTTCTCACTCATCCCTTGTCAACCATTATTCTACCTTCTGCTTCTATGAATTCAACTTGCTTAGATTCCACTTAGAAGTGAGATCATGCTTTATTTGTCTTTCTGTGCCTGGCTTATTTCACTTAACATAGTGTCCTCCAGGTTCATCCAAATTGTCACAGATGGCAGGATTTTCTTCTTCAGCTGAATGCTATTCCATTGTGTATATATCCCACATTTTCTTTATCCATTCCTCTGTTGTTGGATGCTTCTGTTGATTCCATGTCTTGGTGATTGTGGATAATGCTGCAATGAACACAATGGGCATGGAAGTGCAGATATATCTTCAATGTACTGATTTCACTTGCTTTGGATCTATGCCAAGTAGTGGGGTTGTTGGATCACTTGTTAGAAGCAAGACGGAGTCAGCCTTGTTAGACTTCTGTCACTGTCATAATCTTTGCAAAGCTGTTTTCAAGATTGGAGTCAAATTTCATCCTTGTGCATGTGGATATCCAATTGTTCCAACACCATTTATTGAAGAGTTTGTCCTTTCCCCGTTGTATGTTCTTGGGACCTTTGTCAAAAATCAATTGATCAATATCAATATTTATATTAATTATTTGTAAATAAATATTTATTGACCAAATCAATAAATGTGTTAATTTATTCTTGACCTCTCATTTCTGTTCCATTGGTTTATGTGCCTATTTTAATGCTAGTACCATGATGTTTTGAATGCTATGGCTTTGTAGTCTATTTGAAAATCAGATAGTGTGTTGCTTCCAGGTTTTTTTTTTTTTTTGCCCAAGATTGCATTGACTATTTGCAGTATTTTGTGGTTTCATACACATTTAGAATTTTTTTTTACTTCTGTAAAAAATGTCATTGGAGTTTTGATGGAGATTGCATTGAATCTGTAGATTGTTTTGGTAGTATGCACATTTCAATAGTATTAATTATTTTGGTCCATTAACACAGGATGTTTTTCCATTTTTTTCCTTCTTCAATGTATTTTGTCACTGTTTTGTAGTTTTTGTCATACAGATCTTTCATCTCCTTTGGTAAATTTATCCATAAGTAATTAAATTTTTTGTAGCTATGTAAAAAGGATTGTTTTTATTTTTTGAATAGGTTGTTATTATAAATAAATATTACTGAGTTTTATATGCTGATCTTGTGTTCTACAACTTTACTGAATTTGTTTATTAGTTTTAATAATTTTTTGGTATGTTTAGCATTTCTGTACATAAAATCATACAGTGGGGAGTTATCATGCTTTTAGATTTTAGTCATTCGTATAGGTACATAGTGATATCTCATTGTTGTTTTAATTTACAATTCCTTAATGATAACTTATGTTGAGTACCTTCTCATTTATCTACTTACTATCTTTTGTGAATTTTTTGTTCAGATATTCTGCTGGTTTTTTTACTTAAACAGGTTTTTTAAAAAAGTTGAGTTGTTCGTTTTCCTATTGTTGAGAAAACAGCAAATGAATTTGGCAACAGTCTTTGCCAAACCCAAGGTCACTTAGATGGGTTTTGCAAATATTTTATCCCAGTCTATGGCTTATCTTTTTTATTTTCTTAACTATCTATCACAGAACAGAAGTTTTGTGTTTTAATAAAATTTAACTTATAGATTTTTATATAACATTAAGTTTGGATTATACTTTTGGTGTATCTAAACACTCATTGCCAAACCCAATGTCGCTTAGATTTTCTCTCATTGTTTCTTCCTGATGTTTATTATACTTTTGTATTTTGCATTTAGGTTTATCATCAACTTTGAATTAATTTTGATGAAAGGTGTAAGGTCTGTGTTTATATTCTTTTTAAAATATGCACATTCAATTGATTCAGAACCATTTGTTGAAAATACTTTTTTTCTCTTGAATTGCTTTTGCTCTTTTGTCAAAGATTAGTTTACTATATTTGTGTGGCTCTATTTCTGGGCTTTCAAGTCTATTACATGGATCTATGTGTCTGTTTTTTCATTAATACCATACTGTCTTGATTTTTATACCTTTATATAATAAGTATTAAAATTTGGTAGTGTGAGTCTTCCAACCTTGTTTTTGTTCAGTATTGCATGAGCCATTGTGTGTATTTTGCCTTTCCACATGATCTTTAGAATCAGTTTGTGAGCATCTACAAAACAGCTTCCTGCAATTTTGACTGGGATTGCATTGAATCTATAGATCAAGTTGGGAAGAACTGACATTTTATTTTATTTATTTATTTTATTGTAATTTAGGTTCTGGGGTACGTGTGCAGATCATGCAGGATTGTTGCATAGGTACATATATGGCAAGGTGGTTTGCTGCTTTCATCCCCCCCCATCACCTATATCTGGTATTTCTCCCCTCATTATTCCTCCCCCACCCTCCCCACCCCTGCCGTCCCTCCCCTAGCACCCTTCTACTGACCACGGTGTGTGATGCTCCCCTCCCTGTGTCCACATGTTCTAATTGTTCAACACTCGCCTATCAGTGATAACATATGGTGTTTGGTTTTCTGTTCTTGTGAGAACTGACATTTTAACAATATTGAATCTTCCAATCCATGAACATGAAAGATCCTTTTATTTATTTAGATCTTTGATTTTTTAAAATCAGAATTTGTTTTCTGCACACAGATACTCTGTGTATCTTATTAATTCCATTCCTAAATATTTCATTGTTTGAGTGCTATTATAAATAGTATTTATTTATTTTTTGAGATAGGGTCTCACTTTGTTCCCCAGACCTAAGTACAGTGGTGCAATCATGGGTCACTGAAGCCTTGACTGCCTGGGCTCAAGGGATTCCCCCACCTCAGTGTCCTGGGTAACTGAGACAGCAAGCATGTGACACTATGCCTGGCTGTTTTTATTTCTATTTTTTGTAGAGATGTTGTATTCCCTATGTTGCCTAGGCTGATCTTGGATTCCTGGACTCCAGTGATCCTCTTGTCTTGCCTCCCAAACTGATGGTCTTAGAGACTTAAGCCACCATACCTGACTGATAGGATTTTTAAATTTCAAATTCCAATTGTTCATTGCTGGTATGTAGGAAAGCAATTGACTTTTGTAAATTAATCTTGTACCCTGCAATCCTTTATACTCATTAATTCCAGGAGATTTGTTTTGTTTTAATTTTTGATCAGTTATTTGGGATGTTTTACATTGATAATAATGTCATCTTTGAACAAAGACAATTTTACTTGTTCCTGTCCAGTTTTATAAATTTTATTTGTTTCTTTTCTTATTGCACTAGATAAGACTTCAAGTATGCTGCTGAATAAGAGTGGTGAGGTGGGGATATCTTTGCTTTGTTGACAACTTTAAAGGGAAAGTGTCTGTTTATATATGGTGCCATTTATTTATTATCTATTTTTATTTTCATCTATTTACTTTTTTTTTTGTGGTAGATGTTCTATGTCATATTAAGACAATTCCCATCTAGCTGAGAGTTTGATTGTGATTATGTGTTGTATTTAGTCAAATGTTATGCTGGCCTCTTAGAATGAGTTACAAAGCATCTTGCTTCTATTTTGTGGATGAGACTGTAGAGAATTGGCATAGTTTTTACCATAAATATTTTGCAGAATTTATCAGTGAACCCATCTAGGCCTGATGTTTTCTATTTTATGGAAGTTTGTTAATGATTAATTAAATTTCTTTAATAGATGTAGGCCTACTTAGATTATCTATTTCTTCTTGTATAAGTTTTAGTAGTTTGTGTCTTTCAGGAATCAATCCACTTCAACTAAGTTAAAAAATTTGTGGGTATGAAATGGTTCACAAAATTTAAAAAAATTTTTTAAAAATCTTCATGGGATCAGTAGTGATGAGTCTTATTTCACTTCTGATATTGGTAATTTGTGTCTTCTCTCTTTTTATTGGTTAGCTTGGCTAGACATTTATGAATTTGTTAATTTTTTAAAGCAGAACTAGCTATTCATTCCATTTATTTCCTTTATTTTCTTATTTTCTTTTCATTGATTTCTGCTTTTCATTTTATTGTTTCTTTTTCTATGCTTGCCTTAGGTTTATCTTGTTCTTCTACTAGTTTCATAAGGCAGGAATTTAGATTATTGATTTGAAATCTTTTCTCTTTTCTAACATATGTACAGTTTACCCTTGAACAACATGGTTTTGAACTGTGACTTATATGTGGATTTTTTTCAATAAGTATACTGAAAATTTTTTTGGGAATTTGTAACAGTTTGAAAAAGACTCACAAACTGTATGAGCTAGAAATATAAAAAAGTTTTTAAAAGTTCAGTATATTTTACAGGTATAAAATATAGGTAAATATTAGACTAATTTTTATCACTTAGTCCCATAATATATATATATATATATATATATATATATATATATATATATTAGGAAAAGTTAAAATTTATCAGAACTTACATACACAAACACAGACTGTACATGGCACTGTTCGAAGTTGAGAGAAATGTAAACAAATGTAAGAATGCAATATTAAATTATACCTGCATAAAATGTAATTGTAGCATGTGTTCTACCATTGTAATAATTTAGCAGCCTCCTCCTGTTGCTATTGTGGTGAGCCGGTGTTGGGGGTATCTGCATATAGTGTTGTGTGAGGCTAATCATCTCCCCCATGAGCAGTTTGTCTCTCAGTGAAAAGTGATTTCTTTTGGTACTCGTTTATTTCCCATAGTGTTTAGTGCAATACTGTTAACCCTGAATAACACTATGGGGCCCATTCTAAGTGTCACCAGTGATGCTGGAAGTGCTCCCAAGAAAAAGACAAAAGTCACAACATTATAAGAAAAAGTTGAATTGCTTGATAGGTGCCATAGATTGATGTCTAAAACTGCTGTTGCCCACCATCTCTTTCTTTCCTTTCCTTTTTTTTCTCCCCCAGAAATGGTTGCTTTGTTGCTCAGGCTGGACTTGAGCTCTTAGGTTCAAGCAGTCCTCCTGCCTCAGCCTCCCAAGTGGCTGGGACTTCAGGCACGTGCCAATGTACTCAGTCATCTGCCATTTCGAGATAAATGAATCCAGCATAAGGACCATAGCAAAAAAAGAAAAGGAAATTCATGAAGCTGTCTTTTCAGCTACATCAGTAGGCACAAAAACCTGATATTTTTTTTTTTGTGAAATGCTTTTTATTATTGTATTGAAAATGCAGCTTTTATGTGGGGTGCAGGATTGCTATAAGAAAGGCATACCTATAGACTCTAACACGTTTTGAGAAAATGTGAAGTCATTATGTGACAACTTAAAGCAAAAGGAATGTGAATGATCTAAAATTGGAGAATTTATTGCCAGCAAAGTATAATGTTATAATTTTAGAAAGAGGTTTGGCTTATAAAAATATAAAGATAACAAGAGAAGTACCTTCTGCTGACCAGCAGATGAGCTTCCCAGAACTATTAACAAAATCACTGAGGAGAAAGGATATCTGCCTGAACAGGTTTTTAAGCCAGACAAAAGCACCTTATTCTGATTTTTGAAAAAGCCTTAAAAAGCATCTATTCATAAGGAAGAGAAGCCAGCACCAGCACCAGCACCAGGATTTAAGGCAGGAAGGGACAGGCTAGCTTTACTGTTCTGTAAAAATGCAGTGGGTTTGTGATCAGAACTGCTCTTATCTATAAACTGCTAACCCCTGAGCCTTGAAAGGAAAGGATAAACACCAGCTACCAGTCTTCTGGTTGTCCTGTAACAAGAAGGCCTGGACAATGAGAACTCTTTTTTTTTTTTTTTTGATTGGTTCCAATGATGCTTTGTCTCTGAAGTCAGGAAGTACCTTGCCATTTAGGAACTGTTTTTTAAAAAATTATTTTGAAATTGGAAAATGCCCCTGTGAAATGCCCCTATTATGAAATTGGAAAATACCCAGAACCCCATGAGTTTAATACTGAAAGCATCAAAGTACCTTCAAGTGTCTACCTGCCCCCCAAACACAATGTCTCTAGTTCAGCCTCTAGATCAGGGGGTCATAAGGACCTTCAAGTCTCGTTAAACAAGACACTCTGTAGAAAGGATTGTCATACTATGGAAGAGGAAAACCCTGAGAGAGAGAACATCATGAAAGTCTGGGAAGATTACACCGTTCCATGAAGATACCATTGTTGTTACAGAAAGCCGTGAAAACCATCCAGCCCAAGGTAATACATTTCTACTGGAGAAAACTCTGTCCAGATGTTATGCATGACTTTGCCAGATGTGTGACACAGTCAATCAAGGACATCTTGAAAGAGACTGTGGATATGGCCAAAATGGTGGGGGAAAGCATGAAGGGTTTCAAGATATGGAACTTGGAGAAATTCAAGAGCTAATAGATGCCACATCAAAGGAATTAACAGAAGAGACTTCCAGGAGGCGAGTGTTTCCAAACCAGTGCCAGATGATGAAGAAGAAGACATAGAAAAAGCAGTGCCAGAAAACAGGTTGATATGAGGCGATCTGGTGGAAGGGGCCTAATTATTTAAGACTGCTGTTGACTTCTTTAACAACATGGACTCTTCTGTGATAGGGGCAACAAAATGAAAGCAAACGGTGGAAGAAGAATTGGTACCATACAGAAACAGTTTTTAAAGAAATGAAAAAGCAAAGAAGTCAGACAGAAATCATGATCTATTTTCATAAAGTTATACTCAGTGTGGTCTGCCTCTCTTGCTCCCCTTCCACCTCCTCCACCTCTTCTGCCTGTGCCACCCCTGCGGCAGCAAGATCAATGTCTCCTTTCCCTCCGCCTTTTCAGTTTACTCAAAGGGAAGATGACAAGGATGAGACCTTTATGATGATCCACTTCCGCTTAATGAATACTAAATATATTTTTCTCTTCCTTATGATTTTCTTGATTATATTTTCTTTTCTCTAGCTTACTTTACTGTAAGAATACAGTATATAATGCATATAACATACAAAATGTGTGAATCAACTGTTTATATTATTGGTAAGGCTTCTGGTTAATAATCGACTATATGGTAGTTACGTTTTTGGGGAGTCAAAAATATACACACATTTTTTTACTACATGGCGAGGAGGACCAGTACCCCCCATGTTGTTCAGGGGTCAGCTGTATTTACTAACGCAAATATTCCTCTTACTGCTACTTTAACTTGATCTCACAAATGTGATATGTTTTGTTTTTATTTTCAATATGTTCTACCTATTTTTTTTTTTTTTTTTTTGAGATGGGGTCTCAGTGTGTCACCCAGGCTGGAGTGCAGTGGCATGATCTCAGCTCATTGCATCCTCTGCCTCCTGGGTTCAAGCAATTCTCATGCCTCAGCCTCTCAAGTAGCTAGGATCACAGGTGTGCACCACCATGCCCAACTAATTGTTATATTTTTAGTAGAGATGGGGTTTCACCATATTGGCTAGGCTGATCTTGAACTCCTGGCCTCAAGTGAATTGCCCGCTTCAGCCCACTTCGGCCTCCCAAAGTGCTGGATTACAGGGAGGGTGGGGGAGTGTTTTATAAATGTCAAATATATTCTGTTGGTTGATGGTGTTCAGTTCTTTTATATTCTTGCTCATTTTCTATCTAGTATTTCTATCAATTGCCAATGGCAGGTATGTTGAAATTCTACCTATAATCGTGGATTTTTCTCTTTCTCATTTCAAGTCTATCAGTTTTTGCTTCATGTATTTTGATGTTCTGTTATGTGATGCATACACAATTAAGAATGTTATATCTTCTCGCAGATTCATTACGTCATGTTCCTTTTTGTCATAAACACACAGGTACACACACATATATTTGCTTAAAAGTCCCTTCATCTGAATACCTACTCTTGTGATTTTTTTTTGATTTTTTTCAATATATATATATTAGAGATCTATATAGTATACATATGTATACATCTATATATTGTACATAATTATACATATGTATACTATATAGCTCTCTCTATATAAATATGTACATATTTTCCTTTTATACTCAGTCTACCTAGTTGTCACATTTGAAGTGAGTTTCTTGTAGATAGCATGTATTGGGTCATATTTTTTGTTTGCTCTGCTAAATCCCTATCTATTAGTTGTGTTTGGACCATGTACACATAAAGTAATTATTGATATGTTAAGATTTAGGTCTGCTTTTTTTATTATTTGTTTTCTATTTGTTCTCGTGGTTTCTTTTTGTTCTGTTTGTTTTCTTGCCTTTCTGTGTATTAATTCAAAATTTTCACAGTTCTATTTTGATTTATTTCTAATATTTTTGAATATATCACCTTGTACAGTTTTCTTAGTGGTTACTATAAATCTTACCATAGGCATATGGTTTTAGCACTGAAAGTGAAGTATATATAGCTCTTATTTCTGTGCCCTTACCCTTTCCACTTAAAAAATATAATTGTTTTAAAGTATTTCCTTTATATACCTTACTCATCACATTAGATGGTGTTGTAACTTTTGCTTTGACCACAAAGAAACTCATGAGGTGAAGGATGGTCTACCATGTTGACTTCTGCTTTTACCCATTCCATTGTTTTTTCTTTAAGTATTTTATTATTTTCCTGTTGTCTTTTTTATTTCTGTTTGGACAGCTTTCTTTACCCCTTCTCAAAGAGTAAGCATGCTACAAATTATCTTAGTTTTTATTTGTTTGAAAACGTTGTTATTTTTCCTTTATTCCTGAAGGGCACTTTTGCTAGATACAGGATCGAAAAATATTGTGCCACTTTCTTCTGGCCTCCATAGCTTCAGATAAAAAATCCATTGCCATTCAAATTGGTGTTTTTTCCTTAGGAAATGCATTGTTTCTCTCTTTAATGTTATTTTTGTTTTGTTTATCTTCAGTATTGTGATATGTCTTGGAGTAGATTTCTTTAAGTTTATGTATGGAATATGCCCAGCTTGATAAATCTGCAGGTTTAATTAATTATTATTATTATTATTTTTACCAAATTTTGGAAGTTTTAACTATTATTTCTTTCAAATGCTTTTTCAGTCCCATGCTTGCTTTTCCTTCTGGAATTCTGATAATATAAAGATTAGATCTTTGGTTATTTTTGCCATAGATCCCTGAGGCTCTGCTAAATTTGTCCTTCTGTTGTTCTGAATGGGTAAATTCTATTGATCTATCTTCATGTTCATTGCTTCTGTCCTCCATCATCTCCAGTTTACTACTGAACTCACCAATAGATTTTTTATTTGGGATATTTTTCCCCAGTTCTGTAATTTCCATTTGGTTCTTTTTTACAACTTCTATTTTTTTTCCACTTTTTTATTTGTTTCATATGAATTTGTAATTTCTTGTTGAAGCATTTTTACCATGATTGTTCTAAATTCCTTGTCAGATAAATTCAACATCAGATGCAAGTTGGTATGGGTGTTAGTTGATTGCTTTATTTCTTTCAAATTATGATTTTTCTGGTTCTTGGTATGAGGAGTGGATTAGATTGTATCTTGTATATTTTGATTAGCATGGCAGAGCACTCATAATCCTATTTCAGTCTTCTGTTTCAGTAGGCAGTCACTCTGGGTTTAGTGTGCACTTTAGATCCAGTGACAGTTTATATTTTTGAGCTCTTGTGATGCTGTTCTAGTAGTCTGTTCATGCTTCAGGTGCTGCTGGGGCTGCTGAGCAATTTCTGATGGTGTCGAATGTAGAAAAAATAAGACGCCTGCTTTTCTGGGATGGCTGCTGTCACTGGGTGACCTTCTGGGAAGGAGAGGCAGGAGATGCTGGGCCTGAGTCTCCTTATGCTCCTGGTTGGAGACCAGGGGAAACATGGGGCTTCACTGCTGCTGTTGGCTGCTGCTTGCAGATTGGACTGTCCACTGAAGTCTGGTTATGGAGTAGGGTCTGGACTATCCTGGAGCTTTGCTTCTGCCTCTGAGGACAGATCAGACTATCCTTCAGGACCCTGATTGTAAGACAAGGATTGGGATGACTGGGCTTTGCTGCTACTGCTGCTTACCAAACAGACTACTGTTCTGGGCCTGGGTTACAGAGCAGGGCTGGAATTTCCCACACAGTCTTGTTGGGTTTTCCCATGCTCAGTGCCTTGGCTTCCCTTTTGTGCATGCTGGTTTGTGTGTAAGTGCTGGTTGGCAGTTCTGGGTTGCAGGCTCCTCTGAAGCCTAGTGTAGCAGTATATGGAAGATGCAAAGAAAACCTGGGGGAACTCACCACGTTGGCATTCAAGCGCCAAGTTTCCTAGGCAGTCCGTCCTCTTCTTTCCAGCCTTGAGAGTTTTTCTAACATTGTCTATTGAATAAATTCCACGGTATTTAGTAGTATTTAGAGGTCAAGGAAAGGGGAGGGTGAGGCTATGCCATCTTGCTTTGGAAGTGAAAGTCTGGTACACTATTTTCTTTTTTTAACTGATCTTTGACAAAGCATACAAAACCATAAATTGGGGGACAAGATATCTCATTTAATAAATGGTACCAGGAAAACTGACAAGACACATGTAGAAGAATAAAACTAGATGCCTATCTGTCACCTCATACAAAAATCAACTCAAAATAGGTCAAAGACTCAAATCTAAGACCTGAAACCATAAAAATTCAAGAAGATGACATTGGAAAAACTCTCTGAACATTGGCCTAGACAAAGAATTCATGACCAAGACCCCAAAAGCAAATGTAACAAAAACAAAAATAAATAAATGGGACCTAACTAAATTAAAATACTTTTGCATATGATGATAATAATAATAATAATCAGTAAAGTAAACAGACAACTCACAGAAGGGGAGAAAATATCTTCAAACTGTGCAGCTGACAAAAGGCTGGAGTCCAGAATCTGTAAGGAACTCAAACACATCGGCAAGAAAAAAGCAAATAATCCCATAATAATGTAGGCAAAGGACATGAAAGCCATTTCTTAAACATATTAAAACAAAAGTGTTCAACATCACTAATCATCAGAAAAATGCAAGTTACAGCCACAGTGAGATATCGCCTCCCTCCTATAAGAATGGCCATAATTAAAAAGTCAAAGAAACATAGATGTTGGTGTGAATGTGGTGAAAAGGGAACACTTTTACACTGCTGGTGGGAATGTGAATTAGTACAACTTCTATGGAAAACGATATGGAGATTCCTTAAAGAACAAAACATAGATCTACTATTCAATGCAGCAATCCCACTACTGGGTATGTAACTAAAGGAAAAGAAGTCATTATATGAAGAAGACAGTTGTACATGCATGTTTATAGCAGCACAATTCACATTGCAAAGATATGGAACCAATCTAAGTGCCTGTCGACCAATGAGTAGATAAAGAAAATGTGGTACATGTACACCATGGAATACTCTTCAGCCATAAAGAGGAACCAAATAATGTCTTTTATAGCAACATGGATAAAGCTGGAGGCCATTATTCTAAGTGAAGTAACTCAGGAGTGGAAAACCAAATACTGTGTGTTCTCACTTATAAGTAAGTGCTAAGCTATGAGGACACAAAGACTGAGTGATCTAATGGACTTTGGAGATTCAGGGGAGGGTGAGAATGGGGTGAGGGCTTAAAAAAAAAACTGCAGGCTGGACGCAGTGGCTTAGGCCTGTAATCCCAGCACTTTGGGAGGCCAAGGCAGGCGGATCATGAGGTCAGGGGCTAACATGGTGAAACCCCATCTCTACTAAAAATACAAAAACTAGCCAGGTATGGTGGTGCATGCCTGTAATGCCAACTGCTCAAGAGGCTGAGGCAGGAGAATCACTTAAACCCTGAGGGCGGAGTTGCAGTGAGCCAAGATTGCACTGTTGCACTCCACCATCCATCTCAAAAAAACAAAACTAAAAAAAAAAACAAAGCAAAAAAACCTACATATTGGGTACAATGTACACTACTCAGGTGACAGGTGCACTAAAATCTTAGAATTCACCACTATAGAATTCATTCATGTAACCAAAAACCTATTGAACCCCAAAAGCTATTGAAGTAAAAAAATGATAATGATCATCCTTTGACTTTGAATCCAAAGGACATGCCTCTTCACTGGATAAGGAAGCCTTTGAAATCCAAATGGCAGAGTTGCATGAGGCCATTTTTCCCCACCTCTCCTCCCCACTAGGATCTTGGGGCTTTTCTGCCTGTGTCCAATGCAAATGCTTTGTAACTCTACTCTTGGCTTAATGCCTGCCTTAATTAGCTAGTCTGCCTCATCACTGTCTGTCTGTGATGGGCCCATAACTCTGTGATGGGGACCTTTTGTCTAACAGACTCCCTCTGTCCCTGGCCTAAATGGGAGCTCTATGCAGAGGGAGTGCTTAATAAATGGTTTTGATGATGGTGGCATGGAGGCCAAGAAATGACGGCGGCAAGAAGAGAGTTGCTAAACCTGTAGCTCTTCTGTTGGCCACAGTCCCTGTCTTGATCGTTTTTGACAGTAAAAGCTACCCTTATTCAGCTGCTGGTTGACTTCATGGGACCTTCTCTGGAGTGCAGGCCAGTGTCCAAGTTAACTCTTAGAAGGAAGTAGAGATGCCAGCTCATTTGAGAGAGGAATATTTAGGGGCAGTTCTTTAATCATCAGAGCTTTCCATCAAGACTGTTGCTTTTCACCATAAGCCACTTACGGGATCTCTCCAGGGACTACATTGGTGGCTCCACTTTCAGGTGTCAGGGACTTCACCTGTCATGCTTTTGTACCCCTAGGGTGGAAAGTTGCCAGATTTGCTGGCTGATAAACAAGGGGCAGCATACCAGGGCCTGTGTGTAGCAAGAAGCATTACATCAGGGGCTCCTGGCTGGGCGCCTCTGTGCCTGGAAACCAAAGTGGCTGATATGGCTTGACCAAGTCCCCACCTAAATCTCATTCTGAACTGTAGCTCCTACAATTCCCATGTGTCATGGAGAGACCTGGTGAGAGGTAATTGAATCATGGGGGCGGGTCTTTCTTGTGCTGTTCTCGTGATAAAGAGTAAGTCTCACGAGATCTGATGGTTTTGTAAGCGGAGTTCCCTTGCACACACACTCTCTTGCCTGCTGTCTTGTAAGACATGCCTTTCACCTTCTTCCATGATTGTGAGGCCTCCTCAGCCCCATGGAACTGTGAGTCTGTTAAACCTGTTTTTCTTTAGAAATTACCCCTGCTCAGGTATGTCTTTATTAGCAGCATGAGAGCAGACTAATACAGTGGCTGTGAACACACAAACAACCCTCCAGGCCCAGTCCCTGGTAGTGGCCTTCAGGGCCCTTCCTGAGCTAGATCACATCAGTGGTGGGCTGGCCAGCCTCTAAGGAGAGTGTCTCTACTCCTAGGAAGCCAGAAGGTTGGAGGAGAAAACACATTCAAATCCCGAGCACAAAGAGCCAGGAGAAGACCGCGTATGAGAGCTGCATTCCTGGCAGCTCGGAAGTCACAGCCCCACTGATGAAAAGTATGATGTGAAGTGGGAGCTATGGGGGTGGAGTTTTGTGCAGGGACTCCCAATGTGGCAGAAAGAAGCTAATCTTTTTTTCAAACTGTCCCCTGGGGTACCATCATGCCTGAAGTGAGAAACCAGCTCCTCAGTTGCTGCCTTCTTTTTCCCTCCCTCACACTCAACAGACTGCTGCAGCCTCAGGGCCTTTGCAGCTGCTGCCCCTCTGTCTGGAACACACTTTCCCTAGACCTTTGCATGGCCAGCTCCTTCTGGTCTCCCAAGCCTCAACTCCAATGTCACTTCTGTGTGGAGGCCTCCTGGAACCATATATCATACCTGCTCCTGTCTGTCTTATTGCTCTGTATTGTTTTAAACAACACGATCTCAAATCAAATTTTTAAATGTGTTATGTTTCTTTTTTATTTGCCTGACCCTCCCACTGGGATGAAGACCCCTAGAGTAGAAACCTGCCCCGTGGAATTCACCTGGTGTCCCCCCCCCCCACAGGACTCAAACCCTGGTCTGGTGTGCTCAGTGAATGAATGAATGTACCCAATATACCCCAGGTTATTTTTTCCCAAGACATCATTTGACACAGAGGGAACACTGTAGATAAGAAGCCCAACCCTGTTAGAAAGCAGAAGGGTTTGTTTGGGAAAAGGAAACAAAATATATTTTTAAGCTCCATAAACATATGATGAATGCTAACAAGGTATTTTCAAAATAAGAAGCACATAGAAACAGCTTATGTTTCTGGTCAATGAAGTTGTAATCAAATCGTTATCAAAGCAAAAAAAAAAAAAAGGAAGAAATCAAAATGAGTCAGAAGAGTTTTTGGAAAGATTCATCAACTTAACTGACTTGAGGAGATTTCCCCCTGTCTCAGTCTTGCTGCTGCTGCTTCCAGGAAAACACAATTTTGCTGGGAAGCAGGACCAGGTTGCAACCCACAGGCACTCTGGAGGAACAAAGAAAATATTGCGTGCAACTCACCACGGTCTCTCTCTCTCAGGCCCTTGCTCTTGCCAGAAGAACTTCCACACAAAGGTTTGTCTGCAAGGCTGCACTTTCCTTTCCAGATCAGCAGAAACAGCTTACCAGCAGAAATACTTAATGATGGAGCCAAGACTGGCACAGCCACGCGGTCACAGTCCTGTTCCCAAGAAGCAAGCCAATTAGCGGCCCTGGTTATTATTTACATTTCATGCAATAGATCACTAAAATTGTGTTGATGATTTATCATTTATATTATGGTATTGTCAGCATAATTTATTCAGATCATGCTGAGATACCTGGAAAATTAAGTAAAAGAAAAAGAAGTGGCATTGAATTCATCAGGTTTGAAAGATATTTCTCAGCTTCTTTTTCTCTCCCTCTCTTTCTCTCTCTTGCTCTTTTTTAATGAGGATAGATGTTAAGGAAAATCATGGATCACTTAGCTATTAAATTGTTCCAGGATCATCTGCATTAAAAGTTTGCTCAGTATTCTTTTTTGAGAGAACATGGCTTGGGCGTACATTTGGATTTTCTTCTGCAACCTTTTCTTTCAGTCTATTATTTCAAAGTTAAAAAAAAACAGTAAATGCAATCCTCTTTAGTTTAGAGCAAAGTAGGGTGGATTAATGTGAGGTCTGAGGCTTCTCTTCCAATTTATAAAACATCCTTATCTTCTGCCTCATATTCTATTTGTGCACCCCCCCCCCCCCGGGAAATAATTGTTGCTTATCAGAATTAGAGATAAAATATTCCAGTTGTTAAAGCCATTCATCATCTACACATTCTAGAAAAGCAGTTATGAACTAGAGGCAGCATTTTGAGCATCAGAGCTCTGGGTTCTAGTCCCAGCTCTGCCCAGCCCTTGTGTGATTCCAGGAGTCACTGAAGCTATCCTGCTTCTGTTTCCCCAGTAGTAAGATTCATGGATATCCAAAATCAGGCTTAGTGGGTCTGCCCAACGTCTGCAGAATCAGAATTTCTGAGGAAGGCACATGGAGGTCTTTTTGACGAGTGTCGTAGGTGATATTTCTACACACTTCAGTTAGAAAAGCCACTGGGCTTACATATGCCTGTGGCCACTTTCAATCTTCCTAGAGTTCTACAGACTCTAATTATATGGTATGTTTTGCGTATTTCTGAAACTCATATGGGAAAGAAACTTTTGGTAATTGATTCATTTAAGAATCTGTGGCCAGGTGCAGTGGCTCATGCTTGTACTCCCAGCACTTTGGGAGGTTGAGGCGGGTGGATTGCCTGAGGAGACCAGCCTGACCAACATGGTGAAACCCCGTCTCTACTAAAAATGCAAAAATTAGCCGGGCATGGTGGCGTATGCCTGTAATCCTAGCTACTCCAGCGGCCGAGGCGGGAGAACTGCTTGCATCCAGGAGGCGGAGGTTGCAGTGAGCAGAGATCGCGCCATTGCATATTGCACTCCAGCCTGGGCAACAAGAGTGAAACTCCCTCTTAAAAAAAAAAAATCTGTATGAGATCTTGATATTGAAGCGAAGTCTGAAATAAATCATTCATGGTGTGAATCATTCGTAATGAGTGCCTTGCCCACTTGCCACTGATTGACTAGTACTGGGTTTTCCTCCAGTAAGGTCCATGTGTGTCTCCCAGCACATCTGGCAGGGGTGTTCAAGGAGAAGGGTGAGTTTCACAAAGTGGCTGTTACGGTTTCCCGATATTGATCCTGGTGACTTGCACCCCGGGGCAAATCCGTGGATGGCAGAAATGATGGTCTGAAGTCTTAGTGCAGAGTCCTCAGGTCCCCGTGCTATCCCTTGGTTAAGGATATTTGCTTCTTTGATCCTCCCAGAATTCCAGGTCTGGGTCAGACCATCTTTCTGAGAAGTTATAGAAGGAATTGTCATAGGTCTCAGGAACAATAGCATTATTTGCACTTGCTGGAATATTCATATAAAGACAGTATCTTTTCATTAGGGATATTAGGGAACATGTGGCATCACCCTTGGAAGGTGGATCCACTTTCTGTACCATAAACTCCAGGTAGTCTGCATGCGGGAAGTGTTTGCCGCTTCTTTCCTGGGCTCTGCCCCACAACCCTGCTCTGAGAGTTGCGCACATGCATCCTTTTTTTCACACCATCTGCTATCTCACCACCCTCCTGACCGGGTTGAATTACTTGGCTGCAACCCTAACTGATGTTACAGTTTACCAGTTAAATCCATTCTGTTTCCCCCATCCTGAGAACCTAAGCTCCATGAGGTTAGGGGCCATGTTTTACTTTTCTGTCCTACTGGGCTTGCGTTAGTTCACGTGTGTTGCTCTAAAGGAATACCCGAGGCTGGGTAATTTAGAAACAAAAGAGATTTATTTTGGCACATGGTTCTGCAGGCTGTCCAGGAAGCATGGTGCTAGCATCTGCTTTTGGTGAAGTCTTAAGACACTTCTGATGATGGCAGCAGGTGAAGGGGAACCAGTGGTGAGAGAGGGAGCAAGAAAGAGGAGGGGGAGCTCCCAGACTCTTTAAACAACCAGATTCTGTGTGAGCTTCTGACCGTGGGGAGGGCACCAAGCTTGTCATGAGGAATGTGCCCCCATCACCAAACACCTCCACCAGGCCCCAGTTTCAAACACTGGGGATCACTTTGTTTTTATTTTTAATTTTTTAATTTTTAATTTTTGTGACTGCATAGTAGGTATATATATTTATGAGTTACATGAGACATTTTGATACAGGCATGCAATCTGTTAATAATCACATTAGGGTAAATGGGATATCCATCACCTCAAGTATTTACCCTTTTTGTTATAAACAATCCAATTATACTCTTTTATTTTTAAATGTATAATTAAATCATTTTTGACTATAGTCTCCCTGTTGTGCTGTGAAATAGTAGGTCTCATTCATTTTTTCTGACTATTTTTTTGTACGTATTAACCATCTCCACCTCTCCAACAACCCTCGTTCTCCTTCCCAGCCTGTGGTAATCATTCTTCTACTCTCTGTTTTCATAAGTTCAATTGTTTTGACTTTTAGATCCTACAAGTAAGTGACAAGATGCAATGTTTGTCTTTCTGTGTCTGGCTCGTTTCACTTAACATAATGATCTCCAGTTCCATCCATGTTGTTTAAATGACAGGATCGCATTCTTTTTTTATGGCTGAATAGTACTCTGCGTGTATATACACCACATTTTCTTTATCCATTCATCTGCTGATGGACATTTAGGTTGTTTCCAAATCTTGGCTATTGTAAACAGTGCTGCAGCCAACACTGGAGTGCAGAAATCTCCCTGAAATACTGATTTCCTTTCTTTTGGGAATATACCCAGCAGTGGGATTGCTGGATCGTACAACAGCTCTAGTTTCAGATTTTTGAGGAACCTCCAAACTCTTCTCCATAGTACTTGTACTAATTTACATTCTCCCCAAGAGTGTACAAGGTTACCTCTTCTCCACGTCTTCACAAGCGTTTGTTATTGCCTGTCATTTGGTTATAAGCCATTTTAACTGGGTTGAGATGATATCTCATTGTAGTTTTGATTTGCGTTTCTCTGATAATGAATGAGATTGAGCACTTTTTCTGTGCCAGTTTGCCATTTGTAGGTATTCTCTTGAGAAACATCTTATTCAAACCTTTTGCCCATTTTTGATCAGATTATTAGATTTTTCTCTCATAGAGTTTTTGAGTTCCTTATATATTCTGGTCATTAATCCCTTGTTAGATGGGTAGTTTGCAAATATTTTCTCCCATTCTTTGAATCGTTTCTTCACTTTGTTGTTATCTTTGCTGTGCAGAAGTTTTTTACTTGATATAATCCTATTTGTTCATTTTTGCTTTGGTTGCTGGTGTTTGTGGCTTATTAGTACTCACGAAATTTTTGCCCAGACATGTCCTGAAGAGTTTCGTGAATGTTTTCTTGTGGTAGTTTCATAGTTTGAGGCCTTCGATTTAAGTATTTAATCAGTTTTGAGTTGATTTTTGTAAATGGCAAGAGATAGGGGTCTAGTTTCCTTCTTCTGCATACTCAGTTTTTTTCAGCACTATTTATTAAGGAGACTCTGTTTCCCAGTGTGTGTTCTTGGCATCTTGTCAAGAATGAGTTAACTGTAGGTATGTGGATTTGTTTATTGGTTCTTTGTTCTGTTCTATTGGTTTATGTGTCTGTTTTTATGCCAGTACCATGCTGTTTTGGTTACTATAGCTCTGTAGTATAATTTGAAATCAGGTTGGGATCACATTTCAGCATGAGATTTAAAGGGGACAAAACATCCAAACTATGTCACAGTCCATTATGCTAGGGTTTGGCAAATGCTTGCTGCTGGTCTGTAATTCTGCTTTTGCTTTCCCCCGACTGTGCTCATTAGCTACACCCAAGGCATGGATAATTGAAAGAGAGTCATGATTACTACTATAGGAAATCCTGCCTGTATACAGAGAATACATTTTGTTTACACTGCTTATCCCAATTTTTCTCCCTTTTCTCATAGAATCTGTTCCATCTACCTAGCCACTCTCCCCACTACATTCAGATGGTCTTGTGTGATTAGCTGCGATTCCAGTGATCTCCTGCCATCATTGATAAGTCCAGTGGTGGATACTGAACAATTAGAATTTTTTGAATTTGGTATCCAGAGAGACTTTCTTTCCAGCAGTAGAATCTTGAAAGTGTTTGGCTGCCATGGTGACCACCTTGGCAGAGAGAGGGGAGAGGGAGAAGTGATAAGAGAGTGTAAGAGCCCTGAAAGCTTTGCCTCCCAGGGATCCTGAGACACAACCCACTACTCTGTTTGGTTTCATGGGGCATCTGGAGGATGTTCTTGATAAATCCATTTACCTTTAACCACCTTGAAATTGGTTTCTGACATTTGTAACCAAGACTTATAATTCCTGAACTAAAAAATAAATAAGCCCCTTAAAAAATGAATGAAAACCATGAAGAGACATGTCTCAAAAGAAGACATATAAGCAGCCAACAAGCATATGATAAAATGCTCATCATCATTAATCATCAGAGAAATGCAAATCAAAACCATAGTGAGATGTCATCTTACACCAGTCAGAATGGCTATTATCAAAAAGTAAAAAAACATCAGATGTTGGTGAGGTTACAGAGAATGCTTATACATTTTTGGTGGGAGTGTTAGATTAGTTGAGCCACTGTGGAAAGCAGTTTTGGGATTTCTCAAAAAACTTAGAACAGAACTACCATTCAACCTAGCCATCTCAATACTGGGTATATATCCAAAGGAAAACAAATTGTTGTAACAAAAAGACACATGCGCACGTATGTTCATCCCTGCACTATTCATCACAGCAAAGACATGAAATCCACCTAGGTGCCCATCAGTGGTGGACTGGATTAAGAATATGTGGTACATGTACACAATGGAAAACTACACAGCCATAAAAAGAGCAAAATCATGTCCTTTACAGCAACTCCAATGGAGCTTGAGGCCAGAATCCTAAGTTAATTAATGCAGGAACAGAAAAAATACCATGTGTTCTCACTTACAAGAGGGGAGCTAAGCATTGAGCACACATGGACATAAACATGGGGACAATAGACACTGGGGGACTACCAGAGAGAAGAGGGAGGGAGGGGGTGTGGGTTAAAAAACTACCCGTTGGGGACTATGCTCAATACCTGGATGGAATATACCCATGTGACAAACCTGCGCATGTAAAATGAAAGTTAAAAAAAAATGCGTAAACTTTTCCAGTTAGCAAGCATCTTTTCTTTTTCCTAATTCTCCCAATTTTAGTGGAACCATCTGAATAGATTTGGGCACCTTATGTTGCTAGATATGAGAAATGTGCCATTTATCCCTTTATGTTAAGAAAAGAGGACCATGTAATGTGTAAAATGCTTTATTATGCTATGGTTTTAGATTCTTTAGTTGAATGATAAATGTCATAATCTTGTCTAAACTAGTCCCGTAACTCTCTTTTATCTCCTAGGCTGGATGTATTTATTTTCTTTTGTCCTCAAAATTATTTTGGAATTATGACTTGCCATTAATATTTAAAAAGTTATCAAATAGAAGGGGAAAGCATTCTGAAGGTGGGGGAAATAGACTGTGGTTAACAGGAGACATTTATGTGTTATTTTACCAGCCCAGAAGTTCAAGTTCTAGGAGCTGGAACTGCAAAGGCCTGAGGACCTTCAGCACTTTGTCAGTACTGACCAAGTGGACAGGGCCACTTCTGCACTGGCCACAGAGGGGCCACACGCCTCCCTTTGAAGAGTATCTGAGGCATTTTTCCCTCATCCCCGAGAGTTTTGTTCCTAAAATGCTTAAGAAGGGCTGGGGTTTCCGGACAATTAAACCTTGTTTTGTTTGAAGGAGAACTCCCAAATCTTTGTATTTCTGACTTAAAATTTTGAAAATATTTTTAATGTCTTCACAAGGTCACATCAGCTTCTTGCTTGCAAGTTGGCAAAGTAGATCTGATTGGTTAAGACACATGGATATAGACATAAAAGAAGGATGGATCTGGAAAGGGTCACCACTGGACTTTAGTATCTAACCCTGAAGTTGACTTCTTGTATAAATCCCCAATTTTTTTAAATGCAGAAATGTAATTATTTTTTCTTTGGAATATTCAAGAAGCCTTATTAATTTCATATCCCTCTTTGTGATGTTCAGTTAAGTGGGATTTTGGAAGGTATATATTAAAATTGCTGCAAGTGGAAGTGTTGATGTGATCAGTGCATACTGTCTTTGGATTAAATGGTTTATGCAGATTGGTTATGGTTCTCTTATAGGTTCTGTATTGGACAGGGATGATGAGTGGTTGGACATCTTGCAGATGACTCCCTTGCCCAGTATACTATGGAGTTTACGGTAGTTGTGGAGGAAGGTCTTTCTGTCTGGGGGCAGAGCACAATTTTTGTGTCCTTTACTCAAAATGCTAACCCAACTTGATCTCTGGTAGGTGTCCTCAGTTGTCTTTAAAGAGTGACTGAGATTATTTTTTCAATTCTGAATATACTGCTGAACCCCTGACATGCAGAGCAATCTATCTGGACTGACAATTTGGCCAGGGATGGTCTATGCCAAGCAGTGAAGGATGTGAAGAGATGCTGGGGAAGGGTACAAGAAGGAAGGAAAGGAACCCCTTGGGACAATGAAGGAAGATGCTGTGGTTGGCTCTGTGGCTCAGAAAACAGGCAGGTGAAGGAGTGAAAAATGGTCACCTTGATCCAAGAAACCACCTGCCCCACTACAAGTGAACACCAGCTGACCCAGGGCTGCCCCTATTCATCTTCTTCCTCAGTTTTCCTCAGATGTACATGCAAAAGATATTAGATGGCTTCCGTGAAGACTCCATGCATATGAGAATCCCCGTCACAAACACAAAGCCCTATTAACAAGAAGACAATGAGCCTCATGAGTACGTTGGCCAGTTCCTGGGAGATTTGTTCTGTACGCACTCCAGGATCCGAATCTGCTCTCAAAATCACTAGCTCCAGTCTGTGAAAGAGAAATGCCTCACAGGACACGCTGCCTCTTAATAAGTTAGTCTTTCCAACATAGACTTTTCTTTCCCCTTAAAATTAGCATGACGGTTTTCAAAGCAAAATTTTCAGCCACACAAGAATCCCTCCTCATCTTTATAAACATAAAGTGAAATAATTGACAAATGTTCATGCCATAGCTCCCCTCTACATAAACACACATATGCACACATGCATGCACAGATGTGGCTAGTGGTTCTAACTTGATCAGGTTAGAACAAAGGCAACAGACATCCCTCTGTCACCATGCAGGCACCCAGGGCTGTGCCTGCCCATCAGCCCCGATAGTAGCAATTACACAGTCCGTGGGTGTGATGAGCTGCAAACTAAACATTTGTAAAAAGGCTGTAATTAATGCAATTAGCTATTTACACGATAGCCCATAATGAATCCAAAGGCGTTGTTATTGACTATTGAGTAAATAATCTGACATTAAAAAGTCAATGATCTGCAAATGAAAAATTCTCTCTCTCTCCTTTAAAGGAGGAAAGATGAAGGAAAGAAAATTAAGGAAAAGAGAAAAACAAGCAAAAAACTCAGCAAAGATGTCATTGCATAATAGTCCATTATGCCTCCAATTGAGCCGTCATGAACTATCAAAGAAATAATTGCACAATAAGCCCATAATGGCTTAATCGTGTCAACATCTTTGCATTTACATATTTTTTTAATCAATGGAAATTAAGTACAAAAATGGGTCTTTTGGTTTCCATCCTGATTTTACCTTTGTGACTGGGGGCGGGTTGAGGGTTGGGTTCTCTCTGCCACCTTGAAAGGAGGCTGCAGTCCCTGAAATCCTCCCAGATGTGTCTAATGCTGATTAGTTTGCAGGCATGGGAGGGCCCTGGGAGCCATGGTGTTGGGGCAGGAGGACACTGTAGGAATCAGCAGCCGTAGGTTTGGTGTTGCCCAGGGCCAGCCACACACTTGACCTTCTGCAGGAACACACGCTCACTCTCCTTCTGTCACATGCATGTCTTTCTGGTCCCAACCATTCATCATGCATGGACAGAGGTCCAGAAGCAAGGCTCTTCTCTCCAAAGAGAGAAATGACCACTTATGGAGAGGGACTGCTGAGCCACTCACAGTTACCCTGGCCCAACCTTGATCTTGCCATGGCTCATCCAACCCAGGGTTTGGCCAGTGCAACCTGATGGCCTGCTGGATTAAAATCAGCAGTACCAGCTGGCCCTCCCCCTCCTTTTGTTTTCCTCCTCTTCATGGCCTCATTTGGGGGGTAGAAATGATTGAGCTTAATTTTGTAGAACATTCAACCCCTGGGAACCTTCCTTACAGAGGCTTTATTTTAGGTAGGCAATCACAGATCTATCATCTGTCTATCTATCTATCTATCAATCATCTATCAACCATCTGTCATCAACTGGCTATCGTCTATTATCTATTGATTGATCAATCATCTATCTATCCTTTATCTATCTATCTATCTGTTATCTACCTATCATTTCTCTCTCTCTCTCTCTCCACCCAGATGTGTCTGATGCTGATGTATGTTTACCAATGCATATACACAATGTGACTAATTTGAAAACCTGGTAGTTATGCTTAAAGATCTGATGATCAGAGAAACGCAAGACAAAAGAGGAACCCTGAGACTTGGAGAAAGAACAAGGTTGATCTCTCTTGCTGCCTGCTCAGAGCATGAATTTGAAGACAGCTGTGCACATGAGACAGGAGATGTGGCAAGAACTAGAGGCAGCTCTCTTGCAATACTGAAAGGGCCCAAGCCACCCACTGGCCTTCTCTTAGAGCATGAGCCATGGAAGAAATAATATCAGCTAATGTCTGTAGAGAGCTTTACATTTATAAAATACACTAACATACTTTAATTCCAGTTGCTCCTCATGACAAAACTCATTAGCAATAGTAAGAATAATAACAGTCATTATTTACTTAACACCTGTGTGCTGTGCCATACCCTACAGAGTTCATTTGTTCACAACCATCGCTAACACCTAGAACACTGCCTGGAGCTTAGTACCAGTCAAATAAATATTTGCTGAATGACTGAGTAAATGAATACACCTTGAGATGTAAATCTCCATTTTACAAATAAGGAACCAAGCTCAGAGAAGTATATTATATTAACTTGTCCTGGGTTGCACGGCAGGTCAGTGGCAGAACTGGGCTTTGAAATCTGGTTTTGCTGTCTCTCAAGACTGGGTCGCTTTCTCCTTGTTTTACAAAGGAAGCAGCAGATTCATAGAATGTCCAGGCTCAGAGCTGTTTGGACCAGAGTTGTATTGCATCTGTGTGTTCGTGTGTATCATGGGTCAGAAGGAGAAGGCTCCATACATCTCATGTCTTCTTCATCCACCCTCCTTCTTGGGAAAACTGTTTTGTTTTTTTTTCATTCTTGTGAACAGCAGCACGGGCTGCCAAGTTGAGAGTCCTAGTCTGTGGAGGTGTGAGTGAGTGGGGTATGGTGATTAGTGGGGGGCTACATGCATGGACCTTTCCCATGGGCTGAGTGGCCTGAATAGGGCTGAATGAACTTTAGAGAAGTTTTCAGCTCTCCAAATGCTTTATCCCTTGTGAACAGGCTTGCCTATCCGGTAGGCCCACACAACTCCTTTATCTGGGCGATTCTGATTCACGGTGGGGAAAGGGGTGTCTTTGTAGACCTGATGCTGTAGGCAAGGTGAAGACAGAGTAGTATTTTCACAAACGTGAGAGGGGCAGCTTACTTCCTTCTGAGAAGTAGCCAGGGCTGGCGTGCCACTTGCTCCAGGTGCAGGGGGGATTAAGGCCAGGTGAGGTGTGCCCAGCAAAGGTTATGCTCGGGGTGATGCCTCGCATTTGTGCACAGCCCAGGGACCTCTGTGGTCCACTGTATGATGCCACCTGTGTTACTATTCAAACAGCCAAGATGGAGAAAGATGAGCTGTGTTATCCCAGGCACAGGGGCTTCTGAACAGGGCTGTGAGTTTTTGTACTTTTCTGTCTCAAGTCCTCTTCAGTGGGGGACTATCTCCACTGTCTGTCACCAGTGCGATCACTTTCAAGCATTGTTGCCTGTGCTGTTATGAAACAAAACAAAGCTGATTGCAGCAGGTGACTCAGAATGGACAGGAGTGGGTATTGCTAGCAACATGTGAAGAGGCCATTTATCAAAGTTTTATCTGATCCAAAGCTCTGGATTGATCCGTCACCGCTTATAAATGGCATCAAGCCAAGAGCCCCGTCTGTGTGCGCCTGGGGTCTGCGTCGCTCCTGTGCAGAGCTGTGCCCTGTGGGAACATGGCCTTGAATAACCTGGCTAATGAGGCAGTCCTGGGGGGAGGGAGATGCAGAGGGTAGTGTCCAAGAAGCAAGTCCATGCAGTGAATTGGGGATGAGTGCCCTCATGGTGAGGACTTGATAGGCACCCTGCCTAGAGAATGGGGTCTTGCATGTCTGACTGGGGAGCACACAGGTCAACTGGAAGTCCCAAGATTTATTAGGGGCTCATCACCACCCAGTGGAATGAAGCTACTCAGGGCACGGAAGGGTGCAGCTTCAGAGTTCTGGCTTTCTTCATGAAGAACCACTAATGGCCAGAGGATGCCTCTAACCCCTAAAAGAACAATAACTGGAAAGCACTGCTGATTAAAGTCTTCTCCTGCAAGATTTCAGACTCAGGAGACAGATCAATAGATTTCCCTACATAAAAGTCAAAAGCAGCTCCACTTAGAAAGGACATCATAAACACAGGCAAAAGGCAAGTTTTAGAGTGGATGGAAATATTTGCAGCATATGTATTATGGACAACCTTTGTGGCTGGGAGCTGTGGCTCACACATGTAATCCCAGTGATCTGGGAGGTCAAGGTGGGAGGATTGCTTGAGGCCAAGAGTTGAAGACCAGGCTGGGCAACATAGTGAGACCTAGGCTCTACAAAACATTAATAAATTATCTGGGCATGGTGGCACACACCTGTAGTCCCAGTTACTTGAGAGGCTAAGGAGGGAGGATTACTGGAGTCCAGGAGGTCAAGGCTGCAGAGAGCTGTGATTGCACTACTGCACTGAAGCCTGGGTGACAGAGTGAGATCCTGTCTCCAAAAAGAAAAAAAAATTAAAATCAATATATAGACAACCTTTTGTGTATTATACAAAGTGAGGTTTTGATCTCCTTTTTCCAACCCCACTGGAAAGACAGTGCTTATTTTGAAAGGCACACAAACAGGAGAAATAGCAGATAAAATTGCAGCAGTAGAATTTTGGAAAGTAGGAAGTAAATGTGTGAGTAATAAGGTACTTGGGGTAACTTCGTCAAGAGTGCCAACTCCCGAGCCAGTGGGGAAAGCTGAGAGTCCACAAATATACACCACGGAATACCCGACTGGCTCAGGGATTATTGAGTCTGTTGAAGAAGCTGTTAGATCTCCCGATTTCTCCCCCACACCATGCAGCTTGAAGTTATACTTGAGGAAGTCACTCAGAAAGAAGAGGAAAAGGACAAAGAGATGGAAAATAGGAGATACATAATAACAAATATTAAAGGACTGCTCTAGGAAATGAAGGATCTGAGTGAAGATCTGAGTTCCAGAAAGAGAGAATAGAGAAACCGGAGGGGGAGGAGGTCATGGAGAAAATGATTGCATTGGAAATTCCCTTGACTGCAGTGCCCAGGCCAGTGGGTAGGCACATGTCCGCATCTAAAGCCCAGCACTGCAAAATTTATGAATAATGGAAACAGAAAGACAGTCTACAAGATGCACACCTCCATGTGTGCATGCATGTGGGAAAAAGTGAGAGAGAGAGACAGAGAGAGAGACACACACACACAGAGACACATAGAGAGAAGACAGAGAAACAAGAGAGAGAGAAGTGGGGGGGTGGGAATTCTGTCTTCTCACTAACACTGGAAACTAGAAGGCAATGAAATGAGGTCTTCCAAACTGTTCATCTTGGAATTCTCTACCTAGCCAAACTGTCAATCAAGTATGTAGCTAGAATAATGATATTTTCAGACATAGAAGCTCTTAACCAATTTGCCTTCTGTGTATCAGAAGCTACAGGAAGACGTGCTGCATCAAAATGGGGGAGTCTGCCAGGTATGGTGGCTCACATCTGTAATATCAGTGATTTGGGAGGCCAAGGTGGGAGGATTGCTTGAGGCCAGGAGTTAGAGACAAGCCTGGGCAAGAAAGCAAAACCTCGTTTCTACCAAAAATAAATAAATAAAATAAAATAATTAGCTAGGCATGGTGGTGCACGCCCATAGTCCCAGCTGCTCTGGAGGCTGAGGTGGAAGGATCACTTGAGCTCAGGAGGTTGAGGCTGCAGTGAGCAGTGATTGCACCATTGCACCACTGCACTCCAGCCTGGGTGACAGAGTGAGATCTTGTCTCTAAAATTTAAAAGCAAATGAGGGAGTCAACCAAGAAAGAGCAGACAGCCACCTGGTCTTCTCTTTTCCTTCCTTCTTCCTTTCTTCCTTCTTTTCTTCCTTTGTAAATACTTGCTGAGTGCCCACCAAGTGTCAGACATTGGGGGATATGCCAGTGGATGGGAGAGACAGTGTCTCAGCTGACACAGCATTTACCTTCTAACAACACCTATGATGTCAGGCTAGTGTCTTCCCCTGGAGGACATGTTCATGCCCATCAGGACAAAGAAAACAGAATTCAAACCCTTAGCCTCCAAGCCGTCACCCTTCTGCAGGTGGCATTTGACCGCATCATGTTGGCACAAGCCAGCTTTTATGTCCTTTGAAATAGCTTCTTAGGATGGTCCTGTTAGATTCTGAGAGGCAGCAGCTGGCTCTCCTTTCCTGTGTCTCTTGCAGTGATAAGCACAGTTCTGTGTAGCTCCTTGAAATGACCTGAATTGATTATGATATGGATTACCGGGAGAGAGTTCTCCTTCTGCCTGGTACCCAGCAAGACCTTGTTAGACTTTGATCCCAATCCTGGCCATTGCACACCAAAGGAAAACACAGGGAAATGAGACCTCCTAGCAATGAGTAGGGCAGCTTCTGCTGTGGGCCAGGAATCCTTCCAGGCCTAAATTGCAGGAAGGAGGCTGAGTGCCAGACTGTTAGCAGCCCACTGTCTCCCTGGAAGTCTTTGGGAGGAGGGCACAGAGGGCCAGAGGAGCACAGGTGGAGGGGTGACTGATTCTGGCTATTTTTCCAAGAGATGCTTTTGAGGAAGACCCTGAAAGAGGGCAGAAGAAGGCTGTCCAGGCATTGGATATGCAAGCAAGCAAGCAGAAAGAGAGTGCAAGGACCACTTGGTGGGAGTGTGCTTACAGTGTGTTTATAACTTAGGCTTCATGCGAATGCCTAACATCAGCAAGGATGCTTTCTTACTGAGAGCAGGAAGGGCCTCATGGCACTGGAAAATGTTTGGACTTCACTCTGTAGGCCATTCATGGCCCTGTTTAAGAGGGATAGTAATGAGGAACAAGGTATGTTCCAGCAAGATTACTCTGGAGGCAGGAGAGATGGGATTGCTCCCATGAATGAGAAGGAGGTGGAGGGCCTGTACCATGGCATTTCCAAGGAGGACGGAATTGGCAGGGTGGGGGAATGAAGATACCTCACAGGTGACTTGCTGTCTGTTCTAGGTGAAGGAGAATCAAGACAGACTCTGAGGCTCTCTGAGTGCCTGGCTTGTGGGTGGTGATGTGGTGAGCAATTGGATATGAAGCTCTGAGATTCCAGTGAGAGGTCTGGGACACTGTAATTTTGAGAATCATCAGGGTGCCAGTGTTCTAGAGGCCATGGACATGGATGAGACCAGCCGTGGGGGAGAAGAGACTGAAACAAGAGTAGACACGAAAGTGACCCCATGGAATACTACACAGCCACAAAAAGAAGGAAATCACATCCTTTGCAGAAACATGGATGCAAATCCAGCGTGGATGCAGTTTGCAGATCCGAGCAAATGAATGTAGAAACAGAAAATTTAACACCACATGTTCTCACTTGCAAGTGAGACCTAAACACAGGGTGTACATGGACACAAGGATGGGAAAAATAGATGCCTGAGATTCCAGAGGGGAGAAAGAAAGGAGAGAAAGGACTGAAAAACTATCAATTGGGTACTCCTGTTCATGTAGGCGTTAAAATTATTATAGAGTTATGACCAGAACTTAAATGTTCAGGAATAGTGAGAACTTTATGTGAACTCCTGCTTGAGAGGTAAATATTTTTATTTTCCTTGAAGAACAGTCGAGGGCATTCCGAGCTCAGAGTGTTCTTGACTAATGTTGAATAACAGGAGGGAAGATCTGGCCAATCTCCCTTCCTACTTAGTTAATGAAAACATCAAGGATGAACTTATATAATGAAATTTTGGCTCTTAAGAGGAGGTTTGTGTTTTATTTTTATTTTTTTAGTATCCTTGCATAAACTTTGTATGAACCCCTTGCTTAAACTTTACATAAACTCAACCATATAAAAGACTAGCTACATCAGGAAAAAAACGGAGAGAGACGGAATTCTGCGTTTGACTTGCGACTACCCGTGCTGCTTTCTGCCGGTACTGACCGTGCTGCTTTCTGCCGGTGTTGATTACTTATTGAATTGCTTCTTGGGTATGGTACCATTGTAAATTTGTAAATAAATCTTCTTTTTCTATCTCACTTTAAAAACTCGGCTGGTGTTTTTCCTTCCCAAGAACCTGCTCTTTAAAAACAAATCCAAGCTTGGTACTTCAGTTTTTTTTTTTCAGTTAAAACTGAAACAGTTCACTATCTGGGTGATGGGCTCAGTTGTACCTCAAACCTCAGCATCACACAATACACCTTTGTAACAAACCTACGTGTGTAGCTTCTGCATAGAAAATGAAATGTAAAAAGATTATTAACAAATAAAATGTGTAATAGTAAATGTTCTTTAACAAGAAAAGCAATATCCCTAATTAAGTTCTTTTTTTTTAAATTTTGTTTTGTGTTTTCTTTTGTTGCTGTTTTTAGTTTTTGAGACAGACTCTTGCTCTGTTGCCCAGGCTGGAGTGCAGTGGCACGATCTTGGCTCACTGCAACCTTCACCTGCCAGGTTTGAACGATTCTCCTGCCTCAGCCTCCTGAGTAGCTGGGATTACAGGTGCTCACCACCACTCCTAGCTAGCAATACCCCTACTTAAAGATGAAGATATATTTGTTCTAAAAAAAAAAAAAAAAAAAAAAAAGGCCTGATATGGTGGTTCATGCATGTAATCCCAGCACTTTGAGAGGCTGAAGCGGGTGGATCACCTGTGGTCAGGAATTCTAGACTAATCTGGTCAACATGGTGAAACCCCCATCTCTACTGAAAATACAAAACACTAGCCAGGTATGGTGGTGGGTGCCTGTAATCCCAGCTACTCAGGAGGCTGAGGTAGGAAAACTTCTTGAACCGGGAAGCAGAGGTTGCAGTGAGCCCAGATCGCATCACTGCACTTCAGCCTGGGTGACAGAGAGAAAGAGAGAAAAAGAAATGGTGGTGACAGCAACATAGGAACCTAGGGAGCAAGAGACACCAGTGGAGGAAGAAAAGATGGGGAGAGAGGATTTCTCAGAGAACAGGGGAGCAGAAATCTCCTGGGAGGTAGAGAAGAGCAAAACTGGTGAGGGAACTCTCATGCTGGAGCACGACCCCCTTTCAAGAATCTTCTGTTGCTTCCCATTGCACGCCTCACTGTAAAACTTGTGGATCTCTTAAATATCCTCTCAGGCTCCCCAAAACTCATGCACTTGAGAATTGAACTAGGACACGGTTACTGACATCGTCACCCGCCCCCCGCACCCCAGTATCCTGAATAGACTTCTCTTTATTGAAAATTGAGGACATGTCACTTAATCAAAGACAGCCATCCCCAACAAGATGGAAGACATGTGTCTGTGTGCGGCATCATCAGCAACAGAAAGGTTTAGAGTCTCTTGCTGGCTCTCAAGGAGGGAACCTACTTTTGGGCGTCCAGTCCTTTGTGGAAGAAATTAACGTAAATAGTTTATTAAGGTCGGAAATGCTGCCAGCCACCCTTTGGAAATGGGTAGAGCATCTTTAAGAGGTTGCAAAGGTAAATCTTATTGTCTGGGGAAATGACTTCCGCACAGTTATTTCTTTTATTGCTGTGTGAATGTGATGGCATTCCTCAGTTTAATAAATCCTGGTGTATCTCTCCGTCCATGTAGGCTGATATAAATATCTCCAGTTATGTCACATTACCACCTTTGTACAGGCCCTGATGACGGGAGTCTGATAAATGCAAAACCTCATTTGGTTTGTGAGTGATTGAGCGCTAACACTGTTTAGATTTCTTAATATACTTGTATTAGCATGAATAAGTAATGAGCATGCCAGGCTTTTTTGAATATTTGATTGTATCTTTGTAATGGATTTGTGTCTCTCTCTTTGTGCTAATGTCATTGTAACTTTGTTGGTGTCATAACTCCAAGCCAAGGCAATTGATCTTTATCACCCTATCTTGAGTCAATCACTCTCTCCTTGCAGAATGGCAGCATGCTATGCCTTTCTTTCCCACACAATTCCGCATGTTGTTTTTTGGGAGAGAGGTGCTGGTAACCACCCTATTCTCAGGGAATGTCTTTCCTCTTTACAAAGTCAGGATTTGAGATTTCCAAATGAAGTGCAGGGAGCCAAGGGCCGAAAGTTGATAGTGTCTTCATGTAAACCACCAAATCTGAGTCATGCCCAGCCTCTTAGCCCCAGCAAAGCTTTATCTGCCTGTTCATTATTGCAGAGTGGATGGGTCTACCATTGCATAAGTAGCTCCTATCAGCTGGAGGTCCTGGGGCAGAGAGGACCCTTTTCCTAAGGTCCACAAACTATCGGCACCATTAACAAAGGCCTCCTCCTCCTTCAATAAGGGTTTTCTTGTCTGAGGTGAACAGAAAACACACACATTGTCCTTTCATGCACTAGCCAAATCTTTTTTGCTGGTAGGAGTTATCCTCTAATGGAAGATTCATTTCTCAGACATGTTAGTAATTGATGTCCTGGTTCAAACTCCTAGTAAGCCGGTTTCACATGCTCCAAGCCTGGATATATACAAGAATGAGGCTACTAGCGTTAATGGTTCCCTGGGTGCCCACCAAAAATGTGTTCCAGCAGCACCATGAGCTCACGCAGCAGGAAGAGTTACACAGAAACACCAGTCTGAATCTGAGAACAGTCGTGAGCACACTCACAATCTGGGGGACTTGCTCGTATTTCCATTGCCCTGCTAAGCCTTTAGCTAAGTGGGAGCTGTGGCTTGAACTGCATCCATTATGAGGACATAAAAATATGTCTGAAGTTTGTCCGTCTTCCATTACACAGCAGAAATCCAGGCAGAGCTGGTACTTTCATGAAGGGACAACTGTACCGCGTTCATAGGATCTCTGGTGAACAAATAAATAATATCTGTTACTATTACAGTGACAATTAGAATAAATCGATTGGAATTTCTACATGCTTTCATGTATGCTAATTGTTTTGATTCTTAGCCACAGTGTGTACACACTGAGTAATAGGGGTTTTGCCTCTTAATTTGTTTCTTCTACAATTATCCTCCCATGTTTCACTCTTAGTATCTTCAACCAGGTCCTCCGCATTGGCTTCTCTTGGTTTTCTTTCTTTCTTTCTTTTTCTTTTTTCTTGTTTTTGTTTTGGACAGAGTCTTGCTCTGTTGCCCAGGCTGTAGTGCAGTGATGCGATCTCAGCTCGCTGCAACCTCTGCCTCCTGGATTCAAGTGATCCTCGTGTCTGAGCCATCTGAGTAGCTGGGGTTACAGGCAGGCAACAC
Organism: Ateles fusciceps; assembly: GCA_036589455.1. NCBI lineage: Eukaryota > Metazoa > Chordata > Mammalia > Primates > Atelidae > Ateles > Ateles fusciceps. The sequence goes on from JAZHEH010001828.1 coordinate 3,420,510, forward strand.
AACGCCCGGCTAATTTTTGTATTTTTAGTGGAGACAGGGTTTCACCATGTTGGCCAGGTTGGTTTCCATCTCCTGACCTCCAGTGATCCGCCCACCTCTACCTCCCAAAGTGCTGGGATTACAGTGAAGCCGCCTCGCCCGGCCTCATTTATATATTTTTCTAGAGACAGGGTCTCACTCTGTCACCCAGGCTGGAGTACAGTGGCACAATCACAGCTCACTGCAGCCTCGAACTCCTGGGCTCAAGGGATCCTTCTGCCTCAGCCTCCTGGATAGCCAGGACTATAAATGCACATCACCATGCCTGGCTAAGTTATAACATTTTTGTAGAGAAGACAGTGTCTCGCCATGTTGCCCAGGCTGGTCTTGAACTTCTGGCCTCAGCCTCCCCAAACTGCTGGGGATTAAAAGTGTGAGCCACAGTGCTGGCCTGTCCTCTCTTATCTTTCACTCAGCTTATCACCCTTCCCAGTGCCCCTGCTTTTCTCTCTCCTGTTTGCTGCTTACACCACAGGAATCCAGCCTGTGTGCAGTATTGGAGGGGGAGACAGCTGGGTCTCAGGATTTCTTCTCTGCTGTCACTCCTCAGCCCACCCTGTAGTACTCGTCTCTGTGGATCAGCCTCTCCTGCTCCAAACCCTGATCTGTTCCTTTAGGACCCTCTCTCTCCTTTTACTTCCCTGGCCCTGACAACCCTGGCCCCCCAGGAAGGTGACCTGCCTCTCTGCATTCCTCACTCAGTACACACCCTTGGACATTCTCACCTGCTGTTCTGGGCTCAACTGTACCGTCCACCCCAGATTCACCCCTAACCCCCAATACTTCAGAATGCAATTGTATTTAGAGATAAGGCCTCTTAAAAGATGAGTAAATTAAAATAAAGTCCTTAGAGCGGGGCTCTAATCCAATCTGACTGGTGTCCTTCTAAGAAGAAAGTTGGTCAGACTCAGAGACACCAAAGACTCACAAGCACTGAGGGAAAGCACAGAGCAGAGGCCACCATGAGAAAACGACCATCGGTAAGCCATGGAGGGAAGCCTTAGAAGAAACTAAATTTGCCGACACCTTGACCTTGCATTTCCAGCCTCTAGAATGCTGAGAAATACATTTCTGCTGTGTAAGCCCCATCTCTATCTGTGGTATTCTGTTGTGGTAACCCTAGCACAGGAACGCATCTGCCCTCTGAGCTTTCAGGTTTTTGAAACAAGAATAGAAATGGAAGTGACACCATGGAATATTATGCAGTCATAAAAAAGAATGAAATTACGTCCTTTCCTGCACCATGGAGGGCATAGCAACCACGATGTCTTTCTTGGACTCCTGACCTGAGTATTCCGAGACCTGCTTGACATCGAGGATCCCGAGGCCAGGGATTTTTTTAATTTTTCCTTTTCAAGACAAGGTGATCTGAGCATGCCAAGATATGAAAGAAGGAACAAGTTGGGAGGAGGAGATTGGAGCTGCTGGGATGAAGGGGCATTTAGAGATCTGGAGAATTGAGAGAGCACAGGCTTAGGTTGGCAAGGTGGAGAACACCTCTCTCTTTCCCTATTTCCCCTCCCTCCCTCCCTCCCTTCCTTCCTCTCTTTCTTTCTCTCTCTCCTCCCTCCCTCCCTCTCTCCCTCCCTCCCTCCCTTCCTTCCTTCCTCTCTCTCTTTCTCTTTCTCTCCTTCCTCCCTCCCTTCCTTCCTTCCTCTCTCTTCTCTCCCCTCCCTCCATCCCTCCCTCGCTCCCTTCCTTCCTCTCTCTCTCTCTCTCTCTCTCCTCCCTCCCTCTCTCCCTCCCTTCCTTCCTTCCTTCTCTCTCTCTTTCTCTCTTTCTCTCCTCCCTCCCTCCCTTCCTTCCTCCTCTCTCTTCTTTCTCTCCTCCCTCCCTCCCTCCTTTCTTTCCTTCTTTCTCTTTCTTTCCTTTTTTTTTTTTTTTGGAGTTTCGCTCTTGTTGCCCAACCTGGAGTGCAATGGCGCCATCTCGGCTCACAGCAGCCTCCACCTCCTGGGTTCAAGCAATTCTCCTGCCTCAGCCTCCTGAGTAGCTGGGAGGGATTACAGGCATGCACCACCACACCCAGCTAATTTTGTATTTTTAGTAGAGAAGGGGTTTCCCCACGTTGGTCAGGCTAGTCTTGAACTCCGACCTCAGGTGATCCGCCCTCCTTGGACTCCCAAAGTACTGGGATTACAGATATGAGCTATGGCGCCCCACCTGAGAACACTTCTTTCTTTAGCACAGGAGCTTCTGTTTGGACTGAATGTGTTGGTAATGATGAGGACATAACCATGTGTTTGCAGTTTTCCGAAGTCTTCATTCCATGTTCCAGTGGAAATCCTAGCAAGACGGTATCCCTATACAGAGTAGGGGTGACAGGTGATGGCTCAGAAAATTGGGGAGTGTGAAAGAGGTTAAGCCTCCTGCATTTGCTTTTTCCAGGAATTAGGGTGGGGGTCTTGGGAAGCACCGGGAAAATGTGCATAGTCTCTGTGGGGCTCTGCCTAGGGAATTCACAAGACCCAGCTGGAAGAAGGGCCTGAATGAAGTTGTCTCCTAGATGTGGAGAGGACTTCAGATCTATCTAAGACTTTATAAAAAGCTCTGTGGCTGAAGGTAGGACTGTGGCAGAGTGCCTTGGCATCAAGGAAGTGCTGGTAATCCTGGGGCCAAGTTGGGTCCCAGAGGGAGTCTCTGGGATGAGAATGAACCAGATTTAACATCCCTGTTGAAGGAAGAGTGTTAATGAAACTGTGACCCAGGGGAGGGGCCTGATCACTGGATGTCCTGGGAGAGTAAATAAGAAATGGATCGGGTTGGGAGCAGGGCGGAGGTGAACAGTAGTGAGAGTCTTCAGTCAGAGAAGAGGCAAACAACCTGAAACCTCAGTGGAATTTCTGAGTGACACAGGCTAAGGAGAAAACCAGCACAGGATGAAAGGGAACGTGCCCTGAGTGGGTCAGGAGTTCCGGGGAAACAGAAGGACGATCCTCCTTAATACCCTCTAGTCTTCAAGCAACGGAGGCCAGGAGAAGCCCCTGCCTTCCAGTCCCGCAGGTCTGTAGATCCCAGATGCTGTTGTTCGTGTCCTGAATGCCACTTTCCAAAATGCAGGAGGGCCTGGAGTTCATCCCTTTTTCTCCTTCAAATGACATGGTAATTTTTTATTTCTTTTTTGGAGAAGGGGTCTCACTTTGTCACCCAGGCTGGAGTGCAGTGGTGCAATCTTAGGGTACTGCTACCTCCACCTCCCGGTTCAAGTGATTCTCCTGCCTCAGCCTCCCTAGTAGCTGGGATTACAGGCATGCACCACCATGCCCAGCTGATTTTGGGGTTTCTAGTAGAGATGTGGTTTCATCATGTTGGCCAGGCTGGTCTCAAACTCCTGATCTGAGGATCCGCCCTCCCTGGCCTTCTAAAGTGCTGGGATTACAGGTGTGAGCCGCTGTGCCCAGCCAGTAAATTTTTTAGTAAAAGATTCAAGGGTCTTTTGAGACCAATGGGATACTGCACATGCATATTTTGTTAAACACACACACACACACACAATGACATGACACAAGCCCCATATTTGGATGTCATCACTCCTGCTTCTGCTCAGGATAGGAGCCCCTTTCCTGCTATCTTCATTTTTATCATGTAAATGAATGAGTCATCCTGATCCCCCAGGTGTCACCCTGTTCTCCTTTTCTGAATAGCATTTTTCCTCTGGTGCAGCTGTGTGAAGGAAACACACACACATTCTCACACTCACACTCACAACCACACACTCACACATACCCTATAGCCAGACGATGCAGTTTTATTTCCTCTGCTCTGCTGAAATCAGGCCTGTTCCATGATATGTCACATGATGATAGGGAAAAATGTGCTAAAAAAAATCTACCATTTGTGTGTCTCTTCCTCCACTAACCATCGGTAGAGTCGAATGCCTGTAGCAAGCCAGCTGCTCTGTAGATTTCGTCCTGATTATTAAACACAGAATGTGAAAAGCTAAGCATATAGAAGAAAGAGTTATCCTCTAGTTTTTGTAAAGTCAGCAGTGAAAATAAAAATCGTGGCATGTACGTAGACGTTTATTTGCTTTACCTATAGTCATATCACGGAGCTTTGTCTCTGGTGCCAAAGTTTTTATTTTTTCCAAGCCATGACAATGGATTACTTCTGTAAGCAAGTGCTCTATCCATTATTAAATTGATTATTCAAATCTCATTAAAAAAAGAAGCCAGATGGCAATTTTCCATTATTTGTTGCTACTGACAACCGCCAACCCTAAACTGAAAGATTTTCCTTTTTTTTTTTCTTCTGCTGGCTAAAGAGCCTGCTGCATTTCCATGCCGACCAAAGGTAGAGCCCATATTGGAAACAAATAGCCAATTACCAACAAGATTGTTGTTATTGATTATTTGAGAATCATCTTTGCATTGACAGAGCTGCTGTTCTTTTGATGATTCCATAATTAACTTAGCTATATTCGGGCACAATAACTTTGCTCCCTGTAGTCATTCGGATGTGAGCATTATTGTTGTTATTTAGTTGCCATGACAGCAAGAAGCATGTTTTTACATGTCCAGCATGCTGGTTATTTTAAGACCCTCATAAGTATGCCTTGCTAATGAATCAGAATAATGGCGATCCTGCAAAATAATGATTTTTAAAGTTCTAAGGGAGGCTTAAAATCTAAATGTGAGGTAATTGCCGGCACCTGTGAGCACCATGAAGTATGTTTCTCTATGTGTACCCATGTATACACTCACACATGTGACCTCTTTTTCTCTATGTGACTGAATTTGTATATTTCTGTTTTGGAGTTAGCTCGCTCGGCAGTGATGACATTTCCACAGCAGCACCTTTCAAAACCAATGCTTGTCAGGTAATTTTTTTTTTTTTTGAGACAGTATCGCTCTTGTCACTCAGGCTGGAATGCAGTGGGGTGATCTCAGCTCACTGCAACCTCCACCTCCCGGGTTTAAGCGATTCTCCTGCCTCAGCTTCCCAAGCAGCTAGGACTACATGCGTGCACCATCAAGCTGGCTAATTTTTATATTTGTAGTAGAGATGGGGTTTCACCATGTTGGCCAAGCTGGTCTGGAATTCCTGACCTCAAACGATCTGCTGGGTTACACTTTGGGAGGATTACAGGCTTGAGCCACCATGCCTGGCTTTTGTCTGGTAATCTTATGGCTGGGGTCATGCTCCGCACATCAGTGCTCTTGGAAACCTACTGTGGGAATCCATCTTCATATTCTTTAATAGCTAATTTTTAACACATTTTTTAATATGTAAATCCACCACCTCTTTTGCTGTCTTCTGCATGTGTGCAAATAAGGTTTGTTTTAAGTAACTTTAGGAAGACCATACTTCTAGTTGATTGGATTTTTGCAATTTAGCATGTTTCCCTTTTTATGACTTCCAGAATCACCTGATGTTTTGAGTTCTGTTGATCTTGCCAGGAAAAGGGACATTCCAGTTACATGAAAGAAATTAACTTGCCTTCTCTGTGAAATGCACAGACACAAAAATCTTTGGAGGTGTCCTCAGAAAGTTAAAACTGTGGACTGGGAGAGATGGCTCACGTCTGTAATCCCACCACTTTGGGAGGCCAAGGCAGGCAGATCACTTGAGTCCAGGAGTTCAAGACCAGCCTGGGCAACATGGCAAAACCCTGTCTCTACCAAAAATACAAAATGTATCCAGGTGTGGTGGTGCACACGTGTAGTCCCAGCTACTTGGGAGGCTGAGGTGGGAGAATGGCTTGAGTCTTGGAGGTAGAGGTTGCAGTGAGCCAAGAGACTGCATTATTGAACTCCAGACTGGGCAAGAGAATAAGGAGTGAGACTCCATCTCAAGAAAGGAGGAAAGGAAGGAAGGGAAGGAGGGAGGGAAGAACGAAGAAGAAAGAAAGAAAAGAGAGAGAAAAATAGAGAGAGAAAGAAAAGAAAGAAAGAAAGAAAGTTAAAACTGTGGCCTCTATAGGTTCAAGAAGATTTTCAAACCTTCCGATTAATAATTTGTTTGTCCTGGGAGGAACCTAACAAACATTTTTGTCTGAGGTGGTATATTTAAGTTCTGGCCAAAAGAATTCAGCTTCTTCTGCCTTAGTAAAATTGAGATTGTTTGTTCTTTCAGAGAAGGCCTTATTGTTAGGGGGAGGGCTAGGGTAGGAGAGATGGGCTGGCTTCTTTAATCCTAATGGTTTCTGGAGAACTCTCAAATAATTTAGAAGCTAATACCTAACTTCATAGTGCCTGTATCCCATGGACTTCTTGCTCCCATTCACCCCCTCAAACCTGAGACACGTCTTGAACATCAAGAAGCACTTTCCAGCAGGAGGACTGTGTACGTATTGTTCACCACAAATGCGCTTTGGTTCTGTAATTCAGAATATCTATTCTGCCAATGGTTAAGAACCCAAATATGAACACAGAAATGCTGTAATGGTAAAGATGTGCTCGCATACATGTTAAGTTTCTAATCAAACATTGCAAAATGCATTAATCAGTATTTCATAGTTCATTACAGTCTGACTAATTTTGAAATCCCTCATGTAAATTGATTAAATGTCTTCTGCAGGCAGATGAATGGGCTTTTGTTTTAAGCAACCTTTACTGAGGAAACCATAATTCTCTGTGACTTGAGTCTTACGCGTTTGTGATGAGCGCTCTTGTAGGCTGACTCTGGATGATCCAGCATTTTCCTCTTTGCAACTGGACCTGCCACCAATTCTACCATCCTCTGTAGGCCTCTGTATTTAGTGAGCATCTATTTTGTGCCCAAGAAAAGTGCAGGAAGAGAAATGAAGAAAGCGTGAGATATGTTCCTCTCTCTCATAAACATGTGAACAACTAAAAGAAAAAAATATACACACATAACAAAGGCTAGCCTGGGAAGCACAGCCTACAAAATTTCTTTACTTTCCGGAAATATAAACCAATTCTGGATAGCTTTTACAAAAAGGCAGGGTGTTTATTTACTGCCAAGATTCTGGGGTGGTTTTCATGTTAAACCACAGACAGGGCAGGGAATCTGGAGTCTGAGACCCAACACTCTCAGGACTTTCTGTCTTACCTCCCTGACTCACTTCTCTCAGCATCAGCTTCTCTACAAGGCTGACACCTCATCCCAGGTCTTCTGAGCTTGCCTTCCCAGAGAAAAGAAGCCTTTCCCCACCAGTTCCAGTCAGAATTATGCCTTAGGAATAACTCTGATTGGCTCAGCTGGTTCCTTGGACCAATCACTGTGGCCTCCAGAAAAACTCTGATTGGTTGGCTCAGATGACTCACTTGGACCAATCAATGTGGCCTTCCAAAGGACTAACTGTGTGTGGTTTAACTGGGTCATTTGCTGACCCCTCAGACTACAGGGAATAGGAAATAAGTGAGTCCTATTTTCATACCAACTCCCTGGGCCCTATGGATAGCAATGAGAACATCTGTGACTTAAACAGGGCACTCAGCCATACAAGTCGGAAGGAGGTGATCAGGAAGGCCCCCAAGAAAGGCAGGGCTTTAATTGGGTTGTGAAGTGTGATTAGGACAGGGAGGATCTCTCTCTGGGAAATGCATCCAGGTGGTCTTGGGACACCCAGCTAGGGTGGGAAGATATGACCCAGGGACCCTGTGTGTGGAGACATTGGGGGATCCAGACAGCCGGATTGCCTGAAGCCACATATGGCAGGACTTGGAAGCCTGTGAGAAAACCTGTTCTCCGAGCAGCTGGGATAGAGAGAAATTTTGGATGTTCCAGAGCAGATCAAGCTGTATTGATGGGAGGGAGGTCCAGGAGGATGCAATTTGTCAAAAGCTGGTACAGGCTGGGCATGGTGGCTCACGCCTGCAATGCCAACACTTTGGGAGACAGAGGCAGGTGGATCACCTGAGGTCAGGAGTTCAAGACCAGACTGGTCAACATAGTGAAACCCTGTCTCTACTAAAAAATACAAAAATTAGCTGAGTGTGGTGGCAGGCGCCTGTAATCCCAGCTACTCTGGAGGCTGATGCAGGGAGAATTGCTTGAACTCATGGGGTGAGAGGTTGCAGTGAGCTGAGATTGTGCCACTGCACTCCAGCTTCGGTGACAGAGTGAGACTCCGGCTCACAAAAAAAAAAAGAAAATAAAAAAGGAAAAAGAAAAAAAAAATGCTGGTACTGTGAGCTGCGTGCGAATGCAGTGAGTAGAAATTGCTCCAGGAGTGACAGTAGGGATAGAAGAGAGAGTGAATCCAAATGTCTCCTCCCAGGAAGAGATAGTGGAAACTGGATGAGAGTGAAGGAAGGCAGTGGTTGAACTATAGATCTTTGAAGAGCGGAATGTGTGGAGGAAAGATATATTTAGTGGGATGTAATAATAAATAACAGTAAAAATGATAGCTCACACATATTGAGTGCCAGGTACTGTTCAAGGTGTGCCTTAGCCTGTTTTGTGTTGCTATAGTAGAATGCCACAGTCTGGATAATTTATAAAGAAAATACATTTATTTCTCATGTTTCTGGAGGCTGGGAAGTCCAATATCAAGGTGCCAGCATCTTTGGGGGAGCCTCTTGCTGTGTCATCCCATGGCAGAAAGTGAGAGGTGAGAGAGAGAAAGGGGACCATATTCATCCTCTTATCAGAAACCCTCTACTTCAATAACTAACCCACTCCCACGAGTCAGGGTATTAATTCATTCATGAGGGCTCTGCCCTTGTGACCTAATCACTTCTTAAAGGTTCTACCTCTCAACACTGTGGCCTTGGGGATTGAGTTTCCAACCCATGAACTTTGGGAGACACATTTACAACATAGCAAAGCGTTTCCATGCACTAACTTGTGGATTTCACCAATGACTCTATCAGATGAGTAGTGTTTTCATCCCCCATTTTATAGGTAACAAAACTGAGGCACAAAGAAGTCAGTGATGTGCTGGTGATCACACAGGTGTTAGGTGTGGGCTGGGCTTTTGAATTTGGTGGTCTGGATTCAGAGTCCACTCAGAACAAGTTCAGTTGTTGACAGGTTGAGCCTCTGGTGACACCAGCCCACCCCACTCGTGGTGTCCAGGTCAGTAGAGAGTGGTTAGAAGAAGATGAAGGGAGATGAGAGAATAGATGAGAAGGACGAACACAACTGGGGGGCTCATTGGGATTTTGAGATGAAATGTGAAAGGGGGATCCTATTATTCTTCTAATGGAATAGACTGATTCTGTTATTAGACCTATTCTGATAAGTCCCAAACCTGAAAAGCTATGAAAAGGCATCCTGATTCATCAATGCTGATTTGTTTGCCAAAAAAAAAAAAAAGAAAGAAAAAGTGGCTACTTTCAAGTGAAAGGTTTTGTCTCAATCTTGCTTTTTGACAAAAAAAACACTAAGAAATGTTTCTCAGTTTGGAACCTGGGTGTCCTGGAATAGTGGGCTAAATAATTTTAAGTAGTATCAGAGACTTTTCTTGGTAATGTCTCTATTTTAACTTGTATTAGAAGAAATAAAACTAGCACATAAAACTCAGGAATTTGATGCTGAACATTGTTTAGGATGAGGTTTAATTTTTTTAAAGTTAGGCAAATATTTTAAAAAGTAAATTTTGAACAGATGGCATGCAGATATGGCAAACATTGCCAAGATGGATGAGAATGATGGTTCTGGGGACATGGGGTCAAGGTCCGATTTCCAGGGTCTTGGCTATAGAGAGCATCTCCCATTCTGCCTCTGTTTATAATCAGGCTCACCCCTCCTGCTTCAGCGCCTTCTTTCTGAATAGTGGCAGTAGCTGACTTCTCATCATTCACTCACACACTGGGCAGGGCCCCTATATCCATCCTTTTACTCCTGCTTTCCTGCCATCTTCATGGCCTCTGTATTCATTTCTTTTGTTCAGAATCCCATTCTTGCTTTCATCAGCTTATTCCAGGGGTGGTGAATCTAAAAGCCTAGCAGGGCCACTCATATAATGTGAATAAATAAGCAAGATGAAGGAGTGACAAGGACTCTGGGAGACCGGAGAGGGGCTGCCTGATCTCAAGGCAGTCAGAAGGAATTGATAAAAGCACTGGGTCACCAGAGGGAGTGCACAGTCAGGCTAGATGCAGTTTTCAAGCTGTTGTTTGCCACTCCTATTGTATGTTTATAGGGCACCTGATAGGTCTCAGACACGGGGAAACAAGGGAGGTACATTTTTCCTGGAGAGGCCCACTGGAGAGGTGGGTGTATACTCTAGAGATTTGGGCACTTTCTAGGTGTGTGCCTTGAAAACACAGTGCCCACAAGCTCTGCCCTTCCTCTGGGAAGCCTTCTGTGATTGCCATTCATTTTTCCTTTCTGTGTGTGCCTTGAAAACAGTGCCCACAAGCTCTGCCCCCTCCTCCAGGAAGTCTTCCTTGATTGCCATTCATTCTTCCTCTCTGCCTTGAAGTTGATTTCTGGCTCTCTCTGCACACCCAGGTCCTTATGAAGAGGGCCCTGGGGAGTGGTAGCATCTGAGCTAGTGAGGAGATTCCCAGGAAAGAGAAGGATCCCCCAACTTGTTAAGTCTGAATCAGTTCTAAACCCAAGGCTGAACCCGCTGTAGGATCCTATGAGTTTGCCCAGACCTATCTGCAGTGTAAACCGAAATAAAATTCTAAGCTCCCCCACAACCATCTAAAAGGACTTCCTCCTTAGCCAGAGCTCTTACAATTTAACCTGAAAGACTGGTTTAGGCCATGAAGGGATGTGGGGGGTCGCACAGGCCTCACCAGCACTAACATTAACACATGGGCACATGGCCTCGACCTCGGCAAAATACACTTTAGAAATTAATCGAGGCCTGTCTCTGATTTTCTGGGTGTAGAGTGCAGAGCCCCCTCCCAGCTGCCCAGGCTGGAGTCTCCTGGCCTCCCACCCAGTCCCACCCATCAGCCAGGCCCATCTGTGGTAACACCAGAAAGGTTCCCTAATGCTTTTTCTCTCCCATGCCTAGGCTTTTCCCCTTAGGTTCACACGGAGCAGCTCAATCTATTTACCTGATAAGAAACACCTCCAGGTATTAAGCCTAGTACCCATTAGTTATTTTTCCTGATCATAAAAAAATTTAAATAAATAAAAAAATTAATTTTTATGTTGAATACTGTATGAAAATAAAAATGATTCTTTGTCTATTTAAAAAAAAGATACTTCCACATGCATGTTTATGGCAGGACAATTCACAATTGCAAAAATATGGAACCAGCCCAAATGCCAATCAATCAATGAGTTGATGAAGAAATTGTAGTGTGTGTGTGTGTGTGTATATATATATAATATATGATGGAATACCATTCAGTCATAAAAAGGAATGAATTAATGGCATTCACAACAACCTGGATGGAACTGGAGACTGTTATTCTAGGTGCAGTAACTCAGGAATGGAAACCCAAATATCATATGTTCTCATAAGTGGGAGCTAAGCTGTGAAGATGCAAAGGACTCTGGGGGACCCAAGGAAAGGGTGGGAGAGGAATGAGGGATAAAAGACTGCAAATTGGGTTCAGTGTGTACTGCTTGGTTGATGGGTGCAGCAAAATCTCACAAATCACCACTGAAGAACTTACTCATGTAACCAAATATCACCTGTCCCCCAAAACTTAAGGAAATAATTTTTTTTAAAGAAGTTCAATCAATTCCTGCTACTGAGGTGTTGGCAAGATATCCCTGTCTCACAGCAGCAGTTTCCAGCATAAGGCATGCTGCCACCGCCATGTCGAGAAGCGGGAAGTATCTGCAGTCTGTCCACCAGATTAGACTCTATGCAGGCCTTTGTCTTTGCCTTCCGAGAGTGAAGTTTTGTGGTGTCTGAATACAGGATCTAGGTCACAGGTCCACACTCAAGCTGCAAGGAATGTTGGTAAAGTGAGTCTCTGGCATCTCCTTGAGAAGAATGACCTAATGGTGGAAAGGATGCTTCAAGAAGAAAGGCAAATATGCCCTATAGTAACCATGGAGAGTGATTTGCTAGAGCCAGTTTAGAAAGAAAACCTGAAAGTTCCTTTCTTCAAGGCCAGGCACAGTGGCTCATGCCTGTAATCCCAGCACCCTGGGAGGCCTAGGCGGATGGAATACCTGAGGTCAGGAGTTTGAGACCAGCCTGGCCGGCCTGGGAAAACTCCATCTCCACTAAAAATACAAAAATTAGCTGGGCGTGGTGGCAGGTGCCTGTAATCCCAGCTACTTGGGAGGCTGAGGCAGGAGAATCGCTTGAACCGTGAAGGGAGAGGTTGCGGTGAGCTGAGATTGCACCATTGCACTCCAGACTGGGTGACTGCATGAGACACCCTCTAAAAAAAAATAATAATAAAATAAAATAAAATAAAATAAACACCGTTGGGGCCAGGCATTGGAGATGGAGACCTCACGAGCTCCAGCACACAGAAGCTGGCAGCCCCGCGTGGGGAATGTCTACCTGGCATTGACAATGAAAAGAGGAATGACAGATGCCCGTCCAAAGTATGGGCGGATACCAAGAGGGGAGCACCATGCCTGGAGCGGGGGAGCACAGGTGCGAAGGATTGGAGAAGTCTTCTGAGAAGACACTCTCCCAACCCGGGCTTTACGGCAGGTGGGAGCATCCCCAGAGAGAGCTTTGGGGTAGAGAAATAGCTGGGAGCTCCGTGACCCATGCCTAAGTTCTAGGCCAAACTATAAAGTCTGTCTGGGACGTATGTCTAAAACGCAAAATCGAGACTCATATTTCCATCGTATCTGGATCTAGAAAGAAAGTGAAGAGCTCCACTGTAACTACAAGAGGAAATGTAGGGGATATTTTTCTTTTAGTTAACTCTCTCTAAAAGATAATTGACTGTTTAAATAAAAGTGGTAATAGACTCCACCATTTATAATGTAGGTAAAAAGAAAATGTATGACAATCATAGCATAAGGGGAAAAATGAAAGTATACTATTTTGAGGTCTTATGCTTTACATGAAGTACTATAATAGGAAAAGAATGCGAAGTCTAATTATGAAACACAGTGTTAGAGGTTCTCTTTAGCCTATTATCCTTAATAAGGCACCTGCTTTTAGCTGACAGTCTAGCAGTGGATTTTCTTTGAAGGCCTGTAAGAATTTCATATATATATGTATTAGAAACAGGATCTTGCTCTGTCACCCAGGCTGGAGTGCAGCGGCATGACCAGAGCTCATTGAAGTTTTAACCTTTCCAGGTTCAGGTGATCCCATCTCAGCTTCCTGAGTAGCTGGAACTACAGGTGCACACCACCACACCCAACTTTTTGTATTGTTTTAAAATTTAATTTAAGTTCCCAGATACATGTGCAGGACATGCAGGTTTTTTACATAGGTAAACGTATGCCATGGTGGTTTGCTGCACCTGTCAACCTACCACCTAGGTATTAAGCCCAGCAGGCATTCACTGTTTAACCTGTTGCCCTCCTCCCCATGCTCCCCTGACAGGCCCCGGTGTGTGATGTTTCCCCTCCCTGTGTCCATGTGTTCTGATTGTGCAGCTCCCACTCATAAGTGTGAACATGTGGCGTTGGTTTTCTGTTTCTGCTTTAGTTTGCTGAGGATAATGGTTTCCAGCTCCATCCATGTCCCTGCAAAGGACATGAACTCATCCTTTTTTATGGCTGCATAGTATTCCATGGTGCATCTGTACCACATTTTCTTTATCCAGTCTATCACTGATGGGCATTTAGGTTGATTCCATGTCTTTGCTGTTGTGGACAGTGCTGCAATGAACATATGTGTACATGTATCTTTACTGCAGAGACAAGGTTTTGCCATTTTGTCCAGGCTGGTCTTGAACTCTTAGGCTCAAGTGCTCCATCTGCCTTAGCCTCCCAAAGTGCTGGGATTACAGGTGTGAGCCACTACTCCTGACCAGAATTGAATGGTTCTGCTAAAGGCAGATTTTTAAAAGTCAGTTAAAAACAAACAAACAACAAAAAAGGCAAGGCAAACTGATTCTTTAACTGACAGATTCTGTGCCTAAGTTTTACTCCTTCGGCTAAATGAAGCTTTGGTGGATTTTTTTCCCTCTCTTCTTTCAGTTCTCATGACTCTTCTCTTCAGTGCTCATCAGGAGACTGAAGAAGCTGGTGAAGTCTGAAGCCGCAGCCTTAAATGACTTCTGTTCATGTCTCCTGGGTTGACTAATGCAGGGAGTCCAAGCAGGAAGAGCCCTCTCTGTAAGGGGCATGTGGAAGGGAGTAGGTTCCTTTCAACAAATCACACTGAATCCTGGTGCTGGAATCTGCCCATAAAATGATCTCTGAATTTTCTTTTTCTTTTTCTTTCAGATTCATCCAAGTAGAAAAGGCCCTATGTGGGGGACAGATTGTCCCAAGTTTGCTATTTTTTTTTTTTTTAAGTTTCGAGTATGGTCTCTCTCTCTCTCTTTTTTTTTCTTTTGAGGTAGGATGTCCCTCTGTCACCCAGTTTGGAGTGCAGTGATGTGATCTCGGCTCACTGCAACCTCCACCTTCCAAGTTCAAGTGATTCTTCTGTCTCAGCCTCCTGAGTAGCTCAGATTGCAGACGTGAACCACCATGACCAGCTAGTTTTTTGCGTTTTTAGTAGAGATGTGGTTTCATCATGTTGGCCAGGCTGGTCTCGAACTCCTGACCTCAGATGATCCAGTGTGGTTTCTTCATTGCCAAGTTCTGAGTTCACGGCAAAATTGATCCACTCTTCCGAGTGTCATTAATAAACTTATTATTTCAGTTTGTTCTCCCAGAATGGTATGATGGAGAAACCCCAGCTATAACAGTGAAAGCTTTTGATCCTTTTGTCCAAAAGATGCTACTTATATGGAAACAATTAGCTCACCCTCACTTTCCCGTGGAGGAACAGGGATGGAAAGGTGGAGTTTTTGTTTCTGGTGATGTTGCGGATTTGTTTACCTGGATCCTTCCCCAGAAGCAATGAGTAAGCCTTGGAATGTATGCCTTCCACATTTAAAATATTAATAAATCGCAAGTGCCAAGTTACTCTCTCTGTGTGTCTAACATTTCCCTTTTCCTGCCATCTAAGGGAAGCTTTCATGCCACACTTTAATGCCAAGAGCATCTTCCGAGATAAATGGTAACCTCAGCAGAAAAAATGACTCTCTGGTTGTGTTTCGCATATTGACAAATCCATAGCTCCCATCCTGCCAGCCCTCCATCTCTCCTGGCTTAGTGTGGAGTTGCAGCCTCCTGGAGGCCATGTTCACTCCCGTTCCTCTCCATGGTGGGCTTGTGTCGCGAAGGAGACTGTCGATTAATTAGTTCCAGGGCCTTCTTTCCAGGTGTGGTGTAATCAAGCTTATACTCATCTTGGAGTCGAGAATTAAGTATGCGTGTGGTTGGGAGACAGCTGAATGGAGAAGCCACGCTGTGTCCCTCTGGGGTGAAATGAGGAAGTGAGAGCAGGAGAGGGCACCAGGCCACAGGTCCATGAGCGTGGAGGATGGAGTGATGCTGGGTCGCGTTTCTGGGGGAGAACATGGTGTGCCCTGGCCGTCTTGACCAGGAGGAAATGAAAGCCTTATCATTCCACATCTTCTCTAACTGTGGCCTTCTCCCTTTACTGGGATGTTCGACCAGCCTAAAGGCTGGAAATCTTATTTGGGAACTCGTGGTGAAGTTGTAAAGTGAATACTGAGCAGGTGGAGTGCTCCTGCTTTCTGTGCTAAAGTAACACACAGCTATTGCCCCAGCAAAGAGCAAATGGGTGCATTTTAAAATACGGAAGTGTGGTGACTGAGTGTTGCTTTGACCCACTCAGCCCTCAGTGTTCTGTTTCTTTTTGGGGATAACAGCATTCCAATTTCCTATTAGAAATGATGCTTCCCTTCCTCTATGAGGTAGGGCTTGAGAAGACCTGTCGACCAAAGTGCCTGCTACTCACACAGGTCAGGGTTGAGCATGAGACTCCAGGTAGTCAATTACATTCTCTCCTGGGAAGTTTTTTTTTTTTTTTTTTGAGACAGGGTCTCCCTCTGTCACCCAGGCTGGAGTGCAATGGTGCAATGATAGCTCACTGTAGCCTCAAACTCCTGAGCTCAAGCAACGCTCCTGCCTTAGCTTCCTGAGTAGCTAACACGTACCACTACAACGGGCTAATTTTTTCATCTTTTATAGAGATGGAGTCTTGCTATGTTGCCCAGGCTGGTCTTGAACTCCTGGCCTCAAGTGATCCTCCCGTTTCCGGTTCCCAAAGTGCTGGGATTACAAGTGTGAGCCGCTGCACTGGATGCCTCCTGGGACTTTGAGCCTTGAGCAAGAGATGTGAGAACAAAGAAGAAAAAAGAATGGCACTAACTAATTTCAGAGGTCATACTCTGAAAGCAGCATGGATCAGTCCCTGCTGTCAAAGACACAGATTTGCTCTGGTTCTGCCCTGTGCTGAGGCCGGCTCCATGTCCTTCGTTTTTGAGCTGAGGCCGGCTCCACGTCCTTCGTTTTGAGCTGAGGCCGGCTCCACGTCCTTCGTTTTTGAGCTGAGGCCGGCTCCATGTCCTTCGTTTTTGAGCTGAGGCCGGCTCCATGTCCTTCGTTTTTGAGCTGAGGCCGGCTCCATGTCCTTCGTTTTTGAGCTGAGGCCGGCTCCATGTCCTTCGTTTTTGAGCTGAGGCCGGCTCCATGTCCTTCGTTTTTGATTCTGTGATCTGGAGCTGCCCTCGGCGTTGTGGGACACTCCTCTTCTGTTTAGTGTCGGTTCCAGTCACTTCCAACCAACCGTGACTGGCAAATAGTTTAAGAGTCTGCATCAGGCCTTTCTGGAATATAACTTTTTGGGGCATGGTGCTAATCTGCCCTCCACACAGCAAAGGCTTCTTG
Source organism: Ateles fusciceps (assembly GCA_036589455.1). Taxonomy (NCBI): domain Eukaryota; kingdom Metazoa; phylum Chordata; class Mammalia; order Primates; family Atelidae; genus Ateles; species Ateles fusciceps. Next base: position 3,437,268 of record JAZHEH010001828.1, read on the forward strand.
GGATACTGGAACCCTTCATGTGTGGCAGGTTGTCAGAGGTCGTTTTGCATACCCTGATAAACATATTTACAATAATAATTGGTGATTTTTGATTTTTAAATTCTGTGCCAAGCTCTGTGCTAAGGACACAATACGAATACTGTTTCAATGCTCACCAATATCTCATATGATTGGCAGGGTTAATTATCATCCCATTTTAGAGGTGAAAAAAAATGGAAACCCAGATGGGAAGTCATTCCATCAAGGTCACCCGGGAAGTGGTGGAGCTGGGATTGGAACTCAGGTCCGCCCACTGGCTTGATCTTTTCTTGACCCTTCTGATTTTTTTTGCTGCTGATTCTCAATTTTATCTCTATGTCTAATTTCAGCAGTTCTCAGCCAGGGGTGATTCTTCTCCCCAGAAGGCGTATGTCAATGTCTGAAGACACTGCAGTCGTCACCCTAGGAGAGAGAGGCCAGGGATGCCGAAAGGCATCCTATGATACCCCGGGTGAGTCCCGGACAAGCGGTCCGGCCCCAAAATATCGGTCATGCCAAGGCTGAGAACACCTGAGCTAAGCCCTTCCTCTGCGCAGTTTGAACCAAGAAAAGCATGTAGGGATACCTGTGCTCAAAAATGCAAGCAGGTGAAACCAGAGAGGGGAAAGAATTGCTTCCCTTATAACCATTCATCTTCCTTGGGTGGTTCTCTTCTGTTTTCCTCTCGGTCCTGCTCTTTGAGAAAAGTACAATGGTGGTTCCCTCCTCCCCGCTGCCCGCCCCTTCCCTTTGCTACTTTAGAAATGTTTGTGCTGGCTTGGAGTCCTCCAGACATCGCTTATTAATAATTTCCCCTTGGTATCTGCTGCCGCCTCTGTGTTAATGGCTTGAATCAGAGTGAGCCCACGGCGAGGAGAACCACCCCACATCAGGCGCCTGCTCCTCCATGGAGTTCAACTCTATTTTTTTTTTCTGCCCAGAAGAAGCCTCACAAGGTGAGAGGGAGCTAAGTGCTTGAAGATCACCCAACAGGGCTAAAGACACCTCAGGAGCCGTTACGATCTGTCAGGCAAATAAATATGCTTTTCCGAAATTGTCTAAAGCTTTATTTATAGAAGGGGCCCAAATGGCCTGGAAGGAAACTGCTTAAGAAGCTCTTAGCTCTCTGGCAACCCTCACGGAGTTGCACGAAACACTTTAGGGTTGTTTTCTTTGCCTTAATGATGCTGTAAGAAAGCCAGAACGGCCCCACCCGCTGCGGGAGGGGAGACCTGGGGAGGAAGTCTTGTCTCTTTGTGGGGCATGAGGTAGGAGATGCCCTGCTTTTCTTAGGCCCCTTCCATCTTCCCACGCCTGGGCTGCAGCCAGGTGGGCTGTAGGGAGAGGTGGGCACCTAGCTGAAGCCCAGGGTGTGGGAGAGATGCAACAGGCCAGAGAAACCTACTCAAACCTACTGGAGCATGAGCTTGACTCCCAGTGGGGGAGGTGAGGTGCTGGATCAGAGGATTTACTGGAGAAAGGAAGGGCCCTGGGGAAACCACTCCCCATCACCTGGGAGGGAGCATGCAGCCTTCTGGCCATGCACTGGGATGGCCACCAATAGGCTCCGCCTGGCTAACTCATGCTTAAAACTGTTATAGCATAGGCTGCCAATTTGAGAACTCACCCATCCAAATCCAAAGACTCAGAGACCCAGAGAACAGTGAAAGTGAGACTTTTAATGATGATCTTGCAAGATTGAGTGTTTGATAGGCAGGCACACCCAGCACAGTTTCAACAAGCAATTTATTCCTTAGTGTGCAGGTCCCTCCAGGGGATCCTCACAGGCTGAGTACCGTGGAGGCACAATCTTCCCGGACGTGGCCTATTGATTGTTGGGTGGGGGCTGTAGGCGTTTTTATTTATTTATTTATTTTTTTGGGTTGTCTTGCTGCATTTTGTTGCAACCCACAATGCATTGCAATCCTAGTTAGCTTAGGGGCTCTTTAAGTATTTGACCTATGACCTAAGTAGCGGGGAGATGCTAAGAACAGAGAAATGAGCTATTTCGCAAGCTAGTACACTTTCATCTTAAACTTTCTTGGTTCAGGTGAAGGCAACTAAAGTGGGGGGAGAGGGGGAGGCTAACAAGCAGGCATCAGCTATCCAAGCAAGGGCCTAGTATATCCTGTTTCTTCTGTAGTTTGCTGACCTAAGCCTGCTTAAGGCACTTTGTCTTGGAAATGGACCACTGTATACATTGTTTCTTTCACCAACTCCAGAAAATTTCACATAAAAATTATAATTGCTAACTTTAATTTTTTTTTTTTTTTGGTAAAAGAGAACATTTGCCTTTGGTAGTGCTGGTCTGACCTAACCACATGGCAATAGGTGTCCGCTTAATCCCCTCCACTGGCCGGTGTCCTCTCCAAGTCCCCTTTGCTGAACCATCAGCCTGGACCATGGAAGAACCTATGTCTGTGGTCCCTGTCCTAGGGAAGCAGCATTTGCTTTCATCATCTTTCTAGGATAGTTCAGGAATAGAACCAAACAAAAAGGGAGGAACTGTGTGATTCTAGAGCTAGGCCAGGAGGTGCTGCTGGAAGTGACAGACAGCATCGAGGAGAAGGGCTTCCAGGGGTGCAGGGAAACGAGCTTGGACTTGAGATTGTGTGAGTTAGGCTAGGAGAAGAAGGAGGTTGCTGGGGGAGATGATGAGGCTGGGAAAGGGCAGAAGGGCAAAGGCACGCAGGTGAGCATGAGCTTGGCTCCCAGGGAAAGGCGAGGTGCTGGATCAGAGGGTTCGCTGGAGAAAGAAAGGGAGTGTCAGCTGAAAACCAGGAGCAGTGTGTTGACCTAGTGGTCTAGGCCACAGAGTCTCATAGTCACCTGTCCATCTAGAGGTGTGATGGAGATCAGAGGGGTGGCACGGAGATGGCATAAAGGAAGTAGCAGATATTCTGCCAGGCTTCTTCATAGTCATGAGTCTCCCTTCAGGCCTTAAGGTAATATCAAGATTTCTGGCTCAGAACCTGGTACTCTCAACTTTAAGTAGCAATGGAGCAAGACAGAAATGATGTAGACTGCATGACTCTAGGAAATCCTGAGCCCCAAAGCCCTGGAAGTGGCCCCAGCATGAGTCATTTGAGGCTGAGGCCTCAGCCTCTTAGCCAGGTCTCCTAGGCTCCAGCTTCCCACTTTCTCATCCCCTTCTGGGGTTGTGCAGGTGCTTAGAGTCCTGTGTGTCCTGCTGCTGGGGGAATTGTTCAAAAGCCAGGGTCCCTGGAGAAGTGAATTTTGTCTGCTGGCTTGACCTGCCCAGGAAAGGTCCATGGGAAATTCAAGTAAGAGTGAATCAGGAGGTTCTCATGGACTCCGCTGCAATCCCTGTCTTAGTGTGGTCTACAAAAACACTTAATATGCATTTAAAACTTATCTCTATTTCTTCAGTTAAGCATCACTCTGCTGACTCAGGAACTGAGCAGGATTTGAATACAGTCTTCTGGGATCACCCATTACGAGCCAGACTCCTCAGATCCCAGGAGCTGGGGGGGCAGCACCTAGGTTTCCTCTTTTTGCTGCATTTGACCATTAAAAATGGCTTCCCTCTGATGTGACCACCTTCCTGCTCTTAAAACACGCACACACACACACACATACACACACACACACACACACGCATGAGGCTTCATAGAAACAGTCATTTCTTGGCAAATCACGCATTTACAAAATGCCCATAAAATGGGAATTGCATGGGAGGAGGGCACTTGAAATCAACAGGGAGTCACAGAAGGGGAGCTTTGTGTTTCTGATGGGCTGTGTCATAGGATAGAGCGGATTGCGTCTTTATGCCAAGGAGAGAAAGTCCTGACATAAGCTGGGATGAGGTGGGTAAAAGTACAAGGGGGGCTCACCCATCTGAGGAGCTGTTCACGATGGTGGGAAAATTCAGAGCCCTGGAAACCACCTGACCTTAGAGATACAGTCAACACAACCCACCTAGGGACAGGCTGGTGTGAGTCCCTTTTTTTGTGCCTGTGTCTACAAGGAATACATGCGTGATTTCAGAGACTATTTTTGACCAGGGGAAAAATAAATTGCGTGTTACAGGATTTGAACAGATTAAAAACATTACAAAAATGTTCCGCCTCTGCCTGTATTGTATTCTTACTTTATTGCTGGTGATTTCTCCTTTGACTTGCTAACAGGGATGTATTTTTTCTTGGTACTGCCATTACCTCTCCCTGCTTCTTTCCAGGTCACTAATTTTTCTGCTTAGAGTTCATTCTGTTTAGACCGATATGCTGTCTCTTTTAATGAGGTTATTTCTGGGTTATTAGCCTTCCTGCTATATGATACCTTATGTGGAGGGCCTAATTGATGTAAATCAAACACAGCTTGTGGAAGAAAAAAAAATCAAAGTCATCCTTCAGATATTTGGTGAATCTCGAGGCATCTTAGGATTTCAGCATTTAAAAGTACTTTTTCAACAAGAGGTTACATGTGGCTAATAACACAAATAAATCCTTTCTCATTCGTAAATTAGCAGGTTCAAAGAAGTGGAAATTGAAGGAGAGCATTGGCATTTGGGTTTGCTGAATAAGCTTTAGACAGAAATTAGACTGAAAAGTATCGAGTGGGAGGGGTTTAATTGTATAGTTCAATAACCTTGCCAACATATTTTTATTAAGGCATTCTTACATAAGCCATTAAGCTTTAGGTTAATTTTTACGGTTATTTTCTGGCTGTACTTAGCGAATAGGGATAAAGTGAAGCAAGGAAAGACTTTCCTCTTGAACTCTCGTAGGTCTCATTGTGGACCACGGCTTGACAGGGACTTTTTGGTGCTGTGGTCATCAGAGGGGCCTGTTGTTATGTTCACATTAGCAAGGGGAGGATGATTTTTTCTGATTTTGCTCCTGGACATTAGCTCTGTCACAGGAGATCTGATGTGCAGGCATATTATTTTTATCTTGAAAGAAAGAAAAATATGGTTTGCTCTCTTTTTTCCTTAAGGTCCTGTTCATTCATTATGTTCTCTGTCTGTCTCAGAGAGAAATTGTTACATATTTGGAAAGGTGAGGCCATCGCTGCGCTCCCCCAGAGGGAGCGCTTGGGAGATACCTTGTGTCTTTGTGGAGCAGGGGATCTGTTGGGTGGAGGGACTCTCAGGGGATCAGGGTTGCGTGGCAATGGGGAAGGTGGGTTGGGGGTGACACCCAGGGGCCACACTCACTCCGGGCAGTCTTGCTACAATGGAAGGCATGGGAGTTTTGGGGATCAGACCAGGTTAATGCTAACTCGGCCCATTCATAACCATGTGATGCTAGGGAAGATGCTTACCTGGTTAATGACAGCACCTGAAACGCAAAGGTGAACCTATATGAAGTCCTCTGTGGAGGAGGCCACTAACTTAGCTCTCCTGAGAGATGCACCTTGCCCTTGGTTTGGGAAAATGATCATACGTCCTGCTCAGGTTTGCCCAGAGATGTAAATAAAAGCAACCTGCCAACTGCCAGTCACAGCATAAAATGTTTGGTGCGGAGTCTTGACGCCGACCCTCGCAGAAGTCTGGGAGAGGGTGCAGGAGGTCACTGCCACTGCGTGCTGTTGCCCAGCTTGGTGGTTGGCGGACACTCAGTCGTGGTGGCTCCACCTCATGTTTACACCGGGGTCCAGGCCTGCGATGGCTCTTGCCTATGGACCGGGACCACCTGTTCACTCTGCATGCAAAGGTGGAGGAACTTGGAAGAGGCCAGAACAAGGGAAGGTGGGCCTTTCTCCCAGGGAAGAGGCTACCTGACTCTGCCTGCTCAAGAGTCACCACTGAGCAGAGTGGCCTCGCCAAGTGTGAGACGTTGCCATGTGCCGGCATAACACCACGCTGTGCTGTGTATATATCAGGTAGGCATTTATATGTATGTATGTTACTTCTATATACGTAGGTATTTATATATACCTGTAAATAATTAACATAATATCTATTTAAATAAATATGAATGTTATCTATACATACACATATATATGTCTGTGTAAATGTTCATGTATATGTATATAGGTTTGCCTCCCTCATACGTAGAAAAACACCGCTACGGAATGGCACACAGCTCTAGGCTGTTGTACCTATAAACATTTCTATTCTAATTTTTATTTACATATTTGTTGATGCCTCCATTTGTATGTTACATGTTTCCTTATATAGTTAGTGATATTCCTATTTGTGTGGGCATGGATTTGTTTCTAGTTAGGTCCTTCCCGAGGCCTGTGTCCGTGATGTGCTCCAGACAGTAGCCTGGCTCCGCTGTTTCTTCAGGTGTGGCTGTGAGGTGTGGCTGTGAGGGCTCCTCCCTGCCTGCCTGGAGGTGACCTGGTGACCCAGTTGTGAACTTAGCTCATCAGAGGGTGGGCAATGCTTGGCTTCTTTCATTCTGTCTTTTTTATTCATTTGCTTATTTATTATTATTTTTTGGGGGGAAAGTCTCATTCTGTCACTCAGGCTGGAGTGCAGTGGCATGATCTCAGCTCGCTGCAACCTCTGCCTCGTGGGTTCAAATGATTCTATATTTTTAGTGGAGACAGGGTTTCACCATGTTGGCCAGGCTCATCTTGAGCTCCTGGCCTCAAGTGATCCACCTGCCGTGTCCTCCCAAAGTGCTGGGATTACAGGTGTGAGCCACCACAACTGGCCCATCACTTATGTTACAGTAAGTTTCTATCAGAGATCTTAAATTTCAGAGAGAAAAATTTAGAATTTATGTCATTGAATCATGGAGATGGATTTGAAATTCCTCGATCACTAGGGTTCCTCAATCCTCTTCCTAAATAATTTTGCTTATTCCATACAACATCCATGCAGTTATTCACTTGACAATTTTATTTAAATCATCCTTCTTTAAATTTTTAGAATTTAGTTTTAAAGGAAATCATATGTCAATTTGGTTCCTGGACCTTCATGGTATTTGCCATAAAGAGGGATAACTTTGGGATGGATTAGATGTCATTCCCATTGGCCTGCTCTACTGCCCACAAAGGCTGCAGTCACACACAAACTCACACTCACACATAGAATACACACACTAGAGAGAACAATGTCTATAACAACACCTACCTATCACGTACTCCCACGCAACACGCAGAGTGCACAAGCACAAAACAGTACACAACACAGATGACTCATAGACATGTGACATAAACACACGGTACATATAACACACATGACATGCACTTATGCTCACACACAGCACATGTGACAAATAATACATGTTATAGAGGACATGCACAACAAACACACCAAGCGCACACACATCAGACGTTCACAGCACACTCACACACCCGTCATACACACACTCAAACCCACCGCACACACACAACACAAAGTCATACACCTCCTGCAATGCTAGCATACAACACACACAGTGAACATTCTCATAGCTACATATTCATATATGTAATATTTTTATTAGTTAAAAATCTAAAGGTAGAAATGTTGGGTTATAGAGTATGCATGTTTTTAAATTTAGTTGTTCTGCAGAGTGGTTGTATCTGTTTGTATAATCTCCAGCAGCCTATTTTAATTCCTATTGCCAATGCTTGATATTGTCAGACCTTCTAATATCATCTCATTTTGGAAGAGGGAATTGGTGTGTCATTATAGTTTCAAATTGCATTTCTCTGACTAATATAAGGCCATTTTTGTAAATGGTTGCTTTGCATTTTTTTTCTATTGGTCTGATTCTTCTCTTTTGAATTTTTAAACATTATTAAAATATTCTGGACCTATTCCTATACAGATTCAAATGTATATGTGTCTGTGTATATGTTGCGTGTATTGTGTTTTGTGTGTGCATGTTGTTGTAATATGTTTTTCTAGTCTATGGCTTATCTATTCATTCTTTAGTGATGTCTTTGAATGTACAGAAACATTTCAAGAGTTGAAGTGCGAAAGAAACTCATGATGTGGGTTGTGGCACTCTGAAATTTCTCTGGTGCTCTGTGGTGTATACCTGAGAAGGTGATTCAGACCAAGTGAATAGAGGAAAACCCATTGAAGGCCACTAGCTACAGCAAATTGTGGAGAGAAGTTGATGGTTTGAACTGAAGATAAGGAAATAAAAGTGGAGAAAAGGGAGTATATTCAAAAGATATCTTGGAGGGAGTTCATGGAAGTGAGAAAGAAGGTGACAAAAATGACTACAGGTTTATGGTTTAAGAATACCGAATGAAATAAGTAAAAATGGCAAAATATTGTGAGGAGAGAGCTGGGCGATAAAGAGGGGTGGAGGGACTTAGGAAAGGACTTTTGTAGTAGGGACTTAATTTTGTCTAAATGTATGGTGGGAAGGAACCAGTGCCCACAGAAACAATAATGGATTGCACAATTTTTCTAAATAAGAGTTTCTCAGCTCTGGTTGTGCATTCAAATTTCCTGGAGAACTTTGAAAAAATGTTGATGTCCAAGCTTTTATTCGTATCCTCCACAGTTTCTTTCTGGAGGGGGGAGGCTGGGGCATGGTGTGTGTGTGTGTGTGTGTGTGTGTGTGTGTGTGTGTGTGTTCAACAGAAGCTCACCAGGTGACTCAAATGTGCAGCCAGGATTAAGACCACTGTCTTAGAAGACAGAAGAGGCTGAGATCCCAAGTGTAGGTGGATTAGTTGGTCTCAGGTGCAAGAGAGTTGCTCACTGCAACAGAAGGAAGAGGGAAGATGGGAACAGATGCAGAGTGTTTGAAAGTTTGATGATGGAATGTTAAGGAGGGTACCCATGATTGGTCTATATTTTCAGGGATCTTTACACAACGTGACCCCTGTAATTCTTAGCCAAGCCAAATGAGAGATTGTTAGATAAAGCAATTTGGGGGACATAATGACTTCTTCTTATTGCCATCTTCATATTGGTTTTACTATGAAATTAATAATTTGCATTCAACTAGTACTAGAGTTTGGGGATACTAGGACTTCTGGATCTACTAAGGTAGATTAATGGGGGGCTACTAACATGTTTTTCTTTGGAGTATAAGGAATGGAATTTTCTAAGAATTCCACTAGAAGCTGAACATTATTGGTTGCATTTTACTTTTCCTGCTTAAAAATTTAGAAATAAACTAATTTACATTCCCACCAGCAGTGTAAAAGCATTCCTAATTCTCTGCACACCTCACCAGCATCTGTTGTTTCTTGACTTTCTAATTATCACTGTTCTGACTGGCATGAGATAGTATCTCATTTTGGTTTTGATTTGCATTTCTCTAATCATCAGTGAGGTTGAGCTTTTATTCGTATGTTTGTTGGCTGAATGCATGTCTTCTTTTGAGAAGTGTTTATTTCATTTGCCCACATTTTAATGGGGTTGTGGGTATGTTCATTGCAGCACTGTTCACAATAGCAAAGACATGGAATTAACCCAAATGCCCATCAATGATAGACTGGATAAAGACAATGCGGTACATACACACCATGGAATACTATGCAGCCATAAAAGAATGAGATCATGTCCTTTGCAGGAACATTGATGAAGCTAGAAGCCATCATCCTCAGATTGATGCAGGAACAGAAAACCAAACACTGCATGTTCTCACTTATAAGTGAGAGCTGAACAGTAAGAACACATGGACACTGGAAGGGGAACACCACACACTGGAGCCTGTTTGGGGGGTCTGGGGGGAGAGCATTAGGGTAAAGAGCTAATGCATGCTGGGCTTAATACCCGGGTGATGGGTTGATAGGTGCATCCTGGCACTAGTTTACCTATATAACAAAGCTGCACGTCCTGCACATGTACCCAGGAACATTTAAAAACGATTTTAGAAACAGATTTTTTCCAGTCTTTTAAAATTATTGATCAACATGGTCGGAAAGTTTGATTTGAAGAGGGTCAAACCTTGATGTTACTGATGCCAGTGGCTGCAATGTTAAAGGTAGTGAGTTTCTTGAGGTGCTTGTAACAGCCCCTTGCTGAGAGATTTCTCTGTCTAGGGTTCTGTAAATTTGAGGTTCCAGAGAGGATTTTGACTGGGCTTGAGGGAAAAATGGGAAGGACCTTTGCTGACCAAATATACTGAACAGTTTGAGCATTTGCTCTTTCAAGTGTATGAACCAGCTGGCACTTACAGCCAGGACAATATCAAAATTTAATGGAAACTTAATAAACTTTCAAACCAGAGAAGTGTTTACACTACTCAGAAAGAGATGTTTGAACTGCTATGTCTGCCTGGCTATGGAAGAGAAGTGGTACTGCCATTCACTTGGGAACTATCTTTAGTAATAAATTTGGATGAGATTCCATCTGGTTTTCTTATCTATTCTTTTTATATAGTGCAATGTTGCAGGTGCAAGAGAATGTGTTTGAAGAAAAAAATGCATATGAAACTACATTAGACTGGAGTTTGCCATTTCATTCTCTTGGCAGGATAGCAGCTGCAAAATGAGTTTTTGGGGCTGAGGGGAAAGGGTTCATTCTGAGGACTGCAATTAATGAGCAGGAGTTTGCCAAAAGAGAGGATTATCGGTTAAGATTTTAAAAGTGTTGTGTTGCTGGGTGATTAATATATAGTGAAATGCATAGATCTTAAATAACCAGTTTGATCAGTTTTGAAAAATATGCACACTAGAGTGATACACATCCATATCAAGACATCGTCCATTTCCACCCTCCAGAAAGTTCTTTCATGTCCCTTCCCAGTACATTCTTAGCCCTTCTCTCCAAAGAAAACCATAGTTCTGATTTCTGTCATCACAGAATCATAATATCTGTTTTAGAACAGTCACATAAGTGGAATCATACAATATGCATTATTTTGTCTGTCTTCTTTAGTAAGAATGATGGTTTTGAATTCTTCCATATTTTGCATGTATTAGTATCTTTTTTAAAAAAATCACTGGGTGGTACACTTTGTATGAAAATACCACAGTTTATTTGTCTGTTCTGTTGCTGATGGATGCTTGGGTTGCTTTTTGTTGTTGTTGTTGCTGCTTCTATTAACATTCTTATACAAGATTTTGGGGGATATATATTTTGATTTCTCTTAGATAAATGTCAAGGAATGCAATCCTGGGTCATGGAGCATGTGTATGTGTAATTTTATAAGAAACCGCCATAGCAGTGTCCAAAATGGCTGTGCCGATTTACTTTACCACCGTCAGTGTAGGAGAATTCCAGGTGCTCCTCATTCTCAACATTTGATATGGTCACTCCTTCAACTGTAGGCATTCTAATGTTTGAAGTGGTGTCTCATTAGAGTTTTAATGTATATGTCCCTGATAGAACTGGCCATTCCTGTATCTTCGTGAAATATATGTTGAAATCTTTTGCTTTGTCTTATTATTGAGTCTGACTTCTTTATATTCTAAATATAAGCCATTTGACACATTTGACACTCTCCTTGTCTTTGGCTATCCAATTTATTTATTTATCAATATACCGTGATAAGTGAACGTTTTTAATTTTGATGGAGTTCATTTTTTTCTATTAAATAAAATTTTTTTTTTTCCCTAAGAAATCTTTGCCTGCCTTGAAGTAATAAAAATACTCTCTTATGTTTTCTTCTAGGAGCTTTGTAGTTTTAGCTTTAGGTTTAGGTCTACAGTTTACTTTGAATTAATTACTGTCTGTGGTGGAGGGCAGGAGTAAAGATCATTATTTTTCCATACAGATATTGAGACATTTCAGACGTTTCAACAATAGTTTTGTTGAAAAGACCATTACTTCAATAAGAATCACTTCAGTGCCTTTGTCAAACATCTATTGACCCTATAGATTTGAATATATTTCTAGATTCTTTACTGTGTTCCATTTTTTAAATCTCTCCTTATACAGAAACCACAGTACCTTTTCTATTATTACTTTATAAAAAAATCTTGAAAGCCTTTGTTCTTCTTTTTCAAATTTGCTTTGGCTCTACTACATGTATTTTTATATAAATTGTAGAAACAGCTTTTCAATTTCCTTTTTAAAAAGGCTTCTTGGATTTTGCTTGGCATGGAATTGAATCAATAGATCAATTTGGGAAGAAATGACATCTTGGAAGTATTGAGAATTTCAGTTCATAAAGTAGGTACAGATCTTTATTTAGATATTTTAAAATTTCTCTTAGAGATTATATGTTGTTTTTCATGTAAATTTCTTGTACATCTATTGCTAAATTTATCTCTAAGTATTTTATGTCTATTGAGTATGATTTTTAAAATTGTATAATCTACTTTTTTTATTGCTATTATATAGAAATACAATTTATTTTGATTATTTACAGTGTATATTGTGACATTGCTAAATTCATGTATTAGTTCAGGTAGTATTTATCTTTTTGTAATTTGCTTAGGATTTTCTTCCTATATAAAAATGACTGGGAATTTCAGAACCATGAGAGGAAACCTCCTTGCCTTTCTCCTGATTAGCTGAAAATCTATCAGTTGTCTAAGTTGAAGTAACTTTGTTAGTTGTGAGTTCTGCAGAAGCCCATGACCAAATTTAGGAAGTTTCCTACTACTTCTATTTTGCTGAAAAGTGGTGGTATCGAATTTTATCAAAGGTGTTTCTTCTTATGGTACTTCTGCTTCATTCTTTAATGTGGCGAATTACAGATAAAAATGTTAACCAGCCCCATATTTGGGGGAGGATCTCATTTATTTGAGATGTATCATTCTTTTTATATGTTGGTAAATTAAATATTATAGTACTTAGCATAAATTTGTATCATCTTTGTTGATGAGGGATATTTATCTGTAGTGTTCTTTCCTTGTACAGTCTAATTTTGGTGTAATGCTTTTGCTGGCTCTGTAAAATGACATGAAAAATATTTGCTCCTCTTCTCCTCCCTGAAACAGTTTGTGAATAATTTGTGTTATTTGTTCTCTCAGTGAAGTCATATGAGAAGGTTTTAATGGTGGAAAGTTTATACTGGTGAATTTAGTTTCATTACTACATATAAAACTAATTATATTTTCTCTTTTTCTTGGATGCACTTGAATAATTGTGCATTTCTAATATATTTTGATCCAAATTGTCAAATTTCATTCAAATTGTCAAATTCCTTGGCACGCTATCCCAGTATTAGTCTTTTAATGTCTGTAGAATCTGTAGAAATGTCTCCTTTTTTATTTCTGATATTGAATATGTGTTTTTGTTTTTCCTTGGTCAGTCTTGCTAGAAGCATGTAAGTTTTATTTACCATTTCAAAGAAATAATCTAGTTTATTGATTACCTTTGATATCTTTATTATTTCCTTCCTTCCTTTCTATTAATTTTTATTTAATTTGTCTTTTCTTTAGGCTTTGAGGTTGGAAGATTAGATTTTTTATTTTAAACCCTTTCCATTTTTCTAATATAAGCAATTAAATATATAAAATTACTTCAAGTACTACCTTATATATATCTCATAAATTTTAAAATATTATGTATTTATTACTGTTTCATCTAAAATATTTTAAAATTTACCTTGTACTTTTTTTGATTCATGGAATATTTGGAAGATTTTGTTCTTTAAGGACCTATTAGAGGTAGAACTCACTCACTTTGAGAAAGGGCACTAATGAATCCATGAGGAATTTGCTCCCATGACCCAAACACCTGCCAGTAGCCCCACCTCCAACACTGGGAATCAAATTTCAACATGAGATTTGGAGAAACAGACATCCAAACCATTGCACTCTGGTTTCCTTAATGTTTTTCCTCTTCATCATGAATTTACAGCAATTAGAATATAATGTTTATTTGTGTGATTTACTTTGATTTTATCCTCCTGAAAGATCATTGAGCTCTTGGATCTGAGGTTTTATATATTTTGAGTTAATATGAGATATTTTCAGTCATTATTTCCTCAAATATTTTTATCTGTACACTATTTCTCTCATCTTCTTTTGGGATTTATGTTTCACTTATTTTAGTATACTTGATATTGAGTTTCAGGTAACAGAAGCTCTTTTCATTTCTTATGACAACATGCCCCATACCCAATGTAATTATTGGAGAAAATTCAATGTTTGCATAGTACATAATAGTATGAATGTGTAGTAATTTACTTATTGTAATAAGAAGCTTCCAGCATAGATCCCCCAAATCTCACCTCCTGGTATTCCCACTCGTATGGAATCCCTTCCTCTTGAGTGGGGGGCTGGACCTAGCAATTTGCTTCCAATGAGTAGAACACAGAAAAATGAATGGGCAATCACTTCTATGATTAGGTTATGAAACACTGCCTGCAGTCTCTTGCACTTTCTCATCGTGCTCATTATGCTGTTGGGAGCTGCAATATGGAGAGGCCCACACAGCAATAAACTGAGGGGAAGACTCTTAAAACAGCCAGAGAGGAACTGAGACCCTTGGAGCTGAATCCTACCAACAACCACGTAAATGAGCTTGAACATAGATTCTTCTTCAGCTGAACCTTTAGAGGAAACCCCAGCCTCAGCTGCCAACTGAGAGCAGTTTTGTGAGAGATACCCGTTTAGAGGATCCAGAGGAGCCACACCCAGATATCACACACATTGTGATATAATATATGCTGTTTTACTGAGTCATTACATTTTGGAGTAATTTGTTACACAGCAATCAATAACAAATACATGTTTTCTATCTACTATTTTTGGACATGCCTCCTTCCTCTTTTATTTGCTGTCATAAGTAATGCTGCACTGAATAGCCTGGAGAATATAGCTTCATCTTCAGAAATTTATTTACACAAGTGGCATTGGTAAGTCAAAATGCCTGAGCAGGGCTCAGTTTGGTAGTGCATATAACAAAAGTTTGGAATAATACAAAGAAGATTAACATGGCCTCTACAGAAAGATAACATACAAATTCACAAAGTGCTCCATATATATATATATATATATATATTTTTTTTTTTTTTCTTTCTTTACAAAGGCTTAAAAGCCATTCAATGGATAAAGGATAATGATTTCAACAAGTGGTGTTCTGTATCTTGACTGTGGTCATAAATATTAATACATGAAGCTACACATGGGATTAAATGGTACAGAGCTACACACACACACACACACACACACACACACACCAGCGAACACAAGTAAAACTGGGGACATCTGAAGGAGGGTGCTGTCTCTACTAAAAATACAAAAAAAATTAGCCCGGCATGGTGGCGGGTGCCTGTAATCCCAGCTACTGGGGAGGCTGAGGCAGGAGAATCACTTGAACCCGGGAGGCAGGGGTTGCTGTGAGCCGAGATCGTGCCATGCACTCCAGCCTGGGCGACAGAGTAAGACTCCATCTCAAGTCAACAACAACAACAGTAGCAACAATACCATAAGCTACATGACAATAATGTGGCATTCTCCTCTCAGAATACTTAACAGATCAGGCAAATAATAAAAACAGACAATTTTAAAACATTACAGACAAGGCTGATTCTCTAAATCTAAATCTACATATATCTGTGTCTATATAGTTATATCAAATAACAAAACTAAGCAGTCTTCAATATCCGTGGGATTTCGAGAGTTATACACACAGGGACACCCACGCACATGGCTTTAAAAATCCTAAAGAGTATAACTAATTTCAAATTCCTTGACCCTAATATAGTAGAAATAGAAAAAAGGAAAGATGTTAGGCAAAAAATTTAACCCAATTGTAATTTAAAGATACATTCTAAATACTTGTGAATTAATGAGGAAAACAAAACTGAATATTTTCCTCATTTAAAACACTAAACGTTGAAGATAAATGATGGAAACTTTCCATGGAAGAGGCTAGAAAATGAATATGACATTAAAAAAAAACAGCCTGTGGTGTATTGCAAAACTGGAGGCAAATTATGCTTCTTGCTGGCATCCAAGCTCTCCAAGCTCTTAGCATCATCAAGTGTCCACACTGACTCTGAACTTGACCTTGGGACCTGCTTTAGCCAATGGAACAGTTGAAAACGTACCATAGGCAGACTTGAAAAGCACATTCTGTCTCACTCTCTTGTGGTCACCCTGTGAAGGAGCCAGGGTTAGGCTGTTGCTTGGTGAGAGGTATGTGGCCCCATCACCCTTGTCACCCTGGCCAACGGCCTGCCAGCTGCCAGTTGTATGACTGAGGGTATCTGAGTTCTTCCAGCCACTAGCCCACTCACCGGCTGATCTTGAATGCCTGAGTGAGCCTAGCAATGATTAGCTGAGGCTGCCTGAACCACTCAGCCCACCCACAGAGTCGTGAGCAAACTAAATAGTGGCTGTTTTTAAGCTGCTGAGTTTTGGGGGTGGTTTGTTACACAGCAAAAGCTGTGGCATGAAAACACAAGGTTAAGACACAGAGGCAGTTGTTGCACGAAGTTACAAGTTGTGTCACTGCTCTCCCATCATTTGTGCTAATGAAATAAAGTGCAAGGCAAGCGATCTATAACGGTGTGGAGGTAGCCACAGAATTCTAAGAAGGTGTACAGAGCTGGGCTGAGCAGAGAATATCCCACAGGCCTGGGCTCTGTGCAGCATTTCTTCTTCCTTCTGCACCTAGGCATAGAACTCACCCTGGTGACACAGATCTGTTCCACGCCAGGTCATGAGCCACGTTGTCTGAAACTGGGAGAATCAATAAGGCAATCTTCATAAGCTTCATGGCCCTCATTCGTGGGTCAGGGCTGTGGGTTCTCAATGCAGTGAGTCCTATAGCTAAAGGGACACAGGTCAGACAATGGAAGCTGCCTTTGCAGTGAGCAGCAGAGCTGAAACACAAGTCAGTCAGTGCAGACTGCAGGACGAGGCAGCACACACAGCGTAGGTCCTCTATGCATGTTTGAATGAAGGTGTACACATTGTAAACATAATGTGCTCATAGGTGTGGTGATGCTTGTGTGTCTGGGATTACCCTGTGAGTGATTCTTCAGGTGTCCCTGGGCAGGGGGACCTGAAATCCTTAGCAGATGGGGTTGCCCAGCCGGCTGGCTTAGTCTCAAGCCATCTGAATGGAAGTCAAGGATTTCTGCAGGGACCTGTTCTTCCACAGGTGTTCCTGCAGCATCATAAACAAGATGGAGGGGACAAGCCACATCTGTCTGTTTGCAATAAAAACAAACCCTTAAAACAGACAAGATGGCACAGAGGCACCACATCTGTTGCAAGGGGACCCCGCGGCCGCTGGCAGTTTTTATCTGGCTTTGTTTGTGCAGCTGGGAGGCGGGCCTGGTGGGAGATGGCAGGGTTTGTCTTCTGAGTCCCAGAAGCACAGGAGCAATTAGAGTCTTGTCTGGCCCCAAAAGGTCAGGAGCTACACCATTCCTTTCCAAGGGGGCTGGTGACCTCTCCCTGGCCTGCAATGATCACTTAGCTCATATGCACAATCCCCAGGGCCCCCCTCACCCGTGCCTCCACACGTTCATGTGCTCAAGAAATTGGGAAAGACCACAGGAATCCAAAGAGAGGGCAGGGTGGTACAGCAACATTCAACAGCCAAAAATGCTCATTTAGATCTAATTTAGAATTAAAAACTAAAATGTCTTTGTTTTTTGTGTGTATTTTTTTTTTTTTTTTTGACAGGGTCTTGCTCTGTTGTGGTCTGAGCTGGAGTGCAATGGCATGCTCTCAGCTCACTGCAGCCTCAACTTCCTGGGCTGCAGCAATCCTTCTGCCTCAGCCTCTCCCAGAAGCTAGGCCCACCATGCTCAGCAAGTTTTTCAAATTTTTGTGGAGACAGGCTCTCACCATGTTGCCCAGGCTGGTCTTGAATTCCTGGCCTCAAGAGATCCTCCCACCTCCGCCACCCAAAGTGTTGGAATCACAGGCAGGAACCACTGCACCAGCTTTGTTCTTGATTTTGTGATTGGGAAGTTCTGGAAACGTTCACTGACGCTGTAGTTTCCTCCACGGTCCAGGGCTCCAGCTTTGTGATCCCCTCTGCCTGCTGGGTCTCCCCAGCCCTGCATGGCCTAGTGGGTTGTAGATGGCAAGCTCGAAGAGGCCAGGACTCAGTGCGGCTTATTTTTGTGTCCCTAGCTCCAGAAAAGGTCTGGTGCACCATAGCCCCTAAGTCATTCACTTATAGTAACACAGTGGTCGATAAGGTCACTTCCAGGTGATTTCTAGAGATTCCTCCAGGTGGTCGGTCTATTCTGCAAGGTCTTTGGATTCGTCAAAGACCTGCACTGGTGAATCTCTGTAGCATGGGAATTTGGGGGGAAAGTCCCACGAGGTGATTGACACAGTCAGCCTTTGCCGCATTTTAGGTTTTTGATTCTTATTATAGATGATGAGTTCCAAAGCTTCGAAGACGAGGCCAAGCATGGCGGCTCACCCTTGTAACCCCAGCACTTTGGGAGGATGAGGTGGGAGGATTGCTTGAGCCCAGAGGTTTGAGTCTAGCCTAGACAACATAGTGAGATACCATCTGTATACACACACACAAATAACCAGGTATGGTGGTGTATGCCTGTAGTCCCAGCACTTTGGGAGGCTGAGGTGGGAGAATTGCTCGAGCCCAGAAGTTTGAGACCAGCTGGGGCACATAATGAGACCCTATCTCTTCAAAAAGTAAAATAAAATAAATTAGCCAGGAGGGGTCACACACACCTGTAGTCCCAGCTACCCTGGAGGCTGATGGGGGAGGATTGCTTGAGCCCAGGAGTTGGAGGCTGCAGTGAGCTGTGATCACTCAAGCCTGGGTGACAGAGTGAGAACCTATCTCCAGAGAAAGAAAAAAAAGGAAAAAAAGTGTCAGGATAAGCAATAGTAACAATGAGTAAATAAACAGGTAACCTAGAGTGTCACTGGATGAATTGGGGGCGTGCTGCTATCACTTGCACTCTCCCTCCCCCATCCCAGGAACAACTAATCTTCCCTGGGCACACTTTGGTCCTTCTCCTTCCAGGCTGTGGTGTCCAACTTGAAATGTGACTTCTTCTCATGGCTTCTCCTCCACCTTCCAACTAACCAAACGACTCTGGGGATCTCATATAGCCTCCATTCACCTGGCCAGCTTCCCTCTGTCCCTTAAACCTTCACAGGTGGCTACGTTTAGCCTGGCATAGACAAGAAGGCCACTGGCACACAAAGCTTCAGGGATACTTGTCCCAAACCACTGCTCATAGATGCTGGCATTGTCACAGCAGTCCCTGTGGACACATCAGTCCATAGGAAGAGAAAAGACAGCACCACCACGTAGCTTGGAGTTGAATTTATTTTTCTCCTACGAGACTGCAGAAGTCAGGACCCGTGATGCCTATCTAAAAATCCGACCATATCAAAAGAAAGCCTCTGCTCTATAAACGAGATTAGCTATCTCCCAATTTCGGTGTATAAATTGGCTCTCAATTTAAACTTCCTCCCCTGCAGTACTCCTTCATTACAAACCATCATTGCGTCAGGAGAACATTGGAAAAAAGAAAAGCAATACAACAAAATACTTAATTTCATTAATCTGTTTAGCAATACCAATATAATGAGGCATAGTATTGATTTGCTTACTTAGGATTTAAAATCTCAACTTCTTTTCACAGAATTAAATGCTTCACACTGATATTCCACCTCTTTGCAGTCGCATCTTTAATTTAGTTGTTATAATTAGGCATTAACGGGTGTCAGTAGGATAGCCAGTTAGAGACCATTCTGTTCTGCTTGTCTTGATTATCACAGTTTAGATGTAAAGTAAATTAGAATGAAAGACTATACAGTCCAATTACAGATAAAAGCAGCAAACTGCACTGTTGTAATTAGATGCCAGGACTATTTTTCTTAGATTTTGTATCTCTGAGGGCCCTTCTTATAGCTACTTGGCTGAAGCTACTGCTAAAAGATTTCAGAGTGGGTCTGAGTCTTTGAGGCCATATTGTCTCTTCCAAAACTTGAACTTCTGACTGGGCTTTCCTCCTGGGAGCCTCTTTTTTTCAACCCAGAACCCATGAGGATTTGCCGGGGATTTTTTTCCCTTGGTGCCAAGGGTCTTCAGGCATCCCTGCCTTTCCGTGCCTGGGGAACTTAGGTAGACTTAGGTGTAAGGGTGGGTTTCTTTATGTATCCATGTGGCTACCCCATCCCTCTTCTTCTAACCTCTTCACCATTTCCTTCTCTTGCCCTCCTTGTCTTCCCCATTCATGTCTAAACTTGAATATTGCCCTGACTTTTTGGCTCAGAATCGTGGTCCAAACCATGCTTTCAACCCTGGCAGCAGAATCTACTAGAGGTGAGGATATGCTAGAGGTGCCTTTCTGTAGGCATTGTTTATCCTGGAGCAGAGAGATGGACAGCCAGGTGTGGCTGCTGAAGAGTGACTTAGAGGTAATGGACCCATTCATTCATCTAATAAGCATTTATAATCAGTGTTGTAATAAGCATGTATTGACTGCCCAGCCTGCCGGGTGTGTGTCTGCCCTACAGTTACCAGGCCCTGAGTCCCCCACCCCTAGCAGGTATATGTTCCTGAACTCTCGTCCATCCTCATGCCTTATACAGTGGCAGAAGTGCTTGTGAGCAGGAAGTCCCTGTGTTCTGTGTGAAAGAGAGCAGGGGCACCCAGCCCATACAGGAGGCAAGAAATTCCTCTGTCTGTCACAACACCAGGCTGTGACACCTGAGTTGTTTTGAAGATCTACAGGGAATTATTTAGATGAGTAGAGAAATAGGAGGAAAACAGTTCCAGGAGGAATATCCTGTTTAACTCAAAGGCACAGAGGTAGTCTCAGGTAGCCAGAGTATGGCGGGAAATAAACCTACAAGAAGTAGAAGTGCGGCCGGTAATGCTGGAGGCCAAGGTGGGTGAATCATGAGGTCAGGAGTTTGAGACCAGCCTGGCCAACATGGTGAAACCCTGTCTCTACTAATAATACAAAAATTAGCCAGGCATGATGGCGCACACCTGTAATCCCAGCTACTCAGGAGGGTGAGACAGGAGAATTGCTTGAACCTGGGAGGTTTCAGTGAGCTGAGATCAGGACACTGCACTCCAGCCTGGGTGACAGAGCAAGACTCTGTCTTGAAAAAAAAAAAAAAAAAAAAAGTAGAAGGGCCCAGGCCATGAAGGCTCTTGTGAGCTAAGCTAGGACTCTAGTCATGGGAAATGTCTGCAGGGACCTCCCTGTGCTGAAGTAAACGCCTGAGTTCTTGGTCCTATTGAAGTCCTGGTGCAGACTGGCACCTGGGCATTGAACCAGAACCAAAAACCGAAGAGGAAACATTATTCCCTGCAAACGTTTTACAAGAGAGCCACTGTTGATTTAGGAAGATTCCGTTTATTTCCATGATGAATTAATTTCCTAGAGATCATTTAAGGTATATTCCAAGCATATATTTTCTTTTGCCACCAAACAGATCTGACCTCTTACTAATTTTGCCTACAATTAGTTTAGTGTAATTACCATCACTTACGATTCAGTCTGCTTTCACTAAAAAAAATTATTGTTCACGGGGTCATAAAACTCTTTAAAAATTGCTTAATGAAAAATGGAGCCTTGGGAATGTCGCCAGAGATAAGCCCAGCCATTAAATCCTGGACTTACTGTGTGCAGGAGGTGGTGGTTAGCGCTGGAGCTCCCTCAGCAGTGGAGTGGCAGCGTGTGGGAGAGAAGCCCTCCTTTACGGGTGTTCCCTTGTGTCTCTGGGTGTGTGCTTTGCAGCCTAGCAGGGTCTGAGATACCAACACAAACATAGAATGCCCAATATGACCTGTGTTTATCTCCTGCTTTTCTTCTGATGAGTCAGAATAGACAGATCCAACCAGAATAAAAAGAAATAATGGAAATGCAGTGTTGTAGACCCATCCCTAGCCTCGAAGCCCATTTCATCATTCACAGGTAGATGCTGGCTGAGCTAAGCCCACTCTTAGGCAGCCCCTACGTTTGAGAGGCTCAAAGTCTAGTAGGGCACTTGACAGCCACGCTCCCCTTCCTGCCCTCATTTCCCCCACAGCAAGCCTCCTCCCATCAGCCAGCCCAGATTATGAAGAGTGACAACCCATTCTTAGTTATCCCAAGTGGACTAGTACCTCCCCCCATCCCCTCATTGCTGGGCTGGAGAAATGCAAAACCAATGATCTTAAATTTTCTCCAACAAGGCATGTCTTTGAAGTATGATGAATGCACTGATGTTCTCATGTTCTGGCATGTATGAATCAAAGTTCTCCTGGACAAACAGAACTGATAGAATATAGAGAGCAATTACCAGCATTTATATGCCCAATATTTTCACTGTATGTATGTAAGGCATCCAACATGATGTTCTGATAGACCTAGTGAAATAATTAATCCTGCCAAGCAAATTAACATATCCATCTCTCCTCTTCTAGTTCCCTTTGTGTGTGTGTGGACGTGTAGTGAGAGCACCTGAAATCTCTCTAGGGAATTTCCAATAAACAATACACTCTTGGTAACTGTAGTCTCCGTGCTGTACATTAGATTTCTGGACTTACACCTCCTACATTGCTGCAACTTTGTACCCTAAGACCAACATTCTCCCAGCTCCCTGCCCCTAGTAACCACCATTCCACTATCTGTCTCTATGTATTTGACCTTTTAAGGCTCCATGTGTAAGTGACATCACACAGGGCTTTCTTTCTTTTCTTTTCTTCCTTTTTTTTTTTTTTTTTTGAGATGGAGTCTCAATCTGTTGCCCATGCTGGAGTGCAGTGGTGCAATCTTGGCTCACTGCACCCACTGCCTACTAGGTTCAAGCGATTCTCCTGCCTCAGCCTCCCAAGTAGCTGGGACTACAGGTTTGTGCCACCACATCCAGCTAATTTTTGTATTTTTTGTAGAGATGAGGTTTCACCATGTTGGCCAGGCTGGTCTTGAACTCCTGGCCTCAAGTGATCTGCCCACCTCGGTCTCCCAAAGTGCTGGAATTGCAGGCATAAGCCACCACACCTGGTCAGTGCTTTCTTTCTATCTCTGCTGCATTGCATTTAACATAACATTCATCTATGTTATTGTAAATGGCAGGGCTGAGGGTCGGGCTTCTGAGTTACTTGCAGTGTCCAGTATTGTTTCAGCTTGGCCCTGGACAGCTAACTCCCAAAGCAGTACTTGACTTCTGTTCTAAATAAGAAATCTTGCCCTGCCTTTGTTTCTGGTTCTCCTAAGTCCACAGGGTCGCTGAGACATCTGAACTTGCTGGGAAGCCTTTGTGGTCTTCCTTTTTTTTTCAGAGCAGAGACAGGTTTTGTGTGTTTTCCTTCTATTTGTATGTGGAAACCTGCGTGTTCTGACAGTATCCTGTATGGAACTGGGGGATCAGGAAGGTGTGGCTATAGGTGAGGAACATGCCCCCTTGCTCAATTCCCTCCCTTGAGATTTGTTCCAGCCTTTCCTTGACCTAGGGAGCCTGGACAGTCTGGAGCAGATGCAGGAACAGAAGTGTCCCGGAGAGACATCAGGTGCTTCTGGGAGCTGCTGTGTGGCTCTCTGCAACTCTGGAGGGTCCATGCCCTTGACCCTACCCTGGGCATCCTCATCAAGAAGGCTCAGCCATGACAGTTCCAAAAGCATCTGCATGCTAGTGATTTCCCTGTCCTTGGTCATTAGCAAATACAAACCACCGTGAGGGTGCAGACTGGAGGCCCCCAAGCACCCCGAGTCCATGTTATTAAGGCAAACTTAAGAGTAGTAAATAAAAGGAACAAACAAAATAAAAACACAGAATGAAAAAAATAATTAAAACGATAACTATTCCATTCATTCTGAGCACATCATCTCAGATTGCATTAGAAAAAAATACAATAAAAACATGCTTTTAATCTGATAGTAAAAAAGCCCAATAAAATAAAAATGAGCTCCATTAATGAAAATAATGGCTCTCACCCCAGCCAGTTAAAATGCTGAGCTTATGTGTTTGGGGGTTTGGGGGAGATGAGGACTGTTTTTCCCCCACAGCTAGTGATAGATTTGCTTTTGTTGCATACTGGAGATGGTCCTAGCTAATTAGTATTGCTCAATATGGAATCTTACCTTTTGTATGATTCAGCCCAAAGAAATTGCATAGAAGACAACCAATTCCTTGAGAAATGGGCAAAGGAAAATTGTGCTGTATTTAAGATTTGGATTTTAGAAAGGAACTCAAATATGTGGCTGTGTGTGTGTGTGTGTGTGTGTGTGTCTCCGTGTCTCCCTTTCTCTAACCTCCTTCTCTCTCCCTCCTCCTCATTACTTCAATTCACTTTTGCCCCTTTTAAGAAATGACTTTAATTTTCTTGCAGATGACAGGTGAGCCCCACCTCAGACTCTTTTTGGAGGAAATGGAGGTATAAATAGATAAGTCCGCAATCATAGGCGACCTCAAGCCAGACCCTTTCCTTCTGTTTGTGCTGGAAAAATTGTGCGGCAGAGTTCAGGACTTCCTCCCCCATTGCACATCTGCCGTCTTGCATGCCTCCTCACTACCGCCTTCTCCTGGGGTGCTTTTCTCTGTTTCTTTCTAGCATGCATTACCAACTGCAGCTTGTAATTACTTGTATGTTAACTTGCTTAATTCCGAATCCTTTGAGTGGAGAAATCCCACCAACCACAGTCCATATTGTGACCTCTAAAGACTGCTGCCAACCAACCTTAATCAAACCTAGGACAAAACTCCTTCAGAGAAGCTCTCTGTCCATTTAAGCAGCCCCTCTGCTGCCCTCCCAGGGTCCTGATGCTACTATTCCAAGCACAGCACTTATTTGTTCCAATGAATATTAACATTTCGATTCAGTACCCAATTATGCTTCACTAGCTGTGACTGGAAATGTGGTATTAAAATCCTTACATGCTCTTCGGCTATCAGCTTGTACCTTTGTCAGTATCCTGGACTTGCTGGGGATTTTTTAAACGTACAGTCTTTGTGGTTACATCTCTCTCTTTGCCAATCTTCCCTTGTCACTTACAGATTTTCTCTCTATCCTCGTAGGCTGGGTTGAGTCTTGCTTGAATAACACAGGATGTCAGGAGTTCTTTCTTTGCTAAAACAGTGTGTGCAGAGATGGTGTTCAAGATGGTTTCCCCTTTGCTCTGATATTAGTGCTGGCCACAGAGCATTAGAGTTTTAGGATTCCACCATAGGAAAACCTGCCTGTCTTCAAGCATTGTGCCAATACATAAGTGCTCAGTCCAGTTTTGCTTAATTAATGCTTCCTGTCTTATCTTCTATGCTGGGCCAGTGGTCCTTAAGCCTGAACACATACTAGAAAACTTGCATGTACTTTTGTTTTTTGAAAAAATATGATGCCCTGGCTCAGGTCAGAAGAATGAAATCTGAGCCTCTGTGGAGGGGGCTTCCTGATGGTTCTCATAAGCAGGAACAATTGAGAACCCTGCTCTAGGCACAGCCAACATATTTGTGTTTTAAAAAGCCCCTGCTTCCTGTAGGACAATTCTATTGCAGAGCAGCCATTGGCAAATTATTGAAAAATTCGTTTCTGCCTTGAAGTTTACTATGAGCTGTTGAGGCATGCTGAGAGTGGAGGAGGGAATATAGGCTTTCTATGGGTAAAAAATACTTTTGAAAATAAAAAGAGTATTCTAATAGGCATTATTTGATTCTGAAATACTTGCTGTTCTGACCTTCAAGAGTTCTGTGCAGAGTCTCGCACAAGGCAAATTTCCCTGTTGGAGGACTAGGTAGGTGTTTTCACAGGATGCACATAGCTTGTCACCAACAACCCTGCTATTAAGAGTCAAGAACACCATCCACAGCTTCTGCTTTTAAGAAATATTTATTTGCAACTGGGAAAAAAAAATGCAGCAACTACAATGTCAGTAAGTCACCTCTAAAGAGATGAGTGTTTTCTGACAGCTGTATTATGTTTAGAGATGAACTTGCTGAACAGTGAGGAACCCCATGCTGCAGAATCATGGGGTGGCATGGGGTTAGCAGGCACCTCCTGGGAACCACTCCCTGCCTAGCCAGGATCTTCATGCCTGTCTTTGTCCCTGTAAGCTCTCTCTCCATGGCATAGCCCCTACAGGTGAAATTCCCAAATCCCTGAATGCAGGCCAACTGTTCAAACCAGGTTCAATGAAGGCAACCCCAACTCTTTTCCCGTTTCTTTTCTTTTTCTTTCTTTCTTTTTTTTTTTTTTTTTTTTTTTGAGACCAAGTCTTGCTCTGTCTCCAGGCTGGAGTGCAGTGGCACAATCTCAACTCATTGTAACCTCCACCTCCGAGGTTCAAGTGATCCTCCTGCCTCAACCTCCCGAGTAGCTGGGACTACAGGCGCCCACCACCATGCCCAGCTAATTTTTGTATTTTTAGTAGAGATGGGGTTTCGCCCTGTTGGCCAGAATGGTCTCGATCTCTTGACCTCATGATCCACCTACTTTGGCCTCCCAAAGTGCTGGAATTACAGGTGTGCACCACCGTGCCCAGCTGGCAATGCCAACTTTTAGACATTGGAGCAGTTCTGTACCTCATCTCTGTTTTCTGTAGCTCACTTTCCTTTTTCTTCCCCTATAAATGTTGTGCAATCATGAGGCAGCCCTGGAGTTGTTCTGCTCCTAATCGGGTTCTGAGGCTTGCCTGATTGTTGAATCATTCTTGCTCAATTATACCTGTTAAATTTAATTCATCTAGAGGTTTTCTTTTAAAAGTACCCAGAAGCTCCAGTGCCAAGCCATGTCAGGTAAACTTCACCTAAGTGAATTTGGGTTCAAGGCTCCCCATGCATAAATGTTTTGCACAATTGGAGTGGATTTTCCCTATGCGTAAGAACCACCTGGTGAATGCCCCCAAACTACAGTTTGCAGGGCCTGGACTCTGGAGAGTCTGATTCTGTGCTCTGAGTTCCTTAAGTGACTCAGGCGACCTGACTCTTGGGGGACTCAGGATAGAGGGTGATGCAGATGAGCTAGGCCTGCCTCCCTCTGCTAGATGGATGCCCACCTTGGGCTGGGCTTTGTCAAATTGAGCCTCCAGGGGCACAGGATGTTGCGCGGGGAGCCTTACGATGATGATGGCTGACCCCACGTCACCTTGTCCTTCTTAGATATGCTGTGGTTTCAGTGATATTTCATTTCATTAAGACCTGGTCCCAGCGGATAGTAGCCTAGGCTGGTGTCTCTCACGTAAGAGTCACTGGTGTGCAGGAGTTGGGTAAGAGATTGTCCTCATCAACCTCACCAATGGACAGAAAGAGGGAAGGAAGGAAGGGAGGGAGGGAGGGAGGCAGGGAGGGAGAGAGGGAGGGAGGGAAGGAAATGAAATCAACCAGATGCATCTGGATGAGCCCTGGAGCCCATGCAGCTTGCGGACATGAGGCCCCCAGAGGACCAGGCAGTGCAGGGACCATCTTGGCAGTGCAGGGGACCATCTTGGCAGTGCAGGGCAGCCCATCTGCCCCAAGAATGTTTGTCCACAGGTTTTCACACAGGCTTGGCCTATCCTGAGCACCATCTCTGCATCTGAACGATTTATTCTTTCATCTCTGCATCTGGAGATTTATTCTTGAAGTTTTGGGAAAAATGTCCCCCACTTTCCCACCCCGCCCAGCTCCTGTATTCAATCTATTTGCTGTTCTTGTAGGAACGTCTTCCTCCTCGGTTAAATCAAGGAAGCACTCACCATGAGGAAAGTGGCATGGTTCAAATGGAAGGGCTTAAGATAGGAGAAAGCAGAGCCGGCTCTACCAGTAAACCGTGACCATGTCCCATCACTCTTGCTCAGCCTTAGCAACTTTGTGCATCTGGGATTCTGCGATATTTTTTTGGTGAGCATCACTTTATTTAGGTGACATAGAAATGCAAGGATCTGAAGACGTGTTGGCATATTGCTTTCTTAGCAATCCCTCCTCCAGCTCTCAGCCTTGAAGGGCGGAGTCTTTAATCTCAGACAGTGGCAGGACTTTGGTTGAGCTATAAGGGCGATTTGGGTCTGAAACAGCAGCTCTGGGGGAGCCCCGAGTGTTGGAAATGCAGCCTCTTCTTATCTGGATGTCAGATTTCTGACACTCCTCAAACTCACCTGTGATGTGGACTCTCTGAAAGACAGGCCAATAACAAACGCCAAACCCTAAGCCTTCATTACTTTTGGTATGAAAGATGTAAGTTTATTGTAGATGTTTTTCAGAAGACACAGAAAAAACAAAAAATGCGAATTACCATTTTCAGCCACTCTCCACGTGGTCCTGATTCCAGGCATTTATTTGATATGCACATATTATATGACTATTTTTATTAAACAGGATTTTATTTTATGCACTATTTTATAGTCTGATATTTTTTCACTGAAAAATAGATCATGGACATACATCTTCCTCTATCAAATATTATTCTGTCATTTTAAATATTTGCGTGCTATTTAATTATCTGAATGTATCCATTTAATCAGGCTCTTCCTGCTCTCCAGCACTAGAGGCTCTTAGACTCCTGGCAGTGGGACAGGCATCCCAGATCTGCTGGAATGTCGGACACCGCCACTGTGGGCAACCACAGTCTGGCCCCAGAAGTCCCTGCCAAGCCCAGGAAAGCAGGCCTGTGGTCGGCACCCCATAGGTGCGGCCTTGGTTGTGATGCATGAGTTGGGGCGAAAGGCACTCCTGTGTGCATGCAGGAGACATTGATGGCAATAATGAGCCGCCAGCAATTATACCCAGTGATGTGTGAGGTCAGGAGCAACATGTGCTGTCAGTCCACAGTGGTGCTGGGGAGTAGGTGAGTGGCAGAGCCAGGAGAGAGCACCTCCTTGTGCAGAATTAATCGTCCTTCGAAGCGGTGCTGTCACTCACTGTCCCCTGGCCCAGCGTGCAGTATTGTGATGCCTGTCAGTCTCCCAGTTGGGGGAGGAGGAAGGTCTCTGATGAGAAGAAGGCTGCCTCACCATGCAGTGGAGCTGAAACAAGCCCCCACTCGAGGCCTCCAAACCCCTACAAGGTCTTCATCTGAGCAGCGTTCTTCAGCCAAGCAGGAGAGGACATCCTTTGTTTGAGGGAGGCTTCTATACCCCGAACACACCTAGAATGCCTGCTTGGGGATGAAGCCTTGTTGCTATCTTTGGTACTTTGAAGGCACAAAGGGAGTCAGCAATACCTCCCTCTGGAGGAGTTCTGCAGGGGGAAGATGGAGACAGATGTCTGAGTTCCTACAGAGAGGACGCAGCCCACAGATTCCTGGCTCCCTATTGGGGGGCCCTGAGTTCTGGCACAAATTCTGCTATTTGCTCACCCTGAGACCTTAGAAACATTTCCCTGTTGAGGGATAGTGATGCCAAAAATTCACTTTATTATTATTATTATTTTGAGACAAAGTTTCACTCTTGTTGCACAGGCTGGAGTGCAATGGCACAATCTTGGCTCACTGCAACCTTCACCTCCCGGGTTCCAGCGATTCTCCTGCCTCAGCCTCCCGAAGTAGCTGGGATTACAGGTTCCCCCCATCACGCCCAGCTAATTTTTTGTATTTTTAGTTGAGACAGGGTTTCACCATGTTGGCAGGCTGGTCATGAACTCCTGACCTCAGCTGATCCACCTGCCTTTGCCTCCCAAAGTGCTAGGATTACAGGTGTGAGCCACTGTGCCCAGCCTATTATTATTTTTATTGATATAATAAAATAAATGTCCATAATCTCAGGAAATGTATGATAATTGGACATAGTCATGTAATGTGTAAAGATCAAATCAGGATAATTAGGATATCTATCACCTTAAATATTTATCCTTTCTTTATGCTGGGAACATTTGGATTATTCTTTTCTAGTTATTTTAAGATGTGCCATAGGTTACTGTTAACTAGAGTCACTCTACTGATTTTTTTAAAAAAATTAACCAGTAGTCTTAGCAATCTCTTCTATTCTCCATTTTCCACGGTCCTTTTACTGCCCCACTACCCCCAGTCATACACCTAGATCAGGAATTCAAAGGGAAACATATGCATTTATTGTTTGTTTAACCGTTTGAGCTCTGAGGGTTAATGTTTTAGCCTAAAAATAAGCAAAGAGTACTTGCTGGGCCAATGCCCACTTCCAACTCCAAAGAAAAGGGGGTGAACTGAGAGAAAGCTACGTGGAAAAGATGGGCGTCCATCCCCTTCACCTGTGAGCAGGTGACAGGACTCCCCCTGGAAGATTTGGGGGTCTGAGAAATACAGAATCCCTGGGTCTTACTTCCCAAAGAGAAGCTATGAAGTAGGAGGCCCAGAGTGGCTCTACACCCTTGCCTAGGAGCAAGGCAATCTCAGCAGAGGGGAGCCTCAAAGCTTCTGCCATCCCCTAAAGGTGCGAGGGACAGCTGCTTTTCCACAGCCCCAGGAAGGGCTCAGAGGATAGGTAGGAGGGGGCTGGCCTACCTGTGAGCCCTCCTGATCCTGGTGGGTGCTCAAGCGCACACCAAGGACCCAGGGTCAGGCACCAGACAGGAGGTGTACACATCTCTGCTGATCCATTAGTGAACTGGGATATCAGCAAAGAACAGAAAAGACCCGCACTCAGCTCAGCAGATGTGCAGGACAGAGGGTGCCAAAGCTCAAAACTGCCTTGTCTTCCTCCACCCTGATGCCTGGGGGACACAGAGAGGAGAAACCCAGAATGGGCTGAGTTTAAATTTGAACTGACTGGCAGGGCACAGTGGTTCACACCTATAATCCCAGCACTTTGGGAGGCCGAGGTGGGCGGATCACCTGAGGCCAGGAGTTTGCGACCAGCCTGGCCAACATGACGAAACCCCGTCTCTACTCAAAATACAAAAAAAATTAGCCAGACGTGGTGGCAAGCACCTGAAATTCCAACTACACAGGAGGCTGAGGCAGGAGAATCACTTAAACCTTGGAGGCGGAGGATGCAGTGAGCTGAGATCGCACCACTGCATTCCAGCCTGAATGACAGAGTGACACTGTCAAAAAAACGAGAAAAGAAAACATTTGAACTGACTGTTGACTCAGAACTTAGGTTCAAGGTAGGAGTAAGTTATGTTCTAGAGAAAGAAAGTGGCTTATTTGCACATATGGTGTCCTGAAAATATCACACCCAGTAGGCCTCAGTGACTCACTGTCTTCATTGGTAAACAGCGTCCCTCGGATAAGCTGTTATGAGTCTCAAATTTGGTTTTGGAGAATGTACTTTATAAACAAGGAAGGGCCATGGGAAACATCAGCTGTTTGACATTATCAGTAGCCAGAAAGATGGGATTGGAAATCCCATCTTTCTTTTCTAATGAAAGTGTGTTGGTAGTTTTCTGAAGATGCCTGGGTTTGAGCTCCTCTGAGGTAGGGCTTTTCAAAGCCAGGTGAGGATGAGAATCACCTGCGAGCATTTTGAAATACGAATGCCGGACAGACGAGCCCGGAGATGCTGATGAAACGCATCTAGGTTGGGCCTTGGAAGTTGATTTTTCTACCTTGTCTCAGGTGAGTGCAGTGACCTGGATATTTCAGGAGCTGAGTGAGGCCCAGAGATGGCCACCTCTGAGGAGCAGGTGAGGTCTTGCATGCTACGGAAACTCATCACTGCCATCTGTCCAAGGCGAAGGTCAAATGTGCATTTATCCCACTGGTCAGACTTGCTCAAAGATTCCCATAGAATAAAGCATCCCCCACTGTGCAGATGAGCAGGAACCCCTGGGAGATTTGGGGGTCTGAGAACACAGAACTTGGAGGGGAAGCAATTGTAGGTCCAGAATTAGAAAGGCTTTCTTCTTACTTTGTTGGGGAGAGTGCGCTCCTTACTAACTGGGGCCGATGGTCAAATGGAGGTTGGACAATCACCCATCAGAGAGACTGAGGGAAGGGGTCCAAGCAGGACCAAGCATGGGTTAAGGAAGGTAGGTCCTTCCGCCCCTTTGAAGTCCAAGTTCCTTAGGGCTCTAAGACCACAGCATCAATAGTAGATTTAGGGAATCTGGCTCTGGCGTAAGCTCTAAGATGGTGTTCACTCTCCTACCTGGATTAACAGTATCTGGTGAGGACAGTGTGTCTGCTCCACAGGCATATTTTAAACAAGCCACTTGCCTTTTCTTCTTTTCTTTTTTTCCTTTCTTTCTTCCTTCTTTCCTTTCTTCCTTCCTTCCTCCCTCCCTTCCTTCCTCCCTTCCTTCCTTCCTTCTCTCTCTTTCTTTTCTTTTCTTTTGATAGGGTCCATGAACATGGATCACTGCAACCTCCAACTCCTAGGGTCAAGCCATCCTCCCACCTCAGCCTCCTGAGTAGCTGGGACTGCTGGCATGCTCAGCTAATTTTTATTTTATTTTATGTGGCTATGCGATCTCGCTATATTGCCCAGGCTGGTTTTGAACTCCTGGCCTCAAGCAATCCTCCTGCCTCAGCCTCCCAAAGTGCTGGGATTACAGGTGTGGGCCACAGCATCCGACATTCTTTTGCTTTTGATTCTTTGACATGCAGTTGTAAATTTGAATGGTGGGAAACCTACTGTGTGTTCCTCAGCATCCTGTTGCTGTGGCAGTGGTGACTTTTCTCCTGTCTTTCTACAAACTGTAGACAAACATGAGAAATGAGGGAGAAACAGAGCTAGCGGAGGACGTCAACGAGAGAGGACTTGCACATCTTTAATTTTGTTCAGGATCTGGGTTAGATCTGTACATTTTCTTATGATTCCTCCTTATTTTCTTCTTGAAATTGGCTTGTTTGCCTTTTTCTGATGAGTTTGCTCGAGTTTTTATTGTGCAGAGTGCAGATAATAATCTGGTTACAAAGATTATTTTCTAGGACATAATTTTTGTGTTGACTTTGTTTACTGTGTATTTCGTCAAACAAATGTTTTAAATTTATATTCAGACAGATATAACCTCCTTTTAATTTTTAAGAATCTGAGTTTCTATTCTTATTTAGAAAGACTACTTAATCCCTGGATTATATGAGTGTCTTCTGATTTTTGTCATAAGATTTCTTTGTTTTATCTGAGATTTTTATCTACTGGAAATTTATTGTTGTCTATGGTAATGGAATAAAAGTTTACAATTTTCTTTTATAAAGATAACCAGTTTTGCCAGCATTATTTATTAAATGATCCATTTTTGTTAACATTAAATAAAACTCTATATTTGTCAACTCTTAATTTTGTATATACTGGGATCAAATTCCAAATTTTTAATTGATTTCCATAAACCAATTTGTCTCTTCTTACATCCACACCATGTTAACTTTACTGCAATGGCTCTTGAGAAGGTAGCAATAATGCATAACTTAACCCTCATTCACTTTATTCATATATACTTTTAGCACATTTTAGGCATATTCTTCAATATGAATTCAAGGATCATTTAAACCTCTTAGAAATCTAGTTGTAATGGATACCATTTATAGATTAATTTTAAATGTTAATTTTAGATTGATGTATATATCTTCTTGTCCAAGGATATGGTATGCTTTTCTGTTTTACTGTTTTTATTACAATTTAAAATTTGTGTTGCATGTGTTATATAGCTTACCTGTTAAATTTATTCTTCAGTATTTTGCCATTTTTGTTGTCAGTGTATATGAAATTTTACCTAATTCTATTCCAAGCGCTTAGTACTAAGTAAAGGAAGTATTGATTTTTGCATATTTAGCTTATGTGTAGTTATCTGCAAAAAGTGTCTTATTATTTCTGGTAGTTTTTTCTTAATAAAAAACCATGAGATTTTTAGGTATACTGTTATCAAAAAAAGATACGTACAGTTTTCAATGTTTTCACCATTTGTCTGGCGTTTTCTAGAACTGCATTATCCAACATGGTAGCCACAAGGCACATCTGGATATTTGAATTTCAATTAAATAAAATTAAAAACTCAACCCCTCACAGTAGCCACCCTTCAAGTGCTCAGTACTTGCATGTGGCTAGTGACTATCATATTGGGTAGCACAGAATGTGGAACATTGCCATAATTGCAGAATTTGTTTGTTTGTTTGTTTGTTGAGATGGAGTCTCTTCCGTCCCCTAGGCTGGAGTGCAGTGGTGCGATCTCAGCTCACAGCAACCTCTGCCTCCCAGTTTCAAGCGATTCTCCTGCCTCAGCTTCCTGAGTAGCTGGGATTACAGGCACACACCACCACACCGGCTAATTTTTGTATTTTTAGTAGAGACGAGGTTTCGCCATGTTGGCCAGGCTGGTCTCGAACTCTTGACCTCAAGTGATTCCCACACCTCAGCCTCCCAAAGTGCTGGGATTACAGGCGTGAGCCACCACGCCCCGCCCATCACAGACATTTTTACCAGACAGTGCTATGGTAGAACATTCAAGAAAAATGTATGCTAACAATAGTTACGGTCGATATTTCTGTATAGTTCTTGATATTAATTGAAATGTTTTACTGTTTTGATATTTAAGGTAATTCAGCAGTGGTCAAAGAAATGTCACTTAGATGAATAAGATATTTTATATTCAAAAATAAAAATGTGTATTATTGACTAATATTGACAGGCTTGAAGAAAAGAGATATTGTTACAGGTTGCTGATGAAAATGTGGAATGTTACTGGCAACATCATTTCCACATTTAAAAATATATCTGCCATCCAACCCTCCTGTGAAATTACCCCATAGAACTGAAAGAACAAATCCCTAAGGACAGACATACAGAGGTTTATGGTAGCATTGTTTGCACTGGCCCCAAACTGAAAACAGAGCAAATGCTTACCAACCAAAATGGCCAAAAATAGAGGACTACAACTTCAGCATGGCATGGCAGGCAGCCAGGACAAAGAAGGAATTCCAGCTATCCTTGTTACTTTGAGGAGCTGCTATAAGATCTTGCTGAGCAAGAGATTAAAATGCAGAAAGAATGGAAGATATTCTACTTCTGTAAATCAAATAATAGGAAATCTTCCAAAGAACACATGTATATAAACGCACATACACATACAAATAGAGTTTTGGAGAATTTCATGTAGAGGTAGATATAGAATTATAGGAGTATGAAGAAATATGTGGGTTGTTGGAAAGGGTGAGGATGGAGCATGTGTGATATTATCCCATTTTTGCAAAGTCTACATATGTGTAGGTTTCTATGAATAAAAAATCTATAAATAAAAAGCTTATTTCAAATGTTATTAGTGGTTATTTCAAAGGTGTGAGACTTCAGAGGACTCTTACTTTTTTCTTTATAATTTTATAGATTGTTGGTTCTATATAGAAGAAAAGTCAGGCAAGTTAAAAAACAAAACAATAATAAAAAAGACTTCTTTTATTGTAGAACCCTCTGTCCAAATGCTTAGCATGATGCCTGGGCACATCACTGTGCAGAGAAGCAAAGAGAATAGAGGCTGAAAAGCATCGTATTTTTGCCGCCATTCTTTAAAATTACTTTACATTTCAAGGTTAGGTAAATATTTACTTTATTTCCTGACATTAAAAAAAATTACATTCATCCCATTATTTAATTCAGTTACTTTGGGTAAAGAAGGCTTTCTTTTAAAAAAATTAAGCTCATTTTTTTCTCTTTTCAGATGCATAAAAGAATCTCTTCATCATTTACTGTATAGTTTTAAAGATATATTATTATTAAAAACGAAGAACAATAGAACTTCTTAGCAACCACCATTTTCTCCTTTCTTCAAACTGTGACTGTTGCCCACAACAAAATAAATGTACACACCTATGTGCACACACACACATTTACACACACACACACATGCATACAACCCAGGTTGGAAATCACTACTCAAGGGTGTATGTGAAGTAAAAAAAATAGTTTTCCCCTCATTATTTTATTTTTATCAACTTTCTCTGGTATTATAAGCAATTATTTTTTTCCATGTAAATTTGAGAATCGTTTTGTCAAGTTTCATTTGTCCCCCCACAAAGTTCCATTGCAATTTGTTTAGAATCACGTAAGTCCAATACATTAATCTGAAAAGAATTCGTGATATGGCTTGGATGTGTGTCCCTCCAAATCTCATGTTGAAATGTGACCTCCGATGTTGAAACTGGAGCATGATGGGAGGTGTTGGGCACTGGGGGCGGATTTCTGATGGGTGGCTTCCTGCTCTCCCCCGCCAGGATGAGTGAGTTCTTGCTCTGTGTGTTCACATGAGAGCTGGTTGTTTAAAGGAGGCTGAGACCTGCTCCTTTCTTCCTCTCCACTATATGACACACCTGCTCCCTGTCCATCTTCCACCTTGAGTAAAAGCTGCCTGAGGCTTCACCAGAAGCTGAGCAGATGCTGGCATCATGCTTGTACAGCCTGCAGAACCATGGGCCAAACAAACCTCTTTTCTTTGTACATTACCCAGTCTCAGGTATTCCTTTATAGCAACACGAACTAAGAACAACAAAATGAACTAGGACAATTAGCATCTCTGGTTTTTTTTTTTTAATCCAGAAAGGTTTCAATTTTTCCCCAAAAAACTTTAAATTTTCTTTACATACTTCTTTTGAGACTCTTTTTTTAAAATCCAGATTTCTGGCATATACTTTTTGTACAAAAAAGTCACCTTTTTGAATGAACAGTTGTGTGGCTTTTGACTAACGTATGTAGTTTTGTAACTACTAACACAACTGAGATACGAATATTCACACCACTGCAAAAGCGTCCTCATGCCAGTTATAGTCAATTCTTCTCTTCACTACTATCCCTGACTTTTTGTTTGTTCTCAGAACGTTCTATAAGTGTGCAACCTTTTGTGTCACCAGAAATAATGATAGTAAGATTCACGAGGCTCATTCAATTTTATTAATTGAGTGATATTCCATTACATGGATATAACACAATTTGTCCATTCACCTACTGATGGACGTTTCTGTTGTTTCCATTTTGCAGTGGTGTGAATATTTTTATTTTGATCAGTACAAATAAAGCTTCTATAAACATGTGTGTACACATTTTTGTGTGGACATTTGCCTTCATTTTAATGGGAAATGTTAGGTATGTGTTTAATATGCTGGGTAAATATATTCAATAAAATATTCTGAGTTCAATACACTGGACATATGTGTAATTTTGTAAGAAACTGTTTTCCAAAGAGATTGTTTTATATTCCCACTAGCGACATATAAGTGTTCCAGTTACTCCCCAATCTCTCCTACAGTTGGCATTTCCAATTATTTTCCCCCATTAAAAACATTGTGGAAAAATATTCATAACATTGACCATCTTAACAATTTTTAAGTGCATGATTCAGTAGTATTAAGCACATTCATATGGTTGTGCAACCATCATCACCACCATCTCTAGAACTCTTTTAATCTCTGAAGACTGAAATTCTGTACCCATGAAACAATGACTCTTTCTTCCCCACCTTCCCCAGGCCCCAGCCACTACCATTTTACCTTCTGTTTCTATGATTTTGACTATTCTGCCTTATGTAGTAGAATTATACAGTATTTTTCTTTTTGGGACTGGTTTATTTCACTTTGTATGACTCCCTCAAGGTTCATCCATGTTGTAGCATGTGTCAGATGTCTTTTTATAAAAGGCTGCATAATAAGTTTTTGTATGCATAAACCACATTTGCTTGTTCATTCATTCGTCAGTGACTTTGTGTTGCCGTTGTGAATAATGCTGCTCAAGACATGGGTGCGTGAAAATATCTCTCTAAGATGCTGCTCTCAAGGCTTTGGGTTATATATTCAGAAATGGAATCGTTGAATCATAATAGGGTAATTCTGTTTTTAGTCTTTTGAAGAACTGCCATACTGTTTTCCGCATTGGCTAAACCATTTTGTACTCCCAAGAACAGCGCACAAGAATTCCATTTTCTCTACATCTTTGTCAACATTTATTATTTTCTGTTTTATTAATAGTATCCCTCCTAACAGGTGTGAGTTGGTATCTTATTGTAGTTTGATTCACCTTTCCCTAACGATTAGTTATATTGAATATCTTTTCATGTACTTATTGGCCATTAGTATATCTTCGCTGGCAAAATGTCTTTTCAATTCCTCTGCTTATTTTTGAATAAAGTTGGTTTTTTTCCTGTTGAGTTTTAGGAGTTCTCTATGTAATAGGGATATTAATCTCTTATCAGATATATAATTTGCAAATATTTTCTCCCATTCTGTGGGTTGCCTTTTGAGGGGGAGAAAACCTCAAACTGTTTCTTCCTCTGTTCTCCCCCATGACAATCAACACAGAAGACTTCTGTGAACAAACGTGTGGAGGTTTTTCTGCACACACCAAGCAAGCAATCAGTTCTGCCGTGGACACAGCTGGGTGTTCTCTAATTCAATTCCAATGCCATCTACCTGGAGACAGTATCAGATCCCACAGGCAGAGGGCTCGGTCCCACAAGACTACCCCCATTTCAGATATGAGTTGTAAGTCTGGACCTCTGAAACTTTTGACTGATGGTGTTCAAGTTGAGGCTCCCATGACGTCTTCTTTGGGCTTAGTTAATTTTCTAGAGTGGCTCATAGAATCCAGGGAAACACTTACCTATTTTTTGTAAAAAAATAATGCAAAGTATGGAGATGAAAAGATGCATAAGGCAAGACACAGGGGAAGGGTTACAGAGATTCTATGCCTTTCCTGGTCATGCCACCTTCCAGAAACCTCCAGATGTTCCACTATCTGGAAGCTCCTTGGCCTCTGACCTTTTGCGTTTATATGGAGCCTTCACTGCACAGGCATTGATTAAACCACTGACCACTGGCCACTGTGACCAACTCAAACCTTCAGCACCTTTCCCCTCCCTGGAAAATGAGGGTGGGTCTGAAAGTCCTAACCTTTGAATCCCACCTTTGGTCTTTCCAGTGACCGGACCCCATCCTAAAGCTACCTAGGGGCCCCCAGCCACCAGTCAATCATTAGCATACAAAAAGACATCACTTTTGAGGTCCTAAGGATATTAGAATTTGTATATCAGGAAACTGTCAAAGACCAAATACACATCTTACAATGTCACATCTCTCTTTACTCTGTTGATAGTGTCTTGTCATGCACAAAATGCTTTAGTTTTCATGAAGTCTAGTTTGGTACTTTTTTTGTTGCCTACGCCTGCAGTTTTAGTCTTAACAATTTTTGCCAAGTGATATATCATTGTGGTTTTGATTTGCATTTCGCTGTTCACTAATGATGTTGGGCTTCTTCTCTGTGCTTATTGGCCATTCATGTGTCTTCTTTGGGAATTATCTTTTCCAATCTTTTGCCTATTTTTCTATTGCATTGTTTGTCTTCTTATCATTGAGATCTAAGAGCTCTTCACATATTCTGGATACAAGTTCTTTTTTTGTCTAAAATATTTTTAGAGATAGGATCTTGCTATGTTGCCCAGCCTGGTCTCAAACACCTGGCCTCAAGCCATCTTCTTGCCTTGGCCTTCCAAAGTGCTGGTATTACGGGTATGAGCCGCCATGCCTGACCACAAGTCTTATTGTATATTGGTCTAATATTGTATATTGAAAATGTTATCTCCTTGCCTATGACTCACCTTTTCATTTTTTAAATTACATATTCTGAAGAGCAAAAGTATTTAATTTTGATGAAATCATTTTATCAATATTTTCTCTCTTTTTTTTTTTTTTTTTTTTTAATAGAGATGGTGTCTCACTATGTTTCCCAGGCTGGTCTCAAACTCCTGGGCTGAAGTGATCCTCCCACCTTGACCTTCAAATGTGCTGAGATTATAGGTGGGAGCCACCATGCCAGGCCCCAATGTTTTCTTTTGATTTGTACATTTTGTATCTTAGAATTATTTGCCTAACCCAAGGTCACAATGGTTTTTACTTATCTTTTTTTTTTTCTCAGAAGTTTTTAAATTTAGGTCCTACACTTAGGTATATAATCCGCTTCAAGTTCTTTTAGGGTTGTGATTTTTCCCCCCATATACATATACAATTGTTTCATCATCTTTTTTTGAGAGATTATTCTTTCCCCGTAAATCATGGTGGTTCCTTTGTCGAGAATCAGCTGACCACATATGTACGGGCCTGCTGTGTCTGGACACTCTGGTCCGTTTTATTGATTTATATAGCTATTCCCATGCCCCTGCCACACCATGGTGATTACTGTTACTTTGTATTAAGCCTTGAAATAAGGTATTTTTACGCTTACAAACTTGTACTTTATAAAATCATTCTGGTTATTCCAGGGCCTTTGCCTTCACAAGTAAATTTTAGAATCACTTTGTCAATTTACATTAATTTAAAAAGCTTACTAGAATTTTAATTGAAATTGTTTTGAACCTGTAACTCAATTGGGGAAGAACTAACAAGTGAAAAATAGTAAGTCCATAAAGATGGTATATATTTTGTGTCAGGTCTTTTTTAGCAATGTTTGTAATTTCTGTTTATTAGTCATACACTTGCTTTGTTAAATTTATCTTTATATATATTTAATATTGTTAGTACAACAGGTGGTATTTAAAGTTTTAATTTCCAATTATTTGTTGCTACTGTATGTACATACAGTTGATATTTTGTTTATCGATATATTCTGTGACATTGTTAAACTCACTTCTAGTAGCTTCTTTGTATATTCCTTAGATTTTCTATCTAGACAATTACGTTATCTGCAAATAAAGACAATTTTATTTCTTAATTTCTAAAATATATGTTAAAAGAAACCACATCTTTACCAAAATTTGGCAGAAGGCGATTGTTAAAAGCAGAATAAACGATTAAGTTCTTAAGTGAATTGTGACCTCGGCTTGGGGGACTTGCTGAAAGAGTGTAATTTCCACCTCGCCCTCTTCCCCTTACACAAAATTCGTCTGTGTCTATTGAGAATAGAAGCAGTGGGTCAGCTGAAGAACTGGATTTGGGACATTATTTGGTAAATTCAAACTGCATAGACACATTGAGAGTATTCAGACTAAAATAGATTCATATATTAAAAAATATTTTAAAATTATCTGCATACATATTCCATCAGAATCTTGCTTTCGATATACCTGGCTGAGTAATTTTTCAGACTGATGCAGCCAATTCTGTCTTGTGTCTTTGCTCTGTTCATAGAACTTCAAAGGTTACTTCTGTGGGGAATAGATATATATCATTAGGACTCTTTTTATCATAGAAAACATACTCTGACCAGCCTAAAGAGATAGACAAAAAATTTTGTGAGTTATTATATTTTCTTACGTAACTCATACATCCAGGGCTCGTCTTCAGGCATGGCTGGATCCAGGAACTTGTTCTCTCTCTGATACTTGGCTTTGTTCATTAGTGGCCTCTGAAAGTTGACTTCCAGCAGCTCCAAACTTGTCTTCCATAAGCTCCGTGACTCCATGGAAAAGCAGCTTATCTTTTTCATTCATTTGTAATGGAAGTTCTTGGCTTGAGTCCCACTGGCCGTGCTGGGATCAATGTGTTCATCCCTGAACCCATAACCTGTGGCTTTGAGCCGGGGAGGTAGGGTTAGCCTCACCCAAACCACAGGGATAATCTAAGGGTCATTACCAAACACAGGGAAAAAGATGCTGAGCAGACATGAACATGCTGTCCACTAGAGTGTGACAATATTCTGCAGTGACCTTGGGCAGGTATAGATCTATACATTGACATTATTGTCACTGGATACACCATTAACCTGCTTGCTCGGATGTCTGACTTAGTTTGCAAAGCAGCTTTACAGAAGTTTGCAACCTCTCCTCCTCTCTTTAATTGCTTGAATTCGTGAGATAATTTCCCAGACACAGCCTCTTCATCTGACCTACTGTCTTTATTCTCAATAGATACAGACTTGATTTTATCGAGGAGAAAGAGGAAAGAAGTGGGGGAGCACTGCTATTTTTAGTAAGTCCCAAGGTCCAGGTCGTAACTGACCTTAGAAGTTGACTGTGCCCCTGCACAATCAAACAGGACTACTGTGCTCCTCTGAGCTCCTACCTTCAGCTTCCCCACCTTTGAGTTTTGTGGTTTTGCTCATATAGCCTCCTTTGGGCAAATGCTCTTCCCTCCATTTCTTTCTATTAAATCCACAATCAACATTCAAACTCCCACCAAGATCCACCCCTGCACGAAACCCCTCTGACTCAACCCTCTCCAGTATGGAATTAACCTGTCTCTCTCCAGTGCCCTCAATAGCAGCACTGCACATGATTTTTCTTTTTCTGGAATTAGGGTCTGGAGTTCATGCATCTTACTAGCCTGTAAGTGATGCCTTGTCTTCTTCTATGGTTCTACTGGGCCAAGCACAGTGTTTGGTAACAAGTAAGTGCTCCTCTAGTGATTGCTGCATGGAATCTATGACCCCCCGCTCCTCCCCACATCACCCAGCTCTTCCCTGCAGGGGCAATGCCATGTTGCCAAGTGGAGACAAGGAGCAGAGGCTACCAAGAAACCAGGTTGGCTCCCAGGCAGCAGGCCAACACATGGACAAGAACTAGGCATGTCACAATAGCCAAAGGGTGGACGCAGCCCAGATGTCCACCAGTGGATGCCTGGATAAGCAAAATGTGGTGTAGACATACAGTGACATACAATTCAGTTTTAAGAGGAAGGACATCCTGGCAAAAGCATGGATGACTCTTGAAGACGTGAAGTGAAACAAGCCAGATACAAAAGAACAAATGCTGTATGATTCCACTTACGGGATGTTCCTAGAGCAGCAGCAAAAAAGACTGAATGTGGAGTCGGGGGGAAAAATAAATAGCCAATAAAGAGACAGTTTCACAATATGCATCAACAGCTTTTAAATGCTTGTAGTTTTGATTTAATGACTTTACTTTTACAAATAAAACTATATTCAAAATGTGCTAAATTGCATTATAGGAATGACTTCGTAGAATATGGGCAAGATTTATTCACAGAGGTTCCTACAACACCATTCATAAAACCATAATGAGCACAAGAAACTTCTAAGTGTCCAACAATAGCTAGAGAAGGGTGAATCAATATCCTTCC
Source organism: Ateles fusciceps (assembly GCA_036589455.1). Taxonomy (NCBI): domain Eukaryota; kingdom Metazoa; phylum Chordata; class Mammalia; order Primates; family Atelidae; genus Ateles; species Ateles fusciceps. The sequence goes on from JAZHEH010001828.1 coordinate 3,479,809, forward strand.
ACTCTGGAATATTTTGCAGGCATCATACATGTTTACAATGAGACTTGACAGATGTGGGAAATTGTGTGTGACATCATGTTAAACAGAATGAGAAAAATATTTGCAACGTCTGGCAGAGAAGGAGTTAATATGCATCACATGCAAAGAATATCTACAAATTAAAAGAAGAAAAAGACATGTAACTCAATTGCAAACATTGCAAAAACTATCAGTAGGAAATTCACAAGAAAAGAAAATCCAAACGGATCGATAAGCTTTTGAGAATATACTCAATCTTTGTGAATGGGCAAGTAAAAATTACAGTAAAACTGAAATACCATGTTTTACCATCAAGTTGACAAAAATGTATGAATGATAATATTAACTGCTGACAAAGATGCCAGGATATAGGCACTTCATATATTGCCAGTGGGATGGTAACTTGCTTCGGTCTTTTGGGAATGTAATCTTAGAGTATCTATTAAAATTAAAGTATGCATGTCCTTTGACCATCCGTTCTACTTTATGGCTGTAACTTATGGAAATAAAAGCATTACTTTTAAAGAAAGGAGGGAGAAGAAATCTTCTGAATGTTCCTAAGTAGAGGAATGATTGTACACATTGAGTGTGTCAGGACTAAAGAATACTAGGCAGTGGTGGGGGAGAGAGAGAGGAGACAGAGAGAGAGAGGTTTTGTATCTGTTTTTTCCAAAGGGATGACCATGATAATTCACTAAGAGGAAAATAAGCTATAGAGAAATGAAAATGTATGATATATGCATGAGAGTGAAAGCCTATTTTTGTTGTATCTTTGTTCTTTGAAACTTTTTTCTTGTTTCGTTTTTCTATTTAACTCTTGTTATATTTCTCCCTTTTTTTTCCTTCTTCCCTCCCTCCTGTCCTTCATTCTGTCTTCCTGTCTGCCTTCCATTCTTCTTTCTTATCTTTCTTTTCTTCCTCATTCCATCTCTCCTTTTTATCTTCCTTTTTCTTTCTTTTCTTCCTTCATTACTTTTTTTCCCTTTTTTCTCCTCCCTCCCTCCCTCCCTCCTTCCTTCCTTCCTTCCTTCCTTCCTTCTTTCCCTCTCCAACATCCATTATGCTCATATATCAGTTAAGGACATAAATATGATAACAGAAGGGGATAGTACATGCTGATAACACTGTTTTTCAACACTGGTTGTAGAAAACGCAGACTGATTTTATAATTTTGGAAGAGGATTTCATAAAAAAGAGATTCTAGGACAAGATTATGTTCTGAATTCTGTTGCTTTTTTTTAGTACAGGTAAAAGAAGATAAAATGTAAAAACACCAAAAGTTTAAGAGTTCTCTGTTGATGAGCAGAGAGGTACAGTGATTTGCTTCTTTATACCATTCTGTGCTTACCAAATTTGAATTACAAAGCATTAATTCCAATTTTTTCTAAAAGAGTATTTATGAAGTCATTGTGTCCATCGTCTTTCCTCCAAGGGTTTTACCTTTCTGGAAGTGTCTCCAGGGATGGAAATACAGGCCAAGTTCCCCATGCAGCTCAGAGAAGACACTGTGGTCCTTCCACCTGTGACCTGTGTGGCTTCTGGGACCTGAGCCATGCCCAGGGAGGAAGGGCACTGGCTCCGTATCACAGCAGAGCAGGGAAGAGTCCCAGGTTGCAGAGGGCACGTGGCAGCATCTTACCTACATGAAGGGGCCCTTGTGAATGTCATTGACTTCAGACGACACAGGCAATCACTGTATGGTGTCATGGGCTCATCTGTCCACCGTAGCAGGTGGCCGCACAGCTTTTGGTCATAGAAAGGAGAAGGGGCCTCGTCCCCAGGCAGGAAAAGCAGTCAGTCAGCATGGAAGGGAGCTGCAGGAAGGCTGCCTGGGGGAACCTCTGATGCTGTGTGGGTTTGGGCTGGAGCCCGAGAGGCCTGAGTGCTGGGACAGCGGCTTCTGGAGAAGCTCCGCTTGGGGGCCCTTCTGTGCTGGGCTTGGATGAATAACTCTTCCACCCTGGCAATAAAGTCGGGAAGCAGATAGTAAATAAGCAACGGGCAAAATTAAAACCAGTAATGAGCCGTATGACTATTGTGGTGTGATAATGCTGGGGACACATTTATTTGGGAGCATTGCATGCTCTGGGAAAACATAATGGCATTGTGGCTACGAGGCCTCATTTTCCTCCTCCGAGTTTCCGCTTATTAGCCCTGGAGGCTGGCAGCACCCGCACCTGTGCCCAGATGCTTTTAAAACCTTGGCAGGGAGAGGCAGGCCCATTACAGAGGGAGGACAGAGCTCCAAGAGCGGTCTCCTCAGTGGGGAGGGGCTGCGATGGCCCGGGGGAGGCCCTTCCACTCATCCTGACCTACCAGACAGGGAGAGCGATCAAGGCCAAGTCCATCAGGAAGGCTGCCAAGGTCAAGGGCATTGTCGCACCCACCTAGGGGGTCCCTTGTCTTGAACCCTCCCCCGACTCTGCACACGTGGGTGCCTAATGAGTCCATGCCGAGGAATGGGCTGGAACTCACTTGAATCTGCTCTACCCATCCCTGGGCTTTGGCTTGGGTCAGAGGTTTGACTTGCAACTGCTTCTTCAGCAAGGCTCTAGAAAATGCCTTTTGGGTCCCAATGCCCCAACGCAGGAACAGAAGAAATGTGCAAAGCTGTAACTGGACCTGTTACAACTTTGCCATCTTCTTCTTGTCCTGCCTTGGGGCATTCGGACCCGAAGCCAAAGCTGAAGGGTCTTGGAGGAAACCCAGTAAGGATGAGAAGCTTTCTAGAGGTTTTGGACTCTCAGGAGCTGACTTTAGGAGGAGTCCTTGCAGTCCACCTAGCCTTCAGGAAGAATTTTCAGGGAGTCAGGGAGCAAGGTTATATGAAAATGTGTCCTGTACCCCAAAAGAGGGATTCCAGACCTCCTTGGCTACGTTATGAAGAAGGAAGTGCACAGCACTCAGAGGCTGGCAGAGCAGTTTGTTGAAATAGAGAATTGCATTCCCCTGTGGCTTGCGCCTGTCATCCCAGCCCTTTGGGAGGCTGCAGTGGGCGGATCACCTGCGGTCAGGAGTTCAAGACCAGCCTGGCCAACATGGTGAAACCCCATCTCTACTAAAAATACAAAAATTAGCTGGGTGTGGTGGTGTGCTCCTGTAATCCCAGCTACTCGGGAGGCTGAAGCATAATAATCACTTGAACCCAGGAGGCAGAGGTTGCAGTGAGTGAGATTAAGCCACTGCATTCCAGCTGGGGTGACAGAGTGAGACTCCATCTTAAAAAAAAAAAGCAAATTTTTGCATTCTCAGGTTGGCTGCTCCTCTCCACTGTGTGGGGGTAAAGATCTTGGCTCTGGTGGGGTATTCAGGGGTTCTCTGCATTTTTTTTGTTTGTTTGTTTGCTTTGTGGCTTTGCTACTGTGGACAGGCCAGCAGGGCTCTTTCATGCCTGTTCATTGTTTCTGAAGTTACTGTAAGAAAAATAATTTTCTGCTGGAAATATCCAGCTAGATTGTTTTGAAACTGGGTCATGGGGTTTGAGCCTGATCAGCTTGTAGAAATGCTACGTAGTTGGTCATGTTTCTTTAATGCATGGATATTTATGAAGTAAAATATACACGGTTGTCAGAAAAGGGAGTAATTTAAATAGTATAATGGGTTCTTCTTTTCTTTTCTTTTTTTTTTTTTTTAATGACAGGGTCTTGCTCTGTTGCCCAGGCTGGGTGTAGTGTGTGATCTTAGTTCACTGCAATCTCTGCCTCCCAAACTCAAGCAATCCTCCCTCTTCAGCCTCCCAAGTAACTGGGACTGGGAGCACGCCACCATGCCTGGCCAATATTTTGTATTTTTGGTAGAGATGGGGTTTTGCCATGTTGCTCAGGCTGATCTCAAACTCCTGGACTCAAGTGATCAGCCTGCATTAGCCTCCCAAAATGCTGGGGTTACAGGCATGAGCCACCGTGCCTGGCCTCAGCAGGATTTTGACCATGCACTGCGTCCAGATCTTCACTCTATGTGTGATGGAATTCCACTGTACCTAGGAAGCTCTAGAACTCCTCTGAGCCATTGTTTCCATTGGAAGAATGGGGGAAGTACAAAGCCCCAAGAGTGGAGGGTGTTTGTGCAGGATCAGGGGACAGAGCCCAGGGTGAATTCCACTTTGTCTTCATAGTCTGTGGACTCCACCATTTGTGCGCTCTGACAACCTCCCCCACTGCACATTGAATTCTCAGCAGTTGAGGACCATGCTGTTGTCTTTCTGCAGTCCCAATCGATGCAGCCCAGAGCTGAGCTGAGCATATGGCAGCTGTCTGTAAACAGCTGATATTTCTGCCCGAGCCACACCCTTCCCAGAGGTCCAGTTCCTTAAGGTAACTTTTGTCCGAGCACGCTATGTGTGCATGGGTATCTGTGCACTTGCAAATGATCTAGATGTGTTGGTATCCACCTATGTCCCCCACAGGGCCACAGTGATGGGTAGGTCTGCTGATGCCTCCAGGACAGTGGCATCACAGTAGGGACACTTCACATGTACTGCGGTCAGTGTCCTGTGTGTCTGGGTCATGAGAGAGTATATCTGGTCTGTTGGCTGGAAGCTGAACTGATTATGGACATCAAGAGGGAATTGGCTCTTTTAAGACAAATGCTTCCAGATGCCAGGCTCACTGGGTCTGCATTGCTCCCCAGATGGGTCTGGGTAGGAGCCAGAAAAGTAACAGTGGCTGATAAATTCAGAAAGCTGGTTCATCATGAAGTAGCTAACTCTGGCAGATTCTGGAAGGTCAGGTTTACCCGGGGATGGTTTAACAGCACAGGAAGTGTGTCAGGACCTCAGAAAACTGGGGAAGTTCACCTTCTCTCCAGTGTCAGTCCAGCTTTGGGCAGTCTGGTGTTCTTACTGCCAACAGGAACTTGCTCCCAGATATAGCCCAGCCCTGTGGGGTTTGCAAAGCTCTGACAGAATCAGGTTTTCCATGGAGATTACAATTGATGACCTGTTTCCTGGTGGCTGGGAAGCATTCGTGAGTAGGGACTGTGTTGACACATCTGTTTCCAGATCCAGCTGGGACCATTCGAGGTAAATGAAAAGCAGGGAAACTGCATAGAATTGAACCTCTGGGAACCTAAAGAAGACTTTTTGCTTAGAGGGTGATTTGGAATGCTTAAATATTTTAAGGCTTTGGGCAGATGATCTCGTATTCTGGGGTGCTCTTCCCACGTCACTGTGTTAGAAAGATCAGGGCTATAAACCAATGTCAGCCACACGTGAGCCTGCATACCCTGAGTGGAACCTGAAAGATGTCTGTTCTGGAGTGGTGATTCATCCGGGCTGCCCTCTTCTCTCAGCTGGATGACCGAAGTAGTAGTCTCCTAAGTGGTTTTCTGGCTTCCTTCTCACCCCCATAGAGTTCTTTGTCCACACAGCAACCAGAGTGGTGTTGAAGTACGGAAATTAGATGCCATCAGTGTCCCCGTTTGAACCTCTCCAAAACCCTTCCATTGAGATTAGTCCAAATTCCTTACCATCTATAAGATCTAAGTGAAGTTCTGCCACTTTTCTGACCTTATCTATTGCCCCCTGCAGTCACACTGGACTCCTTGCTCCTCCCACAGGCTGACAGCTAAATGCAAGAAGGTGACAGCTGTGGTTAAACTTGGGGAAGAGCATTTCAGACACAGAGAGGGACAAGTGCAAATGCCCTGGGGCAGGAAGCCCTTTGATCTGTTGAGGAACAAGGAGTGCAGTGTGGCTGCAGGGGGCAGTAGATAAGGTCAGAATAGTGGGTAGGACTTTACTTAGATCTTACAGGTGGTAAGGAATTTGGGGCTTAGCCAAAGTCAGCTCTCCATAAAAATATAATGGACCGACAAATTGATGGATGGACAGGCAGATGAATGGATGGATGGATGGACAAGGCAGATGAATGGAAGGATGACAAGAAGATGGATGGACAGACAGAAGAATAGGTGGATGCATGGATGGATAGGCAGATGAATGGAAGGATGACAAGAAGATGGATGGACAGACAGAAGAATAGATGGATGCATGGATGGATAGGCAGATGAATGGATGCATGGATGGATGGATAGATGGATGGATGGACAGGCAGATGGATGGACAGACAGATGAATGAGTGGATGGATGGATAAGTAGATGGATGGACAAGAAGATAGATTGATAGAAAGATGAATGGGTGAATGGATGGATGAAAGGACAGGCAGATGGAGGGACAGACAGATTAATGGATGGATGCATGGATGGATGGATAGATGGATGGATGGACAGGCAGATGGATGGACAGACAGATGAATGAGTGGATGGATGGATAAGTAGATGGATGGACAAGAAGAGGGATTGATGGAAAGATGAATGGGTGAATGGATGGATGAACGGACAAGCAGATGGAGGGACAGACAGATTAATGGATGGATGCATGGATGGACAGGCAGATGAATGGATGGACAGATGAATGGATGGTTGGATGGATGGATGGATAAGTGGATAAATGCATTGGCAGGTGGACCTGTGCCACCCAGAAGGAGTTAATGTTATCCAGGTGGAGGTCATTGCAACAGGACTTCTTGAGAGTCAACTAAATTGGCAAAACATTAGGCCAGAACCATTGTCTTATTCATGCTTCTCTAGGTCAGGTGATCCTTGTTATTTCTTCAAATGTAGCCCATATAAAAGGCTAGCTGTTAGAAATCAATGAGTAATTTTCCCAGGATTCTTTTCTCTCTTTTTATTCAGGCCACAAGCCCACTAGCCCACTAAAAATGAATTCTGGATGAGCAAACTTTGATAATGAAATTTCTCTTCCCAATTTAATATTGTAATAGTGACCACCAACTTTTTTTTTTAACCAGATCATCTGTTGCTGAACAGAACACTAATTTAAATAAAGTATTTTGTGATACAACTAAAAAACTGACTTCCATGAGAGTGAGTTCTTCATAAAAATAGTGTATTTCATGACAAGATGCCACTGGAGGTTAAATAAAATCTAAGTGTGCTTGTAAATTATTTACTTTAGCAAATACCAAGCAAGACGCAGAACTGTACAGAACAATGCTAATTATTGTGGAACATACTTTTGTAAAAATAATATTTATTTTTCTTTAATAATAAACATAAAGAGTTCTGTCAGGAATGTTTTGGAATGCATAAAAGAGACCATTATCATCAACCCTAATTCCACCATTCTGAGATGTCTATTCTAGCTGAATTTCCTTTCTGTTGTTTTTGGTCTACATACATGTAAACATATCTGTATGCTTACACGGTTTGAATTATCCTCTACATACTTATTTTCTTGCTTTTTTCATGTAAAATTACATCCTAGGTATTTTTACAGGTCATTTAAAAACTCTGTGCACACATCCACAATATTTCATTGTGTAGATTAGCATTCCTAACAGAAATATAATGAGAGCCACATATGGAAATTTTTAATTTTTTGGGAGTTGTAATAAATAAGTTAAAAAAATCAGGTGAAATGACTTTTTGTGAAAATCAATGTGAACTCATGTATTTTATGTACTCCCATGAGTATAAAAATATTTGCCATTTCAACAAGTAGTGATTATAAAAATTATTTAGATCTTTCACACTTTTTCAGCTAAGTCTTTGAAATCCATGTGTATTTTATGTCCCAATTCAGATCAGCCCCATTCCAGGTGTTCAGTAGCCACCTGTAGTCAATGACTACCACATTTAATAGCAAGCTCTCGTCCATTGAAAAACAGTACTGTGGTAGCCTATGTAGAGTGGAAGCAATTCTGCACTAATTCCCGTATTCCCACTTAAAAGGCTATCTTCCAAGAATAAAAGCAGCCTGGAATTAGAGTTCCAGTTATCTTCTATCAGGTCTCAAGGTGATTAATTCAGTTTGATAGTTACAAGATATAGCCTCAATTCCTCAAAATGCTAAATGAAGTGGAAAGATGTTGAAAACAATGTTTTTCAAATTATGCATTTGATACCATTTTGCCTCTTTTCAAAGATGATTTCCTGGGCTCTAATAGAAGCTGATGTCTCCTAGTATATTAAGATCATATTCAATACAAGGCAAATGAATTAAATTAAGTTGGATGGTATTGATTGCTATCAGTCCTGCTTCAGCTCTGTCTGGGTCCGACTGCTCTCTTTGTTGGAGTCCTGGGTCTGCATGGAAGCTCGCCAATATTTGGGGGCCCTCCAGCCTTCCCCTCCTCCTATGGGAATAAAGTGTTTATTGTCTGGTACACTTGTTACATCTGGAAGCCCACCTGGGGCTATCCTTTTGCAGACTCAGTTTTAAACTTTAACCCTGGACCTAAGGAATTTGAGGGAATCCAATGGATACAACTGGTCCCCCAGGGATGTCCTTTAGTAAGCATCCAGATGGTGTGCATGAACAAGACCTCATGAAGGAGGGAGGATGGGGGGAGAGATAGGGTCATCCCCATCCCTAAGGACCTCCCTCCCTGGTTGTAAGGTCCAGGCCAGCAGCTCATAGGGTCAGGAGAGGCACCCCAGAGCCCACCTGAGCTAATGCAAGCCAGATGGCTTGAGTCCAACAGGGGTGCATTCAAAAGCTTTCTGGATGTCTCCCGGTGTCAAGTGCTAGGTCTTGGGGGCACAAGAATGACTCAGATGGTGTATCTGTCTCCCTCCCATGGAGGGAGATGGATAAGCTGACCGTAGACTGCAACATATCTCTGTGATAAAGAAAAGCCTGGAATGCTATGGGCAGAGCAAAAGTCGGTCACATCACTCAGCCCATACCCTGGGGAAGCCCTCTGGGATGGCTTCCTGGAGGACAGGACTGGCCAGCAGTGTGACCGTAGGCAGCCTCCTACTCCTCCTCCCTGTGGTTCGTGAAATGAGCAAAATAAAAGTACCTGCCTTATTGGACTGTTATGGGGATAAAGCAGTATAATCCCTGTAAAATTCTTAGCCTGCAATCAGTCACTAAGTATTGGCTGCTGTTACTATTATTGCTGTTGTTTTCTTTGAAGGTGGGGGAGCTAGGCAGGGTAGACGTGGAGCATAGACTGCAGGGAATGGGGGAGGGATACAACCAGACTTGCAGTTTTAGACAACTGCTCTGGTGGTGTGGCTACAGAACCACCTTGCAGGAGGGGCTTTGGGCAGGAAATGGCACTGGGGGGACCCCGGCTTACAGCTGTATTTGCATAACAAGGGCACCGCTTTTATTAGACTGTGAGTTATGATCGATAAAAACCAGCAATTTAGAAGATGTGCTCATTCTCATGTAACATCTTATTTGTTCCTTCTTTTCGTCGTCATCGTCATCATCACCATCATCCTGGGTAGGATGTGTCTTGGAAAGATCAGGGTGTGGGGGCGTTGGGTTCTCCCACTGTTCTGCCCACTGGAGGGTGGAGGGAGTGTTGGCATGGCAGGTGAGTAGCAAGAGAGCTAGAAGCAAAGCTCCAGTATCGATACCAAGTGGCCTCGACTCCTGCCCTCCCGAGGTCCCGGCAGCTCTTCCCCAATAGTGGCTCCATATTTATACAGCCTCCTCCTTTTCCTTTATCTCAGTCATCAAAAGTTTAAGGAGATTTAAAAACCACTGGGGTGTTATGCATAAAATACAACCTAGGGTCACTGATGGAATTCATGCACAGGTTCCTCTGAGGCAGGGCCGGAGCCCACCTCTCCAGGGTGTCTGGGCTGTCACTCTCCCCATCCGTCTTCCTGATTGTAAAAATTAAACACATGCACAGGAGGGCTTGGGAGGCAGAGTTATAGGGGATATAAAGTTCCTGACAGCATATAAACTTGGCCATCCTGCAGTGGAGCACCAATCACAGGGGTGCTGAGGGAGGGCGGGAGGATCCTGGAATCCAGGTAGCAACAGGCAAACTGCAGAGGGGGAGAGGAAATAGAGGGGTCTGCTGGCTGGGGCAGGGGACTGCTACTGACCCAGTGTTTCTGGGAGTCAGGCTGACTCTCTGAGGCCTCCTCTGCCCTCCCTTCAGCCATAACGAAGCACTGATTTTTGCAGGGATTGCAAGAAGGAAGCAGAAGGTCACAGCTGCAGGAGCAGATCCTGAAGTAGATGAGGGGTGATAAGGATGAGGCAGGACAAGTGGGCACGCCCAGGTTCCCCCTTGCATGAGTGCCAGTGGCATCCCTGCCATGGCTTTGCTAAGCACAGCTCCTGTAGCTTTCAGATAAGATGGGCGAAATTGCTAACCTGCTGTTGGTGAAATCAACAGCTGTAGATACGCTTAGATGGGACGATTGTGGCTATGGAGCCAGAAGTCTGAGTTCGACAGAAAGAACGTGGTGACCGCTGCAGCTCCATTGCACAGCAGGATCTGAGGTTCCTGGGGCTTCAGGGATGCCCAGAGGGTCAGGGTCACCTGACGGGAGGCCTATGTCTGCTGTGCCTGGGGGTCTGGCCTTGTGCAAGGGCTTGAAGCATTGTTTGTCTCCTATGTGCCGGCTCCTCGCTGTCCTGAGAGACTCACCTGGGGTTCTTATGGCAGGACACCTGGAGAGCATGAGGAACAGAATCCCTTAGTGCCTCTGTGGCCCGAGGCTGTGGGTGAGGCCCCCTTGGTCAGAGTGTGTGTGTGTGTGTGTGTGTGTGTGTGTGTGTGTGTGTGTGCATGCACATGCGCACCTGTATGAAAGAAAGAGAGACTGACAGACACAGTGAGAGAGAAAGAGAGACATGGAGAGACAAAGAAACAGAGACAGAAAGAGGGACAGAGACAGAGAGACAGACACAGAGAGACAGACAAACAGACACAGTGAAACAGAAAAAGAAACAGAGAGAGACAGAGACAGATTGAGAGACAAGCAAAGAGACAGGGACAGACAAACACAGAGACAGAGAGAGAGACAGAGACGAACGCTGAGACAGAGAGGCACACACAGAGAGAGACAAGAAACAGACAGACAGAGAAAAATTCAGAGACAGAAACACAGAAAGACACAGACAAACAGAGAAAGAGGCAGGAAGACAGAGACCGACAGGCGGACACAGAGAGAGAGACGGGGGAGAGGCAGAGAGAGGAAGTGAGGAGGGAGAACATGAGGCACAGGGCGGGAGCTGCAGGCGCAGTGGGGCCAGCCCTCCTTTATCCATCTCCTCCTTCTTTGGCTGTTTCTAGAGCACCTGCCATGTCCTGGGATGGGGCACCCCAGTCCCGGGCCCAGTTGCCCCAAGCTCGCAGAGGGACATCAACCAAGCACATGATTATTTGATTTTACTTGAGGCAGGCGGCTTGTGCTGTGTGACACTTCAAATGCACACCAGCCTCCACCCATGCTTTCTTTGTTCTGAAACTTTTCTGTGCATCTTTCAAGGAGGCACCTTGAGTCCATCCCATGAAAGCCGAGGTTGGGGGAAGCATGTGGTGTCTCTACCTATTTATTTATTTTAGGGATTCAAATCTGGCCCTAACCCGTGTTCCCATGAGGCTAAGAAGCTAATGCCAGTGGGCGCCTCTGAGCTCCAGCATAGTTACTTCCACGTGGAATGTGTGGCTCTTTTTGTCAGAAATTTATTTTGAAGTGTGAAAGGGTGATGTTCATATGGAAACACACTTTGATTATAAGAACCCAGCTAAACAGAGCCCCCCATGTAACTAGCACCAGGACTTAGAATTAGAACATGAAGAAACCTCTCACACCTCCATAGCGGGCATCCCTCAGCATCTTCTGCTAAGGGCCGAAGAGAGATGTTCCAGCTCCCGAAGAGAGAAAATTCACCCACCCTCCTCCTTTTTGAACCATCTGATCTACCTTTTAAATCCAATCTATGGATTGGACAATGCTAGCTCACATGGGCAAGGGCAGGCCTTCTCTAGTTGGTCTCCTGAATTAAATGTTAATCTTTTCCACCAACACCCTCCCATGTATACCCAGAAGTGATGTTTTACCACCTATCTGGGTGTTCCTTAACCCGGTCAAGTTGACACCTAAAATCAACCATCACAGAAACGAAGGCAGAAAAATTAAACACAATTGATCAAAGCCAAGTAGCTGTTGGACGGCACGATCAGCTTTGAGACTAGACTTTCCCATCTACACTTTACTACTTCTCTGTGCTGACCCAAGATCAGGGAGAGGGTTTTCCCCTAAGATGACACTCATATATTTTTCTATTTTTATTTTCTACCTTGACGACAAACAAGTGCAATGTTTATCCTGCCCCAGGTCAAATGGTTCCAGACGTGTGTTTTCATTGTTTCTGTAGCCGATTTCACGTATTCTCATGTTCCATTTTCTATTATGTTTCTGAATGGTACAAGTCATTACTGGGGTTCTTTTTATTTTTGCTTTTGTGGCCTCAGGCTGTGATAGTGGAACATGGATGTAATCTGATATAGCAAAGTGAGGTGCCTGCTTCTATCTGTGTGCCCTCCCTTCCCTACTCTCCGTTATGTTTGGGATGGCCATTCATACTGTAGTATAAAGTAGAAGACAAGAAAATAAGTCTAGGCCTGTGATTGGTGAAAGGCCAGTGTATATGGAAGTAGGTGTGGGGGCAAGGGGTGGGGGTACATGGAAACCAGAACATTCCATGTATTTGCTTCTCTTAGTTTGAGGATTCTCCTGATTGTCCATGAATAGCGGCCTGCAAACACCCAGCCTGGAGGCACCACCTGCTCCTCATATGTTCACAGAGGCACAGACCTGCTGACTCTCCAGCCAAGACCCTGACTCAAGCGATGCTGTTTCACCAACCAAGTAAGACAAAGACAGCACGATTTCCATTTCCTTGGGTAGGGATGAGGTGGGAATTATTGCTTTAAAAAAGAAAATGAAATCTCACTCTCTCATCAGAAGAGAGCAATGCTTCCTTCATTGTTGGAGCAAATAGTAATTTTCGTATGACGCTCTGGCTGTGCAGTGAGGAACGTCAAGGACAGGCAGGCTTTGTTTTTATTTTTATGTTTATTTTACTCTGGAACAGAAAGCAGGCCCCGTCGAGCCCTTGGATCCCGGCCCCATGTCTCTTGCATAAGAAGGACACGCATGCATCACAGGCTGAGGCAAGCCAGCGGGTCATCTGTCTTGGGGGGGACTGACTGTCCATGTGCCCAGGAAAAGGTCAGGAACCTGTGGGTATTAATTAATCCAGCTGGTCACGGAGCCTTCCATGTTTATTAGGGAGGACCGTGGCATTTGGCCAGGATGATGATTTTAAGGATTGGTGTTTTATTAAGAGGACAACATCTGTTTCCTTTTTTGTGGGAATTAAGTGTTCCTTTGTAAGGCTATTGGGAGCAGGTGCAGAGGGTAGCACAGGTTAACGCTTCCTTTGTCACCATCTTGTCTTATTCCTGTCCCTGTGCTTCAGGGGCTCATGGGACAGGGAGATGCACAGACTCTCAGCTCTGGAGTCCAGCCAGCAGGGGCCACTCTTCCTGCCAAGTGCTGGGGGAGACCACCCAGACTTCCATTTCACAGGCTACCAAAGGCCAGCACCCCTCTCCTGGTCTCTGGGGTGCATCTCATAGTCACCTCTCCATCCCAGACCTGAGATTGGCAGAATCATCTCAGTCACCCCCTGTTCTATATGCCTGAATTTGCACCTGTAAATATCTGTGCATTTAAAAACGATCCTGAAGGTTTGGACAGAGAAGGATTTAGATTGCAGGAACACAAATGACAGCACGTCCTGAGTGGTGTATCTGGTTTGTAATAGTGCTCAGCTCGTGCTACGGCTGTAGATGTTCTGAGCATCCACTTATGGCTCTTCAGAGTCTCTGCGCTCCGCTCAGAGCCCGAGCCCAGGACCACATGATCCTGGGTGGCTACCAGGTGACTTTCAGTGACACCTGGAGAACACCCTCTATTCAGATAGCTATATATTTAAATTTGTTGTTACTTCCTCTTTGTGGCAAGTAATGCTCGTTGTATTTTTACAGTGGTCGTATAACTTTCCTTTTAAACACTATTTAAGTAAAAAAAAAGTGAGCCATTTTAAAGGAGGAATATCTAATGACTGATAGAACTGGTGCAGCGCAGCAGTGAGCGCCAGCGGGGAGGTGCGGGTATCCATTTCAGGGAACTTCTCCCTGGTGCATTAGTCAGGGTTTTCCCCAAACCAGTGAAATAACTGTATCCTTAATATTCTGTTCCTCTAGAACCACTCCTTGTACCAAAATCTGTCTTAGGGTTCTCCAGAGGGACAGAACTAATAGGATAGATGTATATAGAAAGGGGAGTTTATTAAGGAGTATTAACTCACGTGATCTACCACAAGGTGAGGTCCCACAATAGACCATCTGCAAGCTGAGGAGCAAGGAAGCCAGTCTGAGTACCAAAGCTGAGGAACTTAGAGTCTGATGAGTAAGGGCAGGAAGCATCCAGCATGAGAGAAAGATAGAGGCCAGAAGACTTAACCAGTCTAGTCTTTCCACGTTCTTCTGCCTGATTTATTCTAGCTGTGCTGACAGCTGATTAGATGGTGCCCACCCAGACTGAGGGTGGGTCTGCCTTTCCCCAGTCCACTGACTCAAATGTTAATCTCCTTTGGCAACAGGCTCACAGACATACCCTGGGACAACACTTTGCATCCTTCAATCCAATCAAGTTGACACTCAGTATTACACATCACAGGGAGGTGCAGGGATCCGTTTCAGGGATCCTCTCCCCTGGTGAAAGTAGCAGTCCTGGCTCCTGTGTCCAGGCCCTTCCTGTGCCCTTGAGCACGCACTCAGGGTTTGTCACCATCATTTACTCCTCTGGTAAGTAGAGATGGTTGAGCCAGCCTCTGACTCTCATTGCTGTGTGAATTCCTAATAAGATAAAGCAAATGAGTATCTAAGAGGTATTATGATTATTATTATTATTGTTACGTTAGTATCTATTGAAAGACAACAGATACTTGGCGAGCTCCCTCCTCTATGCCAACTTCTCACTTGGCACTAATTAGAGATTATATCATTAACCCTCTCCTACTAGCCAGTGTGAGACCACCATTACCCACATTTTATTTATTATTTTTTTATTTTTAGAGACAGAGTCTTGCTCTATTGTCCAGGCTGGAGTACAGTGGTACAATCTCAGCTTACTGAAACCTTGAACTCCTGGGCTCAAGCGATCCTCCCAGCCAGTCTCCCAGAGTGCTGAGAGTACAGGCATGAGCCACTGTGCCGTGGTCTACCCACATTTTAGAAACAAGGACTTTAGAAATAAGCAAGCAGGGATTGTAACACTCCTTATATCAAGATGGTACGGAGCAAAATCGAAAGACAAAAATTCCCTAAATATTTGTACAGAATTAATTACGTTCACATTTCCAAATGTTGGTTTAGTCCTGAATTTAATCCTCTGTTTTTCTAGAGCTTGTCCTCTGTTTTTCTAGAGCTTGTAGAGAAAACGAAAATATCTGTCCAGTACAATGTCTTTTAGCCCATTCTCTGCTTACCAGAATCATAAAGACAGAACATTTCAGGAAAGTGGCCTTGATAAGAAAACATACCAGCATATATACTGATGGTGGCTGTTCTGGGCTTTAGAACTATAAGTGCATTTTCTGTTTTCTCTTTCTTTTTTGAAGACTTTCTACTTTACTGTGTGAAATAGTTGTCTGTGTCCCCACCCAAATCTCATCTTGAATTGTAGCTCCCATAATTCCCACATGTTGTGGGAGGGACCCAGTGGGAGATAATTGAATCATGGGGGTGGTTTCCCCCCATACTGTTCTTGTGTTCTTGTGGTACAAGTCTCATCAGATCTGATGGTTTGATAAGGGGAAACCTCTTTCACTTGGCTCTCATTGTCTCTTGTCTGCCGCTATGTAAGATGTGCCTTTCACCTTCCGCCATGATTGTGAAGCCTCCCCCAGACATGTGGAACTGTGAGTCCATTAAACCTCTTTTTTTTTTTTTTTAATAAGTTACTCAGTCTTAGGTATACCTTTATCAGCAGGTGAAAATGGACTAATACACTGTGTAAGTAGAAATTACAAACATAGAACCTAGGTTGTAAATTTGCCGAGATGGTTTCAGGTGTCTGAAAAGCCAACACTATTTTCGTGATAATACGACATGGTTTGCCTTTCCATTTTGCACTCAAGGGTGAGTAAAACCGTTGTCTCCTTAGCACAAAGCTGTACTAATCATCACTGTACTCTTCACTGCCATGCATATGCAGAAAAAACAAAAGCCCCTTTCACTTAACAATGTACTTGATGTGGCATATGTGTACAATGGAATATTATTCAGCTTTAAAAAAGGAAGGGCATCCTGCCACAGGCTACAACATGGATGAACCTTGAGGGCATTATGCTGAATGACATAAGCCAGTTACAAAAAGACAACTACCATATGATTCCATTTATATGAGATACTCAGATTAGTCAAATTCATAGAGACAGAAGGTGAAGTGGTAGTTGCCAAGGGCTCGGGGGAGAGGGGAATGGAGACTTATTGTTTAATGAATGCAGAGTTTCAGTTTTGCAAGACGGAAGAGTTCTGGAGATAGATGGTAGTAATGGCTGCACAGCGACATGAATCTACTTAATGCCATTGCACTGTACACTTAAAAATAATTAAAACGGGGCCGGGCACAGTGGCTCACGCCTGTACTCCCAGCACTTAGGAAGGCCAAGGTGGATGGATCACCTGAGGTCAGGAGTTTGAGACCCACCTGGCCAACATGTTGAAACCCCGTCTACTAAAAATACAAAGATTAGCCAGGCATGGTGGCAGGTGCCTATAATCCCAGCTACTTGGGAGGCTGAGGCACATGAATCACTTGAACCCGAGAGGCAGAGGCTGCAGTGAGCTGAGTCCGCACCATTGCACTCCAGCTTGGGCAACAAGAGTGAAACTCTGTCTCAAAAAAAAGAAATAAATAAATAAAATAATTAAGATGGAAAATTTTATGTTACATGTATTTTACCACAAAAAACAAATAAATAAAGTATGGAGATTATGAGTTTGAAATAACAAGAGCACTCGATGAAGAATTGAAAGTTATTTGTTTTATTAAATCTCGGTATTGAGCACTGGCTTTTTAATGTTCTTTGTGATGAAGTGGGAGGTAGACATAGAGCACCTCTGACCCATCTGGAAGTTCCACAGCTTCCTCAAGGAAAAGGACGTTTGCCAATTTTCTGAACTGTGAGCTGAACTCCCTGCTTTTTTTTTTTTAAGAGCACCATTTTTACTTGAAAGAACAACTGATAGACAAACTATGGTTATTCAAACTTGACTATTTGGCAGACATTATCTGGAAAATGAACAAATTAATTCTGTTACTTCCAAGAAATAACTGACAGTATTTGTTGCCAATGATGAAACTCGAGCTTTCAAGAATTTTGAAAAACTTGTATCAACCACCGTGAGCTTGACAGCTTTTCAATAGTCAAAGAGATACTAAAGCATGTGATTTCTTTAATATTGAATAAGGAATTGTGTCAACACGGCAGGATCTGCACACATGACTCACTGAACTGATATGTCTCAAGTGACCAGTGCTAGATGCAATAAAATAGTGTAAGGGTTAAAAAAAAATCCATTCAAATAACAAGATAGACCAATGGATTTTAAGGTAATGGAGCACAAAAAGTCTATATATTTTCAGGTTCCACATTGCAACTAACCTTTGAGAAACTACCAGTTGCTGAGTTTTGGTGTCGTATCAAAGAACACCCACAATTATCTGAACAGGCTTTTACCATATACGTTTTCCAATGACATCTGTGTGAGGTCAGGTTTTCTTCATAGATTTGAACAGAAACAACACATTACAAGACTAAATGTGGAAGCAGATATTAGAATCTAGCTGCCTTTTTTTAAAAAGTAATTTTTGTTGTCATTTCAATAGTTTTGGGGGTACAGGTAGTTTTTGGTTGCAAGAATGAGTTCTTTAGAAGAACTCATTTACAAGCTCACTGTACTCAATGTATAGTCTTTTATCCCTCATCCCCCCTCTCAGACTTCCCCCTACCTAAATCCCCAAGTTCATTATATCACTCTTATGCCTTTGCCTTTTCATAGCTTAGCTCCCACTTGTAAGCGAGAATGTATATTTGGTTTTCCACTCCCGAGTTACTTCACTTAGAGTAATGACCTGCAGCTTCGTCCAAATTTCTGCAAAAGATATTATCTTGTTCCTTTTTACGGCTGAGTGGTATTCCAAGGTGTGTATATACCACATTTTCTTTATCCACTCATTGGTTGATGGGCACTGGGGTTGACTCCATGTCTTTGCAGTCGCCAACTGTGCTGCTATAAACATGTGTGTGCATGTGTCTCTTTCATATAGTGACTTCTGGATTAAGCCAGTGGTTTGCAAAGAGGTACTGAGACACGATACTTGGCAGTAACTTTTTGAACATACTGTTATTTTTTCCATGAAAACATTCTAGATATGTTAGTATACAATAGGTTTATTGTCATTTTTATATACGAGATTACATGTACATTTTAGAATTTTCTTAGTTTTAATTTCTAGTGACACACCTAAACAGAAGCACTTAAGGTCCTTAAAACTTTCAGAATTTCTACATTCTGAAGGGTTCTGATACCAAAATGTTCAAGACCCACTGGTCTAGCACAGAGATTCTCAACCCTGCCTCTGCATTAGAATCACCAGAAGAGCTTTCCAAGAACTCCCATGCCTGTGTCCTACCCCCAGCTGATTAAACCAGAATCTCTAGTGACTTTGCTTAGGCACGGGCATGTTGACAAAGTGTCTCCCAGGAATTGTATTTTGCAGCCAAGGCTCAGAACCAGGTCTAGGAGCCACGTGGCTACCACCTGGCTCCTTTGGAAGGCAGAGAACACATTCAGGCAAGACCTGGTGCCCACCCTGGAATGCCGACTCCTGCTTTGGTCAATGTTCATACCAAGTGAATAGACATGACTCCAAGGCAGCCAGGTGCGATACCCACGTTTAAACAGGAGAAGCTGTCTCATTATGGCACCTCTTTCTTCCACTTCAAATTAGCAGTCAAGATTCCTATGAAGCACGGCATGCTGTTTATCTTCTGGGCATTGCCATCCGTCATACCAGCTGTTTGTAGAAAACTGATTCAAGCTCATCTGAGACAAACCAGCATTCAGCTGCCTTGGAACCACCAGTGTCTCAGGCATGGCTTGAAACAAGGCCTGGTGGCAGGGATCCGAGGATCTAAGCCTGCAGCAACCCATAGTGGAATTCAGAGATCTCGGGGTTCTCTAAATTGGGCCGGAGAGTCTTTCGACTCGCCAGACACCCATCTGAAATGCATTATCTTGGCCACAGGTCACCGTGGCTTTTCCTTTGCCATTGGACCAAGTTATTGCTAGACGATATTCCAAGCCATTGGCCTAAAAGCTTCAGAAACAGCAGAGGGGAAGGAAATGTTGGCCTGTTTCCTTCTGAGTCATAAGAACAAAACCCTTCCCTTCTGACCACCCACTGCTGGGATGGCATAATCTGGATTGAGATGCCACACCATTCTGTTTGGAGTAAAGGAACAAATCCTCCTCCACGATGTATAGTAACATGGTTTGAGAAAACTGGGTGGGCACATGTGGGTTCTTCCCTTAAAGTGAGATTTCAGGGGGAGATCTTCCTTTGTATTGAGAGGGTCGTCCCGAGCTTCTCTCCTCTCTAACTCGTTCAGTAGCACAGGGCATATCGATACTTATTGCTTTTATTTGAACATGAGCCATGGACTTGGAGTTGATATGTGCAAGGCCAACTTCCTTTCTCTGGGGATGGAGTCTCTCATCCCCTCCCATGATGCATCTCTCCTATCATGGTCATCATCCCTGCATTGTAGTCATCTCACTCACGGGGAGGCAGGTGGGGGCACCTACTTGGAGGCCTCTCTCGCCAACAGACACCCTTACCCACGACTCAGACAGCTCATGCGTAAGGGAGCTGACCAGGCGAACAGGGCAGGGGACTGGGCAGGGTGTGTCCCAGCCAGGCAGGGCCATTTATTTTGTATTCAGACATATCAAGCATACAATTACTGTGACTGTAGTTATCAAACCTCGTATCTGAGAGTCTCTTTATGGGTCACTTAGGATAAAGTACTTATACACCAGCAAGTGCTTGGCTAGGAGTTTTCTCTATGCATCAGGAGGTGAGTTCAGTGGGAACAATGCCTGTGTGTGCCCTGCACTCCAGCCCCTCTCCAATGGATAATCCTGGTGATGCCTCTGACAGCCGCGCTTTAGATTTTGATTTATGTTCTTCTAAAGCTAAAATCAAAGATTCCATCTAGTGCTATTTTATGGCAGCCGAGATGATGAAT